>JACBWW010000015.1:20883818-21327692 GCA_020086605.1 Lanius collurio
GAGAGCGGCAACGGCTGCTCCCCCACCCCCCACAACGCGTGTAGCTGCTGCACAGCCTCCACGTCCCCCCCCTGCTGCCGAAACTCATCCCCCCACCACCCCTCTCTACCCCCCCGACCCTCCGCCACTCCTGCCTTGGCTAAGGCAAGGCCGGGGTTTAAAAAAGCCCACGCTGCGCCCCCTGCAGCCCAGCCCCGCCCTGCCATGGCTGGCTCCTTATCACAGAACACCAGCAGCTCTGATTCTGACTCTGACATAGAGGATCGCTGGGCACAAACACGCAGGGAAGCCAATCAGGCAGGAGACTGGGAGCTATCCCAGAAGATTTCAGCCTTTCCAGTCATTGTAGGGAAAGGGAGAAGGGGTGGACCATCAACTACAAAGATGTGGGAACCTATTCCATACAAAGAAATTAAAGAACTTTGCAAAGCAGCAAAAGAGCATGGGAGGGGATCACATTATTTTAAAAACCTACTGGAAGCCACCTTCTCCTCCTACACATTAGTACCACATGATATAAAAAACATTGTGAGTTGTATTCTTACTTCAGCAGAATACATGTTATGGGAGAGGCATTGGAAAAGACATTTAAAAACATTGTCTGAAGCCTATGCCAAAGATGCAAACCAGACTGATTGGACAATTGAACAATTAGCTGGAGAAGGTGACCTCCAAAAGCCATTAGACCAAGCTACCACCCTACCTGAAGTAGCACTGCAAGACATAACTACTGCAGCAAAAACATCACTGTTTTTAACTCCTGATGACTCTGTTCCTACACAACACTTTGCTAACATCAAACAGTCGGTTGATGAAAGTTTTATGAAGTTTGTTGATCGTTTAAAAATGAGTTTAGATAAACAGATAGAGAGTCCAGAAGGACGAAAAGAACTTTTAAGTAAACTTGCTATGGTGAATGCTAATGAGCAATGTAAAGCTATCTTAAGAGGTTTATCCCTAGATTCTGAACTTACCATTGAACGAATGGTTGAAACCTGCACACGCCATACATCCCCTGAGAACACAATGACCCAAGCAGTTGCTAAAGGCATTGCACAAGGGGTTTCAGGTGCATTTGCAATGGCAGTCTCAAAAGAGAATGCCCGTTGCTTCTACTGCGGTGAACCTGGACACTTCATGAAGGACTGCCCAGAAAGGCCACCTGCCCGAGACCATCGTGTCACCTACCAAAGGCAGCAGAGATCGCAGCAACAACAGCAGCATTCAAAAAACTCCACAACGAGCACGGTAAGGCCCCATGCTTCGACAGCAAATCAAAGGCCACTTCTCTCCGCACCACCTGCAAAAGATGGAAGACACCACAGTGCACCAGCCCAGGCGATCCCAAGACACATGAGAAAGACCCAACCCACGGAGCACTACCGATGGGGACCAGACGCCAGCTGGTAACGTCACTGTCACTTAGCCTTGTTGATGACCGCTTTTATCATATCCCTACAGGAAAATATGGACCACAGAACGGCCCATGGGACATTCTCATCCTAGGTGACACCTTCCATGGTCCAGAACAAATTTTAGTATTACCAGAAATACAAACAGTGTACTCTGGACAAGAGATTGTTGTCCAGCTTTGTTGCACAGACTGTCCTCTTTTTCTCCCACAGGGAACACCAATTGCACAAGCCTTTTTGCTTCCACAGAACCGCCTAGAACAGGTTCCACTCAACCCGACAGCAATGTGGACTGAGATAGTGGGCTCAAACAAACCAACCATCGAATTCAGTTTGTCCTGTAAGGGAGAAAGGATCTACCGTCCAGGAATGCTGGACACCGGAGCAGACGTGACCATCATCGCACGCTCCGAGTGGCCTGAGAATTGGGAACTGGAGCCAGTGAAAAGCATGATCTCCGGCATCGGTGGAGCAACAATATCCATGAGGAGCAAACAAAACGTCGTCATCGAAGGACCCGAGGGCAAGACAGCTACCATTCGACCATTCGTGGTAAGAGCCCCCATCACCCTATGGGGCAGAGACCTTCTATCCCAGTGGGGAGCGACCCTCACCATCCCCAGTCAAAATTTCTGACTGGGGCCACTGAGAAACGCGCGCTGCCATCCACTCCTCCACTCACTTGGAAGAGTGACACTCCAGTACAGATAAAACAGTGGCCCCTCTCAAAAGAAAAACTGCGCGCATTGGAAGCCTTGGTAGAAGAACAACTTGCCAAAGGCCACATCACCAAGTCTACCAGCCCTTGGAACTCTCCTGTCTTCGTGCTGAAGAAGCCTGGCACAAATAGATGGCGACTGCTCCAAGATCTCCGCAAAATCAACGAAGTCATAGAAGACATAGGCCAACTCCAGCCCGGCCTACCTTCACCATCGATGCTGCCTCGAGACTGGTTGCTTGCTATCATAGACATAAAAGACTGTTTCTTTAGCATTCCTCTCCATCCCCAAGATGCTCCACGGTTTGCTTTCTCCATCCCTTCCATCAATGACGAAGCCCCACTCAGAAGATACCATTGGCTCGTCCTCCCACAAGGCATGAAAAACAGCCCGACCATCTGCCAGTGGTACGTCGCCCACATCCTGTCCCCCATCAGGAAGCTGTTCCCAGAAGCAATCATACACCACTATATGGATGACATCCTCATCTGTGCACCAGAAAAAACTTACTTGGACAGAACTGTTAAAAAGACAATTGAAACCATAGAAAAAGCAGGGTTCGAGATTCGTGAAGATAAAATACAGCTTTCCAGCCCATGGACTTATCTTGGCCTCCAAATCCGTGAGAGAACCATCGTTCCCCAGCAACTCGCCATCAGAGACAATCCAAAGACTCTAAGGGACTTACACAGTTTGTGCGGGTCCATCAATTGGATACGCCCCCTACTGGGGGTCACAACAGAAGACCTCAACCCCCTCTTCAACCTTCTCCGTGGCAACAGAGACTTGGACTCTCCACGCGCTCTCACGCCAGAAGCTCGAGAGACCATCACCAAAGTCCAGGAAGCCTTGTCTTCACGCCAAGCCCATCGCGTCGAGCCCAGCCTGCCTCTCCTGTTTGCCGTCCTTGGTAAGGGCCCCCGTTACTACGGACTGATTTTTCAGTGGGACCCTCAACTTAGAGACCCTTTGCTAATACTTGAATGGGTTTTTACAAGCAATCAACCTACAAAAACAATTACCACCCCCCAAGAAATGATGGCACATTTAATTAAAAAGGGCAGAACTCGCCTCCGCTCTCTTGCAGGGTGTGAGTTCACATGCATATACTTGCCATTGACCACTGGAGATCTGAAGCATTTGCTCCAGACCAATGAGAGCCTCCAGTTTGCCCTAGATAGCTATTCAGGCCAAATTTCCATCCACATGCCAAAACATAGATTTTTCAATCGTGATGCAGCCTTTAATCTGACCCCAAAATCAGTCCAAAGTCAGACTCCTCTCAAAGCTCTGACCATCTTCACTGATGGCTCTGGCTCATCTCATAAGTCTGTCATAACATGGCAAGACCCAAAGACTCAGAAATGGGAATCTGATGTCCAAGTAGTGGAGGGATCTCCACAGATTGCTGAGCTAGCAGCCGTTGTCAGAGCCTTTGAGAAATTCAAAGACGAACCTTTCAATCTTGTTACAGACTCAGCTTACGTAGCAGGTATAGCTATGAGGGCTGAACATGCTTTTCTCAAAGAGGTTTCCAATCCAAAATTATACCAGTTGCTTTCTACATTAATTCATTTAATTTCCCACAGAAAGTTACCTTACCATGTTATGCATGTGAGGTCACACACTGACCTCCCAGGCCCCATTGCAGAAGGGAACAGGAGAGCAGATGCACTGGCCATGCCAGCAGAAACTGCAAACATTCCTGACATCTTCGCCCAGGCGAAATTGTCACATGCATTTTTTCATCAAAACTTGCCTGCCCTCGTCAGAATGTTTAAGCTCTCGAAAGATCAAGCGAAAGCTATCATTGCAACGTGCCCGAACTGCCAAAACTACCAAATACCATCTATGGGCACCAGGGTTAACCCCCGTGGACTGAACAGCTGCCAATTGTGGCAGACTGATGTAACCCACTTCCCATCTTTTGGGAAATCTAAGTATGTGCACGTGTCAGTGGACACTTTCTCTGGAGCAGTGTTTGCATCGGCCCACGCAGGAGAAACTGCCAGCCACGCCATCAAACACTTTCTCCTAGCCTTTGCCACCCTGGGAGTTCCTGAAGAAATCAAAACAGACAATGGGCCTGCCTACACCTCCCGTAAGTTGAAAGATTTCTTCAACCAATGGGGGGTAAAACACAAGACAGGTATACCAGGCAATCCTACAGGGCAGTCCATTGTTGAAAGGGCTCACCAAACCATTAAAAGAGTTCTCAATCAGCAATGGAGAGACACAGAAATTTTGTCTCCTGTTGAAAGACTCTGTAAAGCCCTCTATGTCATCAACTTCCTAAATGGTACATCATCAGAGCCAGATCCCCCAGTACTCCGCCACTTCTCAAATTCAACTCAAGCCAAGCTGACAGAGAAACCACCAGTGCTGGTGAAGGACCCAGAAACACACCAGATCTCTGGGCCTTTCCAATTGATTACTTGGGGGAGAGGCTATGCCTGTGTACAACTACCATCGGGCCTGAAATGGTTTCCAGGAAAAAATATAAAGCCATACCTAGGCCCTGCTCCCACAAACAACAACAAGAATTCTCCTGAGTCAAACACAGGACCTCCCCAGAACCAGACCAGTTCTGCTTGGAGACGGAGATGTCGCCGAACAACCACAAACCAGAGAGAAGATCGTCCCACGACACGACAGCAGACAAAGCAGAAAGCAGAACAAGATTCTGCAGCAAGAGCCAAGCCATAGGCTAGGCACTGTCTGATCAAATAGTTAATTCCCAATATATATGTTACCACCCTTTTACCCTAAAATGTTCCCCTCTCTCAATCCCTACCAAACCTCCCTAAACCATGAAACCCTCCCCTCTCAAAGCTAACAAATTTTGCTTATATTCCCTCTCAGAAGCCCCATCCCTCTCCAAAGATGAAATTCATCCACGATGACGCTGTCCTCACCACTGCCTGGATGCTCTTCACCGTGCCACATGCCTTCAGCTGGGTTGTCCCACAGCCTAGCCATAACGTTTGGGTGACTCTGGCAAAGACACTCAAACAAGATAACCTATGCCTGTCCATGGGTAGCGTAGACAACCCACTTTCCACATGCCTGGTGGGAATTCCCTTCATAGCAGATGACTGGCCCATCACCAACACAGAGCTCCTCCGCACCACAGGTAAGAGGCCCAACCCGGTAGATACTTGGGATGAGTGGACAAAGATTCTGCCAAATGCTCGAGATGAGCCCCAAGAATTAAACCTATTGGGGTCTTCCAAAGCAACATATTGTGTCAAATTTTACTTTAAACAGCAAAGCCAAAATTGGCCAGGAATTGACCATGTAAAAAACACATACAGAAAAGACATATCACCATTTAACAAAGCTTATAATAGTCAAGATTGGTGCAATTACACCAGTCACAGTCTCTCTGTGTCCACTCTCCACCCCAAGGAGTTGCCGCGGGGGATGTTTCTTATCTGCGGTGACAGAGTATGGGCCGGGATCCCCACACGTCTCCAAGGGGGTCCCTGTAGCCTTGGCAAGCTTTCTACCCTCACCCCGAATATCACATTACTACACAATTGGAGACAAACAAATGTAACAACACGCCAAAAGAGATCCTTTACTGAATTTGATGAAAACTGTGACAGTCACATTTACAACTGGAATAAAGCAGGGCGAGTTGTGGCTTCCATATTCACTCCTTGGTTAGCTGCACTAAAAGCCCTTGGTGATATAAACCACTTGGGGTGTTGGCTTAGTAAGCAGGCTAATGCAACATCTGCTGCCTTGAGTGATCTTTTGAAAGACGGGGAGACCACCAGACAGGCAACCCTACAAAATCGAGCAGCAATAGACTACCTACTGCTTGCCCATGGACATGGCTGCCAAGACTTTGAAGGGATGTGCTGCTTCAACCTTTCTTCGCACTCTACATCCATCCATGCGAACATCCAGAAGCTAGAAGGACTGGTGAAAGACATAAAAGTAGACAAGAGCCTAGACTGGGTTGATGAACTTTTTGGACAATGGGGAATAACGGGATGGATTGCTTCATTGATTAAGGGTGTCTTGTGGATATTCATTGTCATTCTTATTGTGTTACTTATGTTCTCCTGTCTTTTACGCTGTTTCAAGAGAACCGCTGGAGATGTCTTTTTATTAAATATAGACGGGGGAGATGTAGGGTTTGACAAGCCCCTGTCTTGGCAGGAAGGCCTTGTTTAGATAAGACAGCTGCAACATCTCCAGATATGGGGTCTGACAAACTCCCTGCCCTGACAGGGAGGCCTGGAGATAAGGAGGTAGCACTATCTCCCTCCAGGCCCCTCTTGGGGAAACAAAGAGCCTTTTTAGTTAAAAAAGATAGATCCAAGATCCTCTAGGAAACTGTATGTAAAATACCCTAATACCCATTGGTTTCTTACCCTTGTACGCCCACCTCTGTACCCCCATAAAAGAGACCCCTCTGCCCCGAGTCGGGAGGATCCGTCTCTGGTCACCCCTTCGTGGAAGATGCTAGAATAAAGCTGCTTCTGCGGAACCACCAGAGAGTCTCCTCCTCTCTCTCTATCCGGGCCTGGCCAAGAAGGGTTATGCCGTGCAGAGCAGAGCTGAAATCACTGCACTAAGAGCTGATAGCCTGCTGAGCCAGGCATCCTCTGCAGGCAACCCCGGCCGAGGGCTGAGAGAAGCCACGACCCCCTGGGAGACGGTTCCTCATGGGATCACCTCTCTGGGTTCGCTACGGCTTCTTGGGTCGGAGCCTCTGACCCCATCCAGCCCGGGCCGGGAGAAACCCCCCGACCAGAATAACAACTTTAGGCATCCATCAGATACATAGACCACTTGTTAATTTCCAGTCCTAGTAAGCTTGTTGAAATGAAATTTAGAAACATTTTTTTAAAAGGGAGGTATTTTAGATGTAACAAAGTGTTATTCAGCTGAAATCAGTTGGAGGGGAACAAGTTTTGTGTATCACCATAATCTTTGAAGCCAAACCCAAGCCCCTTTAGTACATCAATCATGTGTCTCCAGTATACTCAACAACTATCCACCTCCATTTCTTAATAATATTTTTTAAAAAATACCGAGTGAAAGAAATGATTTGGAATATTTTTGCTTGTGAAACACTTAAATTGATAATATCTGACAACAACCTGAAGAATCACTGAGAACATGCCCTAGGACATAATCTGATTGGCGATGGGAAAACAGATAAGATGTGTGCTGTGAAGCCCACACAATTGAGTCTGCTGCCCAGCATTCCTGTTATTTGCCTCCTAATAAATCCAAAGGAAGGTAATAATGTCCACTGCTATAGCTGCACATCAGCAAATTGTAATTGGCTTAGTTTTTATGATTTTTCTGCCAGAAAACACTCCAGGAAAGTCTGAATGCTCTCTAATTTGTAAATGGACTCTTTTTAAGCAGAGAGTTTATAGGCATGCGACAGATGACTACAGCAGTGGAGAAGCTGTATCTTACAGCCTCTAATGTCGAAGGAGTTATTAGCAGTGATAGTCCGAGCATATTTCTGGGTGTTTTGGAAGTTGTGGTACATGTGGAACATCTATGGAGGCAGCTCCCTCTGCCACAGCTTCCTCTCAGGCAGTGAAAGCTAAATACTTATTTCCTGCTACTCAAACGACAACAGGTCATAATGATGTGGCATTCACTGTCTCAATAGTAATGCCAAACATTCCCAGACTAAAATGTAAAATAAACTATCCTAATGTTGCTTTACTTAGTGTAAAAGATGTTTCCTGGTGCATAGTATTTAGGAGTGGTAAGATCTTGCTAACACTGCTCATGGCAAAATTTGCACTTATTCCAGTAAGTGGGATAAGACTGTAGAAATATATCTGGTGGTAAAACTTAGTGTTAGCATCCCATCACTTAAATGACAGAGGTCTTACATAAATATGGTGACGCATAAAAAAAACCCCAAAACAAAACCAAGCCAAAAATTATGTACCTTCGATTTCTAGATTATTACAATAATAACTGAGGAATAGAAGCAACTCCCTTTCCTCTAGGACGAGAATTGTTCAAAGAGTATATTAATAGTTTTAGGAATGGATTACCAGATTGGAATCCTAAAGAGAATGAAAGCATTTCCTTGACATCTTTAAGGCAGGTGCCTAAGCTCTGGAGAAGGGAGATTTCTCAAACACCTGTATGTTTAGTATTTCCTAGCAGCTAATTCTAGGTGACTATGCACTTATTTTCAATGATTTTTTCATGCACAGTAATAGATTCTTAACCCTAGAGATCAGGGTATTTTTCAGTTTCGAGTTTCTCTGCTGTGCTACTGCCCTAGAAACTTCCGGAATCTCTCACTGGAACCAGTCTGTATGCAGAGAAAATATCTCTCCCTATCACCTGTACAATGCATGAATTTTTTACCTGTCTCTCTCTTACAAGCTAACACACAAATTAAATTTTAATTGTGGAACTGTATCAGTCATTGAATCAAAATGCTAGCTAATAAACCACAGACAACAGCAATAATCCTCCCTGCCTGACAAGCCCTGGTCCCCTGTGGACAATTGGGCCATTTATTACTCCACTAGTCTAAACAATTGTGCTGTAATAGCTGGAGTGAAACACTGCCTCATAACTGAAGGTGCTTGCTTTCTCTAGTGTCTGCAAGGCATTCAGCTGAAGGTGATGTAAAACTTCCTAGCTGGACTATGGAAAGGTGAAAAATGTCAGGGAACTTGCTCCGTGAGGTGCTGAGCAGAAGTTAGACTTTACAGTATCATGCAGTACAAACCAGCCATTAACAGTGAAAGCAATTAGTGCCCAAGACAAAAGGCCAAATTGCTTGATATTATTTTTTAATACACACTTGGTATAGGTTTTTTTTGGTGTACAATTTCACCCTGTTCCTCCTCACCTCTTCCACCAGTATATTTATCTCTCGAAATGCTGGAGGATGTATCCAGAGGTTGTAAGGAGAGATTGTTTGAGTATTACTGGTGCTGAGATATGGTTGAACTGGAGAAACAGAGGCTTAGTGGAACAGGATCTGATCTATATTAGGATGACAGGAAAAAAAGAGTAGCTGCTGATTTCATTAGAGTCATTGTTTGCTGCTACTGATGTACAGAGGAAACAGAATAAAGCCTAGTTACAGTGTTAGGATCTTAATTTCTAAGGTACTATTTGTTTTATTTTCAAATTTTCATCTGGATAAATACAAAAGAACTGGTGAAGATAAAGTAGGTCAGCGATATTAAATAATGTCATTTGGAAGAAACTGGTTTTAGGATTCACCTGACCAATGATGAGCTGAATGTATCACAGAGATGGAGAAAAAAACCCAATAGATTTGAGAAGCAGGAGCCAGTAAAAACTGGTTTGAGAATGAGCTAAAACCTTTTCTCCTTTGTTTTTTCACTTTGTTCCATGTCTATCCTGCCAAGCCAGGGATCTTCACAGTCTCTCTCTTTTGCACACTCTTTACCAGCGCAAACTTTGCTGCTGAGTCCATGAAGTTAGGTTCAAAGCTTTGTGCAAGTATGCTGCTCTGAATCTGAGGGGAATGTAAACAAAACACGAGGTAAGAAAAACATTACAAAAGCAGACTTGCACATAAATGTAACAGCACTATCTAGATGCTTTCTCAGTCAGCACTGCCCTGGCACTCAATACCCTCAGCAAAACAGAGCCATCTACTTCCCCAAATCTGCCCCTAAGAACATATGCTGCATTGTCTCCTTTACCTCCCCTACTCTCAGCCTTTTTGTGGACTAGGCAAGTCAGGATCCAGGGTGCTTTGTTCTACACCTACCCGGAAAAGCATCAAATTAGTTAGGTGTTAACTTGCTGCTGCTGCCTCTCCTTGCTTTTATTCCAGGCATGCTTCCCAAACAATAACATAAAGTACTCCTTGGAGAGTAGGTTCAAGAACTAACTAATGGTCGGGTTCTTAAGGAATTGTGCTTGTGAACACTTTGTAGAAGAATTCTTGAGGTTTTTTTCCATAACCCTTCACCAGTGTTGTAGTGATGCAGGGAATCCTTACAACAACATATAAGACAGCGATGGACTTGGAAGGAAAGATGAAGCGATATTTTTGTAGATGTTCAGGGATGATTTTATTCCTCCAGCCCGCATGGATGGAGTTCCCAAGCAGACTCTCCTGGGACCCTGCTCCCTTCTCGGCCCCCCCAGGCACACCCAAACCACCCAATCAGGAACAGGTATGGGGCACATGTGAAATGGGAGCAGGGACAGAGGCAGACTCGTACCCTGCAGGGTCCCTCCCCCCTGGATTTCAGGGGAGATGCACCTCCACACACCAGAGCAAATGCATCCTGTGACTTAAATTTGTGACTTAGTTTGAAGTTGCATTGTGTTTTATCATTATCAATCCATTCCCTCACCTTTTCATTTTCCATGTTTTTGATAGATTTATGGGAAAAAAGGTTTATTCTTCATTAATGCAAAAAATACGAACATAATAACTGCCCTCTTCTCCTATAAGATGTTTGGTTTATTTAATGGATTTTGTCATGAATAAAATGTCATAACTTATTTAAATTCCCCATCTGTATTTCCAGCACATAGTTAATGTCAGCATGGAAAACATTTCCTTAATAGTTTCTGTGATCAAAAAGTTGATCAATTTATCACAAGACTCAAGTTCTAAAGAAATTAAAATTTCTGTCTTTTTTACTTTTTGGTACTGAAATAATGGAAACATGCTTTTTTTTTTTAAAAAAAAAAAAAGAGGAAAAATATGGGCCAAAAGCCAGACAGGGCTCTGTGAGTAAGAATAGGGCTCCATGATGAGCAAGGCCACTTAGAGTAGGCTTTTTCAAGAGGCTTCTGAAAAAGTGTTCAAATAGGAGCCTTGAATTGACCTTATTTTCCTGATGGTTACTATGCTTTCCAGATTAAAAGCTGTTTTCTTTTATTGAAATCGAAAAGTGCCAAACATTGAACTTGCTTTGTAAGACATACATCAAGAGAGAAGATATTTCAGTGCAATGACATGACCTGACATTTTAAAGCAGATAACAAATGACACCTTGTCAATGCCACCAATTTATTATTCCCTCTCTTGTACCTCTGTGTCACAGTGGGATACCACATTTGTTTTAATCTTGGGCATGCGTTAAACAAATTTTTACCAGAAAGCATTTAAAACTCCCCTAGTTGTCTCCCGTTTCCTGACCTCACAGCCATGCCACTGTAATGTATAAAGACAAAGGCTGTGTTAAATTTTTCATTATTTTATCAATTTCTGATCCAATTACATGAGGCTCTTCCATCAGTAACATGAATGTATATGCTATAATGTCAGCTGCTGCACATTGATCAAGCTTTTTTTTTTATTCAGTGGACACTGGTGCTAAATCATCTCACTGCAAAAAACGGGACAAGAAAGAGATGCAAATGAATAAGGAGGAAACTCCTTTATGAGCAATTAGAGCAGGAGTGGGTGGCCTTCCACTCAAACCCTCAAAGATCTGGAAATGTAGTAAGTTATTTTACATCTTTTGTTTTCACCTAATTAAAAAAGAATAGATGCTTCTTCCCATGGCTTCACTTTTCCCTACTTCTAACAAGTCTGCATAAACAATTTGAACTGCAGTTGGCTGCCAGTCTCGTTTAATTCTTTCAGCTGAATGTGTCACTCTGCTGAAAATGCCTGGTGTTATTAAGGTGGATTTCTGGACATGTTACAGAAAGAAGACTTCTGCTGTGATGAGGGTCTCTCTCACTGGAGTTTGGAATGTTATTTTGGCTT
Source organism: Lanius collurio (assembly GCA_020086605.1). NCBI lineage: Eukaryota > Metazoa > Chordata > Aves > Passeriformes > Laniidae > Lanius > Lanius collurio. Next base: position 20,895,671 of record JACBWW010000015.1, read on the forward strand.
CTGTGCAGTTTTATGGGCAAAGGAAGGGTAGGTTTTCAGATGGGAAATACACAATAGTTTCTAAATTTGATACTTCATTTATTGCATTGAACTGTGAGAATAAGATGTCCCATGTGATTTCTCACTTGTAAGGGCCCTGGTCTCAAGCTCAGCTCAAGAATATACTTATGATTGGCACTGATAGGCATAAGCACTGCAGAAACTGGAGCACTGGGATTTTCCTAGGTCTTCTGAGTCAGATCTAGGAGTGCTTTACCTGGAGGAAAACAAAGGTTCAAGGCACAAAGTCAAATTGGATTATGAAGACCCTTGAACTTGCAGCAAAGCCTGGTATCAGAGGACATGTGCATGTTTTCTTAGGTTTTGGTATGGTTGTGCAGGAGCTTGAAAGGTCGGGATTAGTTTGAACAACTCCATGGCTTCAGGAGTATAAATGTTTGCTGAAGTTGACATTACTTGGAGGGGGTGGTTGTTTACAGAGATGTTGTCTTGTCTTTCCCCTTTGATGGTCCATGGATTGAAATTAACTCTAATTTTATAGTTAGATTCATGGTGGTTTAGAAGTATTATGTGTCTGGTATCATCTCAAGAAATCTTTTAACACAAAGTTATACTAAATATCAGGACTACTAATCTTTCTTGTGGCTTTGATTTTTGCTGTTTTTTTTTTTTTTTTCCTTGGTGGTGGTGGGGTTTTTTTGGTTGTTGTTTGGTTGGTTTTTGTTTGGCTTTGGTTTTGTTTGATTGTTTTGTTGGGGTTTTTTTGTTGACTTTTATTCCCTGATATTAGTTTAGCATTAAGTATGACATAGGAAATAATATGGTTTGCATTGCAAAATGTATGTATCTCAAAACAGTTGGATACATATTTGAAGCCTTTTTTCATATTAATGAAAAAAATTATGTGGACACAGCATACAGCAGAAAATAAGTGTGGGGACTTAGCCTAGTTTTCAGCCTTGGCAGAGCTTGTGTTTATATTTTTTTACATTTTGAAATACTCAAGGAAGTCTCTAAGCAGAGACATTAAAGCCAATAGACATTTCAATTCACTGAAATCAGTACTAGATTTTTAAGAAATAAAACCATTTGGAATTCACATTTAAATCATGGAGTTTTATTCATTTATGGATCAAACACTTTCTGTGGTTAAGACTATAATGGCATTTAAAATACAGTTTATAATTTCTGTTATTTCTTCTATGTAATTCAGACACCTGAACTGTCACAGTAAATGCAGACATTTTAAATTTATGATGTATTTGATTTCAATCAGCTGTGTCACACCACAGCTCTATTACATTGCAGCACAAATAGCTATATATGTAATATGGCACCTTACAGTTAAACTAAAAATTATAACCATATATTTAAAATAAAATATAAAGTCAAGCAGTGGGAATGAAAGGTAGAGTTGTGATTCTTTTTTTTTTTTTTTCTGTAAGTGAAATCCAGGGTTATTAACTCCAGGGTGGCTTTTCCTCAGGGACAGCATGGCCCATTTTCACCAGAATTTTGAAGACCTTCATACAAGTCTTTCATTGTTACCTTGTCTTGAAGAGGACAAGCAGTGGTATCATACCATGGCAGAGGTAACTGCAAACCTCCTGCAAATTTCTTGCAACACCAAAGCTACAATGTGTGAAAGTTTCTTACAGTCTGTAAAAGGCTGCCAGGACATAACTGTATTTTTACGTAGCAGAATTCTCCTGCACTTCTGCCAGGGTTTTTGCTGACTGCCCCCAGGCTGGCTGCAAGAGCTATGTGGCAGTTTGGGTGAATTCTGAGAAACAGCTCAAAGGAGGGGTTTGCAATGACTTTCTCAAAGAAATTACCATTTGCTGTGATTTTTGCTGTTGTTGTTGTCCAGTGTATAGCAACCATGTACATTTTGTGTTTTAATATTGTCTGGATAATAAGAAAATGATAATATACTCCTTAATATCACCCCTCTTACCCTTCAGACATGGTTTCTATGACATTCTGTGGCTTAAGCATCATTTCAAGAGGACTTTTTTTTTTCTGGATTCTTCTGAAATGGATGATGTTTTTGAATAAGGAAAAAAGTGTGTTTCTCAATGCTGTTTCTGTAAAATAGAACAAATGTAGCTTGATCACTTTTAAGCTGGCATGATGGTGTGACAGCAACCAGGAGAGAGTTTTCAAGTATGGAGTACAGCATCAAATTGGTGTAACCTTTTAGAAGTGACATGGGATGACTGGCTGGTTTAGATTGGTTTAAGATAATTAATATTTAAAAACTACGTAATCTGTGTTGTTCATTCCTTCAGCTTTGTCAGTTTAGAAGAAATGCTAGTAGATGATGGCAGTGGGGTGTATTTAGTGGGAGGTATACTGAGTGAAACAGTTAAAAGACTCTACAGCAATATTGCGAAAATAACAAAAAGATATATATAAAAAAAGAATGAGTTGTCTTATAAAGAAATAACATTCTCTAGCTCTGCTATCCTTAGTGTACTGGGGACTAATATCTGTGATACAGATGCAATATGGTATATATAATATGTAATATGAGTTTCCACATTTAGCTAAGTCTTCCACAGAAGTAAATGTCCCTAGTGCAGCATAGCCTGACCTGATAAGGATAAGAATGAGTGACTGAAATAAATAACTCTTGCTTCTTTCCGAGTAACAGCTTTCTGGCAGCCTTGGTAAGAATGCAATCACAAATGTTTGCAGTTTAGGGCTTCTCATCACAGAACTGAAATTAAAAGATTAGATGAGATTCAGGAGAGGACAGCTAAAATGTAGATAAACTAACATGCAATTATGTCTGGTATTAGAGACAAATGTGGTTACAGCCCACTGTGGTGGGGGCGAAAGAAGAGCACTGGGAAATACAGCGGAAACCTGTGCAGTATTTGCAGTATTTTGTAGTAATTAAACTTTTATATACTTTGTCAGAGAAAGATTTTCTGTCTTCAGTAGGCTTTGAGTTGAGCATTATTTAATCAAAAGTAGGCAGGAAGAATACACCTGTGTTGGGGGTTTTGGGAGTTGCTTTTTTTTTTTTTCTCTTGAGGAATTTTCTCCCATACTATGTTACCAAGACAACAAATGGCTGGGTACTTGGGAGAAACAGAAGAACTGGCCACGGGAGGGGAGGAGGCCATCTGGGGCTACTGTCCTCACCTGGGTGTGTGCTGGGCACTCGGGACTTGGTGTGGAGACGGGGGAGACCACTCTCGTCAGCACTGCGGGTTTTCCTGCCGTTTTTTCCTCTCTGCTGGAGAAACCCCGGGATCCCAAACCTGTCCTTCCCTGCCTCGCTGGGAGCTGAGCTGCAGACCCTGCTGCCTCAGCCTTCGCTGCTCTGCAGCCCTGCCCGTCCTGCCTGCCGAGACCTCCGGGGATTCCTACCACAGCTCCGCAGCTCGATACATCTCGCCTGCCACCCGGAAGTTGTGCTCCTACTGCTGCTCCAGCCTGCCTGGCCAGGAGAGCCCAGACAGACACCAGGATGAGCTGCCCAGGGAGGTTTGTGAAGCCTTTCTTCCATCCCTTCCCACATCCCAGGCCGCCATCACTGCGTGCTCCCCGAGCTCGCTCCGGAGCGCCCCCTGCAGCCGCGGGGGAACCATCGCACCTGCCCTGCTCACCGGGAGCCGCCAGCGCCCCTGCCGGCTGTGACTGGAACTGCACCAGAGGGGAAAGGGCCTGACAGCCGAGAGAGGCTGCACTGGGTTTGTGCTTCTGTTTGTTGTCACCACTGTAGTTATTGTTGTTTGTTTGCCTGTTTATATATCTGTATTTTAGTAAAGAACTGTTATTCCTATTCTTTATATCTTTGCCTGAAAGCCCCTTAATTTCAAAATTATAATAATTCAGAAAGAAGGGGGTTGCATCCTTCACCTCAAGGGAGGCTCCTGCCTTCCTTAGCAGACATCTGTCTTTTCAAACCAAGACAACCTGTAACACATGTACCTTTACTAAAGAGCAGAGGAGGATTTGTTTAATAATGGCAGCAGAATTAGGAGTAGAAGCTTCAGGAACAATAAAAGGACTAATAATTTTTGTTTCTTTTAATAACTGGAAAAATGGAAGGGCAATTTAAAATAGAAATTGTTACAAACATAAGAACCTTTCCTGAAGGCCACTCCGTTCAGGCAGGATACTTGTGTTCTGATTAGCGCTGGTGTCAATCCAGGTTCATTTTGCTGAAGAATGGAATTATCCTGACTGGTAAGGGAAAGCAAAATCTGTCCTGAGGAGATTTATTCTACAGAATAGCCAGGATATCAGCTGCATAGTGAGAACTCAGCAGTTTTGTTATGGGAAACTTCTAAAACAGCCAAGGTAAAACCCCATTGATCTTAGCACTAAGGAGAAATCACGGTGGGATACAAAAGTCTGAACTCACTTCAGGGCCCTGGTTTTGATGTCTCTTGGTGTTATTAGCTGTCCACTGCTTAATTTTGTGGCGAGCTTTGTGTCTTGGAATATCTTTAGACCATTCACAAACAGCCTAAATATCCCTCGACTGAGCAGCCCCACTTAAGCCAGTGTTTGTTGACAGCTACCACCAGAAGCTGTGAACCAGAAGCAGAAGTTGAGAAGAGAAATATAGCTCAAACCTCTTATGATGTTAAGTCATTTATTCCCTCTGTCCTGGAGGGGACAGAGCACCCGACCTGGGCAGAGTCAGCGAGGTAAGAGGGAGGGGCTTTCCATCCTGCTGGTTTTATCACAGACAGGGGGAAAGGATATAGCAGGGGCGGAGATGGGACAAACAACCAACCACATCAGAGCCCGGGCTGCTTGAACCTAAGGCAGACCTGACTCAGTCACATGGCAGGGACCCGGCCGGGGGGGGGCCCAGGGGGATCCACTGCAACAGATGTTCTCTCTAACCTCACCTTTTTTGTGATCTGTGCCTATGTTCTGTTTAACAAACCCACTTTGTGCTGTTTTTTGTCTTCACATTTCATCCTTATCAGGTTCCAACAACACTGCTTCACTTGTGGCTTTATCAATTTTCCCAAAGCGCTGTCACCAGAAATCTTTGCAGACCTACAGCTTCCACGTTTTCTGCATTCATGTTTTGTTATCCTATTAAAACAAATCTAGTTTCTGTCATAACAACATAGCCATTTTATAAAAGCCATCAAAAGTTCCAGAAGACAGGCTGAAATCAACGATTACAACAGAAAAAAGTCAATAGTGTTTATATGATTAATAGCACCATGTGAAATATGGCAACCTAGATAGGGAAATGAGGAGACCAGATAATTTGAGAATTAGAAGCAGCACATCACAACCTTGAAGTCCAGAGAGGGTACATTCGGGGACCTGTTATCTCCTGTCAGGCTTGTAAATACTGGAATATTTTTTGTCAACTTTGGTGGCATTTATACCGGCATAAAATTTTGTAAGGGAAAAATTCAGTGTCTGGTTTCTAGAGATTAAAGGGAAAATACTATAGTAGTCTCCTGTGTTATTCTGAATGCAGGTCCACCACATACAGTGCTCCAAATATCTATGCTCCAATGAGCAACAGAGCTCACACACATACAACTTGGGAGGGTGGGAGGTCACCCTTTCTGCAAAGCCTCTTACTGAAGGGATCTCATTAATCCTTATAGCCTGGTTCAAACTAATTAGGATGGATATGGACACTATAAAGAGAAAAACAGACCGCCCGTCCTTGAGGAATCCCCAGGGATGTGGGAGTGGAGACAGAGCTGTGCAATCACTGACTGTGAGGAAGGATCTGCAACAGACTGCCCAGAGTGCTGCTTCCAGCATCTTCTGGCATACCCGATGAAAAGCCATGGCTCTCAGCTTTTAAAAGGGAACTGAAAGAGCAAAGCAAAAATTAAACCTAATTAAGCACCAGTTTCTGTGCTGAGTTCTTCCTTTGAAAAGGGAACGTGGGACAGTCAGAACAGAAGGGGCCATGATAAGAAAATTATTTGAATTTTTTTTCTACACCCAAAGACCCTTCTCTGGGTTTTGTTTGCTTTCCTAACATCACTCAACAACATAAAGACTGCTTGGAGTTTTGTTTTTAATTGCAGTGAATATGAATGTAATTTTGATTTTTAGTTTTTTTTTTACTAAATATACTTATATACTTTTTTTTTCTCATATAAAATGAGAAAAAGAGGCACAGCAGTTTACCTAGCCAGTTCTTGTCCCAAATTCTTCTGAGCAGAGCAGGGTTTGACCCGAAATTTTCAAAACAAAAGGCCAATTTCACAAACCTTGCATAATTGTCTGAGGGAAGAGATGTTTTCCACACTTCTTGAGTTCTCATTAGCCAGTTCTTGATGATGCAATCTTGTAAAGAAAATTAAAAAGTTGCAACTAGCTCAAAGCCACACCTCAATATAAGAAAATAAATTAGGGAAGAGAATATCTGCACTCTGTAGATCACTCTTAAGCATGGATCTGCAGAGCAAAATATACACCTTTTACAGGGCCATTTCTATGCAGACTTTGAATATCTCCAAAAGTGGAATTTCCCCAGCCTCCCTGGGCAACCTATCAGGTCATCCAGAAAGCAAGAGTTTCCTGCTGCTCAGAGGGAACCTCTGAAATGGGGCAGATGCTCCATCCCTGTAAAGATTCAAACATCTGTGCTTCAGCTTGTGCCCATTGCCCCTTGTCCTGTCAATTCAGGAGGGTGTAATAGTCTACAGTGAACCAAGCAGAAGAAAATTAGTTTATCTATTTTGTTTTAGTGACAAACAGAAGTCTGTGACACAAGGTCATTCCTGGTCATTCAAATCTTTTTGTTCAATTCCAAGAAAAACAGATGCGAGTCCAGCAGTCAATGCCCAAACCTCTTCAGCACTCTCAGCAACTTGTGGATGCAGTTTGGCCTTGGACGTCTCAAGCTCCCAAGATCTGAAATATTACCTTCAGTCTACTCAAAATGCATTTTTCTCCCTGAATTAAGCCTTCAAGTCCACAAATCTCAACAGCAAATACCACGCGAATCTTTAATATTGGGCAGTGAGTAGGACCTATTGTTTTTAATTCCCTTTTAACCATTGCTGACCTGCTGCTCTTTAAATTGCTGCTCTGGCTATTCAAATTACAGGCTCAGCATTGCCAATATTGGGTGTAAATTTGTCCCTTTTTACTTTTTAAAATGTCTTTTTTTTTTTTTATTGTCTTAATTTTTTTTTTTTTTTTTTTTTTGCTTCTTCTCACTCAAGTGGTAAAAGACCACCAGCTGTGTCACATCGATGCAGCACCAACAGCCTTTATGATGGCACAGCCACGTTAGAGAGGGCAGCTACCAGGGGTTCTGGCACTAGCTCTGGTCATGTCATGGTCACATAACTGGCCCAAGACAGATGTCACTTGGCTGTCAGGGAGATGTGGGATGGACAGCCCTGACCTGACGCTGGGAGAGTCCTGTGCAGGGAGCTGGGGGCTGCTCAGGGTGTCTGCTGGTTCTTGTTTCTCTGGTTTTGACAGCCTCAGCTCTGGATGAGGACATGACACCCTCTTCCTCCACTCAGCCAGAGTACATTGCAGGTTTTTACAAGGACAGTGACCTAAGGATAAGAAAAAACACATAGTCCCAGTCTGCACCATGCCATAGTCCTACAGGCAGCTGGAATGTCCCCACATGAGCAAACAAAGCTCCACACCACCCTCCTTTTCTGCAGCCTGTCAATGTTTCATAAAACAAACAAAAAATCTCAACTAGAAGAGTGCATAATGCAAATGAAATTGATATTTTAAGTTTTTCTTTGTGCAAACAGTGGCAAAGATTTCCAAGGCTGTTCAGTAGTGTATTAAACATTCTAAGTGGTCCAGCACTTTTCTGAAGATCAGGACCTTTTCCTGTGTTGCTGATGAGAAACATAAATTCACTGATCACCTTTGGAAATCTTAGTTGAAGCTTGAAGAACTTCTAAAAATTGTTATAATTTAAAATTTATTTTCTCTCTTTATAGATTTGTCCTTCCTTGTGTTAGCATTTCCTTTAAGAAGGACTTCAAAGCACATGAACAAAGATGCATGGGGGATCATGCAGGTCACCACGGCAGGTTACAGGTATAAATTTCCTCTGAACCACCTTCACCTGCACTGTACTTTGAGCATCTCTACTGCTCTAATCTCAGTATTTTGGTGAATATGAGAAATTGCTATCCTGAGCTCCAGCTGATATAATTTTCACAACTGTTTTAAACTCTCTGCCATTATTTCAGTCTGTGTTGTCTGTGCCTTGTAAGTGAGTTATCCAGTAACAATCTCAAAAGTTGTCTTTTAGTCAGCAGTCTGTAGTATCTAATTATCATATGAGCACAGATCATTTGATCAATGGCATCATGTAGAAGTCAATGAAACCAGTGTACCACAGAGCAGCACAAACCAAAGCACTGAAGAAGGTTAGTTTTGCAGAAATAATGCTTTTCATGTGCAAAGCAGCACATGTCATCTAACAAAAGCTCAGAGACAAGGAATGGAAGAATATTAGATTTATACATTTTATATCTAGATGAGAATGTAGAAAATGTGAGCTCTTACGAGATTTTTCTTCAAAATCTTACGAGTAATTATTCTGTGTTTTGCATAAGCAAATTCTTGAATATTATGCAAAATGCCACTGCTCGTCTTAGCTCAAGTGTTGATGAAAAGCAAAAGCAACAATGTGATTTGAAATCTGAAGTACAAACAGATGTTACTTTTGAATGAACTTCCATTGCTTAACCACTGGCTTCAGTTATTGCCATCTAAAGAGAGAGATGAAGCAACTTTGCATGCTGTGGATGTAGCTGTAAATTTTCAGCATGCAAATGAAATTGTAGCTAATCCTCAAAAGGCAGAGCCTCTAAACACAATGGGTGGGCTCAATTTTAAATGCAATTTGGCTGCATAGGACATTATACAAACTCCCCATGTTAAAAACAAAAACCATAAAGTGGGATATGTGCTTTAACACTCTTGTACTGTGCTTACCTGATATAACTGCCCAAGAAAAAACACATTTCTTGCCCCATATATGCTTCCTTCTTAGAACATCTTGCCTGCACTGGGCAGGGAGGTTTGGCAGTGGCACAAGCCTGGGACTGGGACAAGCTTGTGGTGCATTGATGTTGGATTGAGCCAAGAACAGAGAGAGAGATCATTTACCAGTTACCAGCATGGGCAAAACAAACTCAACTTGGGGAAAATTATATTAATTTATTGTCAATCCAATCAGAGTAGAATAATGAGAACTAAACCCAAATCTTGAAAACGTCTTCTGTCTTTCCTCCCTCCATCCCAGGCCTACCTTTAGTCCCAGTTCTCTACCTCTTCTCCCCTCGTGGTGCAAGGAGATGGGGAATGGGGGTTATGGTCAGCTCATCACAGGTTGTTTCTGCTCCCTCCTAAGGGAGAGGAGTCCTTCCCCTGCTCCAACATGTGGTCCCTCTCATAGGAGCCATGGACTCCATGGACTTCTCCAATGTGAGCCCTTTCCATGAGCTACAGTACACTAACTGCTCCAGTGTACATCCCTTTCCATGGGGTGCAATCTATCAGGCACAGGCTGCCCCAGTGTGTGTCCCCCTTGGGGTCACAAGTCCTACCAGCAAACCTGCTACAGCATGGGCTCCTCTCTCCACCGGTCCCTCCAGGTCCTATCTGCTCCAGTGTGGGCTTCCCATATGGTCGCTGCTTCCTTCAGGCATCCACCTGCTCTGGCGTGGAGTCCTCCAGGCTGCAGGGGAATCTCAGTTCCAGCACCTGGAGCACCTCTTCCCTCTCCTTCTGCACTGATCTTGATGTCTATATAGCTGTTCCTATCACATAGTCTTGCTCCTTTCTTCTCTGGCTTGTTATAAATGAAACTGCCAATTAAATTGAATTAATAAATTGCATGAGCCAAATTATTAATATAAAAACAAATGGAATTTATTTTATGATCAAATTTACAATTTTGAATAGCCACTCTAAAACGGCAGAGTCAAGCCTAGGTTCTTGACTCTGGGTGTCACATACACAGCCCTGAACACCAGCAGTTCGGGTAGGCAGTGCACACCTTCGAGGTTTCTGAGTCCGGTTTTTATACTGTTTTTCTTGCCTCCGGCTAGAAAATCCTTTGTCTCTTTCATATTCATCTTGTCTTCTATGGTCCTCTGGTCCAGAGATCAGGGGTCTGTTCAGATGTTGATTTTTCCAGGAACTCTTATGTGTCTTTGGTTGATATTTTCCAGGAACTCTTCTTGTGTCATTAAAATGAAGAGTCTTAGGTAAGAGGTCCATACATCAGCATGGTCCAGGGAGGAACAGAAACTTAGATGATCATATCTGTTGCTCCTTTCAGAAGGAAAAAGGATTTTCCAAGGGCAGAGTGGATTTGGAGTAGGTTGATGTGCCAGATGGATATCTGACTTCTTGATGATGATGATGGGTACTTGAGACCTCTCTGGTGGGGGTGCGAAGTTCTGCCTGTGCTTCAGATGCAAATGTTATCACCAAGAAGGGTAACCCGTGACTCTGGCTGGGCTACCAGGGAACATGCCAAGGCACATTCCAAACATAACATCTTTGGATACATGTACAGTCTAATATCCCTTATACTTAAAATCAACCTTGATACCATTTAATTTATTATGAATTTTGACTCATTTATAACAGGCTGCAACTTGCTTCTGCACAATAACTTCTATTTTTTTTCTTCCTAAATACATTATCCCACAAGCACTGCCACTGTTGTTGATGGACTTGGCCCATGGCAGGTCCATTTTGGATTCCACTGGCATTGGCTCTGCCGGACGCTCAGAGGCTTCTGGCATCTTCTCACAGTGCTTGCCCCTGTAGCCCCCTCACCACCAGAAGTTTCAGGTTGCCACACAAACCAAGTAAAAAGCCCTAATTCAGAGAAGGGCATGGTGAGAAGATAGAGTGGCTTAAGTGCTGAAATGCCAAAGTCTTTGCTTAGAATAACTGTTTTCTGAAGGCTATTGCAGGCATAGCTAAAACTTTAAATTATGCTGAGATGTGGGAGCTCTTAAAGATGACTTTAAGCTGACTTCTTCCTTATTTTACTGCCTTTCTGCTGTGTCAGCAGATCTTGGATGCAATCAAGAATCTGACCTAAAGTACTTATTTGTAATTAGGTGTCAAAATAAAGTGATAATAGCAGTCTAATTCCATTGGGTCTGTCTACCTGAAATGCAAATCTCTCTCCATTTGAGTAATTAAGCTATGAAATTTAGAGTGCTCAAAGCTTTTCATGTTTTGAAGTAATTAGCAATATGGAGAAAGATATTGCTCTCTGCAAGTACCAACAGCTGATTTATAATAAAATCAATGTGTTTGGTTTTCTGTTATTAACTAAGTTGTATTATTCATTATTTACCAGTATTTTGCCAGCTGCCAGCATTAGTAAAAATGTTTGTACAGCCCAAATACACTGCAAAGATGAGCACAACCTCTTCAAGTCATTAATTATCATTTACATGAGTAGAACACATAGGCATTGAACCTCATGATGCAACAGAGCCCTATCCGGCAAGAAGCTGTACAAACCAAACCAAAATTGTTACAAGTTTGATAGCAGGCAATACTGAAAAATTAACAAAGCAATATTCAGTAGAAAATTTAAAACATTGACTCTTCTGCTTGTTTTTTTATGGGATCGTGTTAAAATGCTGCCTGTTCAGAATCCATATGAGGACATGCATGCACTCACTGACTGCCAGGTAGTTTGCAAGCTGTTGTATATTGTATTCCTGGGCCCAGGCACAAAGCACTTGGAGGAACCAGGCAGGATTTTTTCAACATTGTAGACAGAGTCAGCCGAATCCTGTGCACAAAGGGAGCAGACATGATGGGTCTGGAGAGAGATTGTGTTGTGGTTTGTAGTGAACAAGATACAAGAGAGGATTTAACCCAGCTGAAGGATTGTGTTCCTTGTTGGCAGTTTTACATTTAAGTGTATTGCCCTAGGAGATATTAATTTGTCCAGCCCAAGTGCTCTCTCTGTTGAGTTTTGTCAGGTGCCTCTGACAAGGTGATGATCTGTGAGCAGCCACATGCATTGGGAAATACTTAGTGCTCTTTCCTTTTATGGCTTAAATAAAATGCAAACTTCTACTCTACATATTGTATATTTCAAGATTAATGTTTGAAAGATGTTTCTTCATACCAGCTGCACTGGTGTGCTTAAGGCTCATAGTTCTCATGTGGGAGTAGACGAACTGCTGTTTTAACCTCAGACTTGACACACTTTCATCTAGAGATTTTCTAAAGATCATTTGGAAAGATAACTGGCCTGGAAGAATGCATTTCTTACTTGTGTTTTCCTTCATTTAATGTATTTGTTGCTTGTGGAAGTAGGAATATTCCATTTGTTGTGTCTTTTTATTATTCTGATTATTTTATAAACAGCCTTTAATAATCACAGACCACTATCAGTCTGCAAGCTAAGAAGGGAGCAATACCAAGCTCAGTTCAACTCCTGCAAAAACAGTGTGTTGGCCATCATTGTTTCACCTGTTCTTGAGATCCTGCAAAAAATGGACCTTCCCATCTTTCTGGGGGACCTGTCAGGTATTTAGTTACAATTTCATGGCCTAAACTGAGGCTAGTAGGCTTATGTAAAGGCTTAACTTTTACCTGAAGACTAAACTAACCACCAGGAACTGGAACAGGCTCCCTAGGGAAGTGGTCATAGTCCCAACCCTGAGAGAGTTCCAGAAGTGTGTGGACGATGCTCTCAGGCACACGGTATGATTCTTTTGGTGTCTTGTACAGGCCCAGGAGCTGGACTTTGGTGATCCTTGTGAGTCCTTTCCAACCCAGGATATCCTCTGATTCTATGAAAATATTCAGCAAGGTCACTGAGGAATAAAAAGCACAATTATTTTACCAGTATTGAAATTATAAACCAATTTGAAAATAGGTTTAGAAGTATTCTGAGCTGTTTACATAGTGTTTTGTAAAATAATTAATTTGAATGTTGATATTGCTATCTGCCACTACAAAGAAGCATGTTTAGATAGGGATTTGGGCCAATGAAACATGGCTCTGATCAATCACAAAAAAGCTTAAACTTGTTTGTAAAAAATAAAAAATGAAGCTGTTTATAATCCTATTCATAAATGCTGGGAATGGATCAGACTTGAGTCACTTTTACAACAACTTATGTACCTTATTTATTCTGCAGTTTTTTACGTTAATTTCAAAACAAAATCAGAAAATACCAGTTTTGCAGAGTTTCACTGGTGCAAATAGTATTTTAATTAGAAGTCTGGTGATGAGATTCTGGGAATAGCATCTGCCCTTTTAGTGTGGCTGGCAGGGATGAGGGAGTATTGTTTACACCATGAAGTTCACAGATAGTCCTTACTGTGAGCATGAAAGATGGATGATGAGGATGTCAGTGGGCTTAAATCCAGCAGGTCTACAAATCCTTCAACATCTGTAAATCTAATGGATCAAATTATTCTCTTACTATGAGAGTATTTAAAACCTGAAATGTGTGCAGAATACCCTGATACATTTTTGACATCATACACCCTGTGCATGCAGCACCACTGGGAGACACACATGGTGCCCACAGGGTTACAGCAATAGTTACCTTTTCTGGTTGCAGCAACAAGGGTGGGAACAGAATAACAGGCCTGGAGATACTTCCCAGGGTGACAGATAAAGAGAAGAGTTTAGATGGAGGTTTTCAGATGCCAGCTAAATCACAATTTCTTAACTCTCTCCCTATCTCCTCAGTACCTGAGTATCAAGACCTTCACAGGTTTTATGGGTGGGTTTGTTTGGTTTGGTTTTTTTTTAATTAGAATTTTACATTCATACATAGGCAAAGTATTTCACACCAGGACCAGTGTTTCTGATTATTCCAGCAGGTGCAACATTAGTGCATAAAGATTGATATTTGCATACCCAGCTTCAGAGCTACAGATGCAAATCAAGCTCAGTTTATTTGTACACGTTCAATTATCTTACTTATTTCATTATTCTCCTTTAGTTCATGGAACAGGTGCTGCAAACACTATGACATCTACAGTACTTACTCCTCTGGTAGCTTCTTCCAAGCTGAATGTCTGGCTCACTGGTATATGAGCTTGGAGCACAACGAGTCTCTAAAAAAAATCAAACCAGTTTGAGAACCGCTGATGAGATACCAGAGGAAAATAATGTCCTTTCATATTATATTTTACTGCCATTCAGGCAAGATTTAGTTACTTTACTTTTGCAACAAACTGAGTTTTTCTTTTGTATCCCAAACCAGCACCACTGTCTGTGTTGTAGGCAAAGCTCTTGCGTGTAGTCTGTGTTTATTTTCAGAGTTGTAAATCTACTGTTTAGATGGGCCATGTGTTAAAGGATACTAGGTGGCCTGTGAATCCTCAAAGTAAGGAAGAGGCACTTGAGAGGTTTTAAACTCCTGGATGATAAAGAAGAGGCATAAATAGTGGCTTGTAGCAGTATTAAAAAGCCTCACCTACATAGGAACTGGAGCAGTATTTACTGCGAGTAATAAATATTTGTAATTGTTACGTGGTGCTTTTCAAATGATATTTCATGTCTAGTTTTATTTTGAGTTATTTTTTACAACTTCAGTTCCTCATGAAAACAAGTTGTATAGCTTATGGTATTACTCCAGCAAAATGATTTCCATAAATAAAGCAAGAGGCAATAGAAAGGAACATATATAAAGATTAATGCATCAGACTTTTAAGCCTACACTGACTAACAATAATTTCTGAGACTTAAGTTATTGGGAAGGAAATCTCTCATATGGAAACAGGCAACAAATCCAAAACTACCTGAGCAGTATGGCAATTTACTTTCCTTCCACTTAAAGAACTGTATTTTTATAGCCATTTTCCCTGAGCTTATTGACTTTGTATGCAATTTTCTTCAGAGACAGAATGCACCTAGATTTGGCACACAAATGGATGCAGGCAGCAATTAATTCTTGTGCTGTTTGTCAGCTGGTGAGTGCCGCTGTGGGATTCCCTGCCCAGGACAGGGAGTGTTCCCCTCCTGAGAAACTGTGTGGGGAGGTTACAGCTGTGGAGTGGGAGCACTGGGAATGTAAGGGCACATCACAGAATCATGTCAAAATAAGAAGGGCATCTGCTGAGACAGGCAGTTAATATTTCCTTCTTTAAAAACAGAACAGTCACAAGCAGATGCAACCAGAAGGTGACACCTTACTTTGTATTATTTCCAAATTAATTTCCACTGAGTTAAATGTGGGAAAAATGTGAAGCAAATGTCAGAGAATGTAAAGCCAATTTTTTAATTAAAGGCAGTTAACAATCTTACCTTTAAGTCCTAGATGCTGAGATTAAAAAAAGCCTACCAAAACCCCTAACGTAGCCTGGATCCCAATTAACAACTGTAGCTTGTAGGAACTAAAATCCATCAGTTTCTTTTAGAAATTGACATTTCATTTCTTAATATGGTAAAAAAACCAAAGTTCATTAGAAATCAGGGTAAACCCACTTTAGAGTGAAATACATGAAGAATAGGCGCCTAAATTATCATCCTTGAATGATAAGTAACATCAGAGAACAAAACTAGAAAATTCATTAAGATATTTCTTTAAAAAAACAAGAAGAAAGTTAATTCAGATCTGGAACAAAAATGTACCTCAAATTTTATTTC
Source organism: Lanius collurio (assembly GCA_020086605.1). Lineage (NCBI taxonomy): Eukaryota > Metazoa > Chordata > Aves > Passeriformes > Laniidae > Lanius > Lanius collurio. The sequence continues at coordinate 20,911,274 of JACBWW010000015.1, forward strand.
ATTTGAGCTTTTGTCACAAAAGACCATAACAACCTGTAAAAGAAGACCTGATGCGTTTGGAAGGTACTGCCAGTTAATGAACTGATGCAGTTGTATCGTCTAAGGTGCACGTTATCAGTGGAGTGAATCTGGAAAATGCTTTGCTATAAACTCATTACATATGATAGAATCCATAAATCACTGAGATTTTCTTACTGTACCTAGAATGACAGAGAAATCGATGTTGCAGCTCTGCAGACTGGAAAATGCTAATTATTTAATGACGTCCAGTTCCAGTGCATGAGACACTAATGATCATTCTTTTCTGTTTTCCATCTAAAAAACATGTTCAGTACAGTTGGCAATCATCAAAACCAGCAAAAATCAAAACTGACATCTCAAACTTCCAATTATGAACAAGGTACACACATTTTAAAACAGTAGTCTGGAAATACCAAAGGCCAGGTGCAACCTTTCACCCTCAGATTTACCTGCTTTAAATCCTTCCTTGATTTCTGCTGCCTTGCCATTACCTGTGTCACTGCATGGTGATCGCTTTCAATGGGCTATAATTCAGTGTGTTTATCTCCCAGCCTAAACAATCATGGTAGATTGGATAGGTACAGCTCCCACACCACATACCTTATTAACTTTAAATGAAACCCATGTGGCAAACTGTGATCAGAAATCCTTACAAAAATGCCTTACACCATTGAGGAGAATCAGGAAATTCAGCTATTCTCTGTGAATTGCAACACTGTAAAAATACATAAATTCAGAACTGATGGGAAAGATGCTTTGACATTCTCAGGAACCTGGTTTCCTTTTTGCTCTCCTTGTTCCTGCCAGAGCCAAATCTTCTGTTATCTTTGGAACAAGGCATTGTATTCTTTCTGAAGGACTTCACAAAGCCTTCATCTGTGGCCCACAGTTTGTAGAGCCTATGTTTACAATTTGCAGGCAAACGAATTACCATTTTTAAGCACAGAGCCTTGGTTCCTGTTGCATTACAGCAAACACATGCTCTGTACAGTGTGTAGTGACACTCACAGCTTTGGGCAGAGCACAGCATCACAAGGTGTCACTTGCAGGCTGCTGTGCAGCCACCCTGACCCCCGAGTCCACAAGCACGAGGCAGAACTGAGCCTCTATTGAAGCACGCCTGGTGCACACTTCTTCACAGGAAATCCCTGCTTCACTGGGAAGTGTAAGGAAGGGAGGCAGGAGACAGACACAGTGCAGCTAGGGAACAGTTTTAAATGTGTGTCTTGTGTTGGGAGCAGTGACATTTTTAGACTTCTCTTTCCAAAGAGTACAGAGTTCTAAGCTCTAAATTTTACAGGGCATCAGTGCAAGGGGTAAAGTGTGGGTAGCTCCTTCTGCTTGAACTGCCTCTAGGTGCCCTAAGGCTCTTCTATTTTATTCAAGGGTCTGTGCAGACAGGTTTGCCTTTTGTGCCCCTTTGCACACACTCAAGAACCAATAGTTCCTGAAATGATTTAAATCTTTGTATGTGGAAGGTGGCTTTTTGGCCTTGCAACTGCACAGAATTGCCAAAGAAGCACTGGTGAGCAACTCCATGGGACAGAGAGAGCATGTGCCAGCAAAAATCACAGCAATGAGTGAATGCAACAGCTCAGAAGCTAGACAGAGGAAGTTTTTAATTTGCTGTGGAGTCTGGTAGAGCAAAGCACTCTTCTGGTAGAGAAAAACATTGTCTGGCATGGATTACAGAGACAATTCTCTTATGGCCTGGTGGATACACTTGACAGAAAATGCATTGTCTGGCAAGACAAACACATATACTGTTTCCTGCAGAAACTAGTGATTCTATAAAAAAAATTAGATTAGGGACTTCATAGTATAGAAATATCAAAACCAGTTTAAGCAAAAGATTTTTTTTCCTCATCTGTATGTGGCCTATGAAAAGGAAGAGTGTGTTTTATTTGAACTCATATCTAGTACTATTACTTCAATATTTTATATTTGCATATATACAATTTTCTTCTAATGAAGGAAACTAAATGCATTTTGAGTCTTTGAAATGCATGTTGTCCTGATAGGAAGGCTCTTGTCACTATGCTAAAAGATGGTTGAAGTAATTCACATGTGATACCTATCAGGATAATAAATTCTGAGGTTTTGATACTCATAATCCTTTTCTAGAAGAAATCAGAGAGCTTTTGCAATTTTTCTGTGATAAAGCTCATCAATCATGCTCATATCAACTGTTTAATCTCTCATTATTGCATTGTGAATTTATTTCCTATAGCTCAATTTCCTCTTAGTGTTCTGCGCATGCACTCTCTGTCCCTAGATTTATAAACCTTGGTCTTGACCTTTGCAATAGTTTAATGGATATTTAAATCAAATTATTTTAAGTAAACATCAGAAGTCTCTGTGTGCCATTTATCGATTTTGAGCCAGAAAAGGCAGGAGTTCAGAGGCTCTTAAGTTGTACATATAAGTGGTTTGCCTGTGTGAGCATCAGAAAAATGCCCTGCCCGGGCAGAAGAGCATGCCTGTCCTATGTGTTCCAGTTCAAGGCATGAGTTTAAGCAAACAAAAAATTAGGATTCTCCACAAATCAGCACTTTATTTAGGCTCAGTTTCACTCCTCTGATACCACTCTTGTACCCTCCCCTGCCCAACAGCACAGTTGGACAATGGGCAGTTGCCATCAGCCCCCTGGTAGCTCCTTTTTGATTCTTCCTTCTCACACTGCTCCCCTGCTCTGGTGTGGGTCCTCCATGGGCAGCACTCCTTCAGGATAAACCTGTTCCAGCAAGGGCTTTTCCTTGTCGGGGAATGTTCCCCTGCTCCAGCATGGATCAGCAGTGGGGTATCTGCTCCAGTGGGGTCTCTATAGACCTTGCAGGGGAGTCTGTGCTGCAGAGATGTCTACTGTCAGGAGCTGCACTTTTAAACAGGGTTTCACACAAACCATGCGGAAGGAGTTCTTGTACCTGTGCAGGGTTTGGCATGGCAGAGCTGTGGGAGCTCAGATGTGGAAGGGACAGGTCTATTCCAGGGTCACTCAGAGCCAGGGTGTAGCATTAAAGAAATGGCTCACTTTTAGGCAGGAGTAGGACATCTTTAAGCTTTTTATCCCTGCCTCAGTAGAAGTTGATGTTTCTCTCCCCTGCAGTACAGCACATTCCTTGCGGCTACTTATTGCAGTTAATTTTTCTAACACTGCTGATCTCTGTTTGCAGATTGGCAACACCCTGCCCTTAACAGTAGTGCCCTAAAGCCCACTGCAAATCTTACCAACCTGTCTAAAAATGTGTTCAGCCATCATGCACAAATACATTGTGCTGATCAAGAAGCTGCTTTTGGCATTAGTGTCTGCTTTGGTCCATCCTAGTTGATGCCACTTTTAATTAAAAGCTATTATTGATATATTTTTGCACTCTCTTGTTCAGATGATTAAGCAGCACATTCCTAAACTCATGTTCCCTGCCTTACAACATAGTGGGGCTTACACTTGTGTATGGACCAAGGGACAGATATGGAAACCCTCTGTCTGGATCTATATGTCTTTATTTGTGGACAGTTTGTAAGATTAAATCACATATCAATATTTGCTTACTCTGCCACTTGATTAATGCACTGCAAGCAGATTTAAAATCTTGTTTCATATAGGTTTTTCAAGAGCTGCTTAATATGTTTACTCTTGGAAGTACTTGCCCATTAGATTGAATGTACACAAAATAAATCATCCAAACAGTGATTAAAAATAAAGCATATTTGACCATCAGATCATTTAGTTAAGACCAAATATTTCTGTAGAACTGCTGGACTATGGCAGATGAAAAGAGCAATTTCTACCTTAACAGCTCACCAAAGTGCCATCACTGCAGTGAAAGATCAGATGGATATCACCTAGGTAATGTGCCTTGTCAGTAGCTGTGATGTACTGTGTAATGCAGGTGGTTTCAAGAGGTTCTCAATCTTGTTATGCTACTACCAAGGCACTGAAGTGGTCCTTTCTCAGAAGTGATGGAGGGGCGCCTAAAATCAGCCTGCCTGCTGAGAAACTCCTCATGTTTCCCAAGAACATTACAGAGAGTGGGACCTTTACTAGGTTTACATGCAAGATTCAGTGAGAATAAACTCTCAAGGATGAAAACACTCTGCGTGTGTCTGCCTCATAGATCAAAATATCAGCAGCCTTCAAGAAAAGATAATTTGTTTCCTGATGCTATAATGACAAAGTTCCAAAAGAGTAGGTCAATGCCCACTATGTCATGCACTTGCTTGCTTTTGCTTTTTCTTTCTTTTCCCAAAAAAAGCTGTAAACCTCTAATGTCCTCTTTTACAGAATCCAATTTTTGACCTGCTATAAGGGGCACTATGTCATTAATCAGTGAAAGCAGAAACAACACACCAAGCCCATAAAAAAATATGGGTCTGCCTTTCTAGCAATTGGAGCTCTCCTGACAAATAAGACACACAGTTTGTTCCCAAGACCTTTGAGAAAAAGCCACGTAATGTAATTAGGCACAGCTGCCTTTACACTGTATGTGAGACAGTGCTGCCTGCACAAAGAGAATTTTCTCTGTATTACCAACACAAGTGAGGTCAGTACACAGAGTGGGTCTTGAAAGCCTTCTCGTGTCCAGTGGGGGGATGCTCAGGAGCTGAGGACAACAGGAGACAGAGGACTTGTTTGATTTAGATATACCTTTATTTAGAAATAAGGACATAGGATAAGCCACACCTGGACAAGTATGCAAAGATACACACCTGTCAAGAGACAAGTATGCAAAGATAGCAGACCCAGCTGAAGCATGTAGCCCATAGACTGGTTTAGGTCCCTGCTCTTCTTGCTTACCTATTTTTGAACAGTCACGTTGTAGGTGTCTCAGTGTCTTTCCAAGACCCTTTTTGCCCCACCCATTTTTATTATGGTTCATTTTTAGAATTTCAGTGCAACACGCTGGCTGTTATCCCAAATGTACCAATTCATTAGAAGTAGAGAAGTCCTGCAAACTCTTCCAAAGGCTGTAAAGTTAAAAATAGTCAAGTGAAGCTTTCCTACCAACTTTTGGCCAGCCATAAAAATACCAGATTTCTTCAGCCAGCTTTAGAGGTGGTAGAGGGACATGGGAGAAGTTTTCCAATAAAATTTGGCTCTCCTAATTTTAGAGCTTTTTATATATATTTTTTTTCCAATTATGTCCCTTAAGTCTTCACATCTCTCAGGGAATGCCACAGTTGTAAATATTACTGACTGCCGAGATTATTCAATTTATGTTTTCAATTTCGCAACTTTTATTCAATTTTTTCTTTCCCTTACTCTACGTCTCTCACTGTTTATTTGTCACACTGTTGCTCACAATCTTTTGAAGGTGTTTTGTAGCTATAAGTCAACTAGAAAATGGTCAAGCGATATAGCTTTTGAACCTATTTCTCTGAAGACAGCATTTCATCTCTTTTTTTTTGTGTGATCTGAAGTAGGCTGTGAAGCTTTTTTGATATTTCTATCAATGTGTAGGTCTACATCATACCTCAGCCACTGCAGAGGGCTTTTGCCTTCCCTAAGTCATGCTGAGCTGCTGGAGAAAGAAGGTTATGTTTAGATCTTATTTGTTTGAAGGGATAAATGTCAATTATTTTAATTCTTCCTGACCTGGTAAATAACCTTGAACCTTCTACAACTATATCATGGCAAGTTGAAAATCATATTCTCCCACCTACCTCCTATGCGATGTCTCCCCTTTTTTTGTACAATAATTAGAAATACAGTGGCCAACTATGGAAAACTGAAAAATTGGTATTATCTTTACCCAAATAAATCACGGGCCATCACTGATAATATTTCTCTGTATCTTTTTAACTTTCTCCTCTATTTCTGCAGCATGTCTTGAAGGCTTTTCTGTGGGAATGAGGAACTATGTGTGGCTCATGCTTCTTGTCTTCAAATGAATCCTTGGTAATTAGTGAGTTGGTTCAGCTGACACAGTGCATGATGTCAGCAACAGACCAAGTCCAGAACAAGGACACAGGGAAAGAAAATGTCGGTTTAGATTGGATAAATGAGACAATTTATTGATGTAATAAATGGACAGTGCTTTCAAAGTAGAGCCTTAAGGTGACGTTCACAACTGGTTCACCTCCTTTTTTTCTCCATTCATCACACTTTGCCTTTTCCAGTCTCTCTCCAAAATGAGTATGTTCAGTGCTCAAATTGAGAAGTATGGATAGTCCTACATGTTTGGCACTATCCTCTGTATATATCTGAAATAGTAGGGCTCTATAAATAATAACCTATGCTGCTAACTCAGCATTTCAGTTAATTTAATGAGACACGTGACAGCCCCACATGCTTTACAGTGCATGTCTAGAAGGAATAGCTTCTTGTCAGTTCAGCAAAAGTATCTGTGTCTTCCAGCAATATGAGTCTGCTCCAGCCTGGCACTATTTCGAAAACTGGAACTTGGAAAAATATTGAGGTTTTAAACAAAACACACCTGAAACCATCAGTTCCTTTGAAATTCTCTTGAGTCATGTTTTGCTGTCACATCAAGCTGCTGACAAAACTTGTTACATCAGATAGTGTCCAATAGGACCAAAAAACCCTTACATGACGTATGCCAATAGAACTGGATTACGTGTCTTTTTTCTTTTTCATTTTTCCCCCAACAGAGAATGTGCTGTCTTCCAGCCTGCTGGATGCTCACTTGTCTAGCCTTCTGTAGTCTCCGACTACTTGGAGTAGTCACACATTCTCAGGGTGCTGGGCTTTTTTTTTTTTTCATTCATCCCTTCAGTCTGAGCATCTACTCTTGTTTTCCTTTTATTTTATTTTTTTTTTAAAGCTTTTTTTTTAAGTAGCAGTATCAAAGATCTAAGGCTGAAAGCTGACAAATCCCCTGAGAATATACAAGACAGCTCTTGCAGAGTATTTGCAGTGTGAGGCTGACAGAGCATCTCTCCAGGATGCGTTGTGAATGGGACATGGGGCTGGGAATCATATTCTGTGGGCATTTTTTAAAGTTGGGGAAGAACCATGACAGGCATCTAATTCCACATTTTTTACACAGCACAAGCCAAAGTATCTTCAATATTTTCGTATCCAAGAAACCAAATAAACTTCTTTTATTCCAGTCCAGATATTCATGCAAATTAAAGACTCCATGTAATGGGGCAACACATCTGTAAAATATGTTGCTAAATACCTCTCATATTCACTTAAAACTATTGTTCATTTAATTCCCGGCTTAATAACCCCATTGACATCATACATAAAAAAGGTGTGGATTTTTTTTTTCATTCTTGTTCTGCACTTTAGACTTCAGTGTTCATGGTTTAAATGTATTTTGTGTGGAGCCACTGAGGAATAGAAAACAATTTTATATTTTTTTAGTGGAAACACTGATGCTAGGAATGAAATAATTACAGCAGCTGGAAGCTTTATGAAAAATCCTTTTATCATGGGACTTGCATTAAAGGTCAACAAAATCACATCAGTTAAAGCCTCTGAAATTTATCTAGCTCCTGTTCCCTTACACTGGCAACATCTTGCAGTGTCTTCTTTTGTTAACTTGAGGAAATACCCGGTGTTCATTTTTTCCCCCTCTAAGTATTCTTAAAACCTAACGGATCATTTTTTAATCTTCTTATGGATAAACTAATTAAATCCAGGATCTCTGGTTTCTAGACTTGTCACTTGGCTGGGATTAAGTGATAGCTGCATTCAGGATCATTGCAAAGCTGTTGCATGTGTGCAACTGCCCCAGTGGTCCTGGGAAACACAAGAACTATTGCAATCTCACCCAAAGTGCATGGGCACAGCAACTCTACCTCATCCTGACTGCCCTCACCTGGCTCAGGTCACTTGGACAGGGCTACTGACTTGGCAACACCCTGTTTAGATAGAGTTTAGAGAAACTCTTCACATGATCTAGCAAGACAAAGTACAGCCCATTTTGTGATTCATCTGTTATGGGTGTTAACCTCAAGCTCTTGCCTTTTCAAGGGAGCCATCACTTCCTGTAACTCAAAGACACTTTTAATAAAATTCAGCACAGTGCATGTAGTAGTTTCTGTAGACTTTCATGTAGTTCATCAGTCTTTCAGGTAATCCATTATGTTCAGTTGAATTAATCATACCAGGTGTCCCTATTAAAATGCTATTTTAATTTTTCTTCTTATTGCAGATTATGGTGTCAGTGTTAAAGCATTCCTTCTACATGCAATAACAATTTGTTATGCTTCAAAATTCTGTTGCTACAGTGGGTAATCATGTAATCACTTTGTGCCTCAGGTCTTCATCTGTAAGTTGGTAATAATTTTGCTGCTATGGGATGGGAAGGAGCATTGTGAAGATAAACCCATTAACTACTTGGAATGTAAAGGAATATTGCAATTAGAGATGCTAGGAAAGATCTTATGAATAAAAAGTGGAGAATTCTTGCTGAAGATACAATGATTTGGAGGACTGAATTCAGATTTTAACAGGAAAATGAAAAATGGCTTTGAAATTTTTTTTTGTTTTTTGTTTCTTTCTGCTGTGCAAAACCACATACACAGTAAGGAATAAAATGAAGGGTTCATAGAAATACTGTGCACATCATATCTCCTTAGACACTGGCTTAGATGCAGTTTAAGGGGGCAAACACAGCTTTGGCCTATGTTAAAACTCTGAACAACGTACAGATTTGTTGAAAGTTTCAAGGAATTTGTTTCTTAAAAATCTTTTGCATTAGTTAAATCAATGTGTCAAACTGCAAGATGAAGTTTATGCAGTTTGTTATGAGACTTGCACTTTGTTTTATGCCAGTGTTGTCAAATTTATGTCACAAGAAGATTCCAGGTTACCAATGCTGGACATTAAGAAAAATTGCAGTAAAATACACTGTGCCATAAAAAATGAAATAAAATGTACTCGTTCAGGAGTTTGTCAGAATGGAATGCACTACATTTGTCAGCAAATGATATATGAGGTGGAGTTGAAATGTCCCAAATATATTTTATTGCTCTTTGGAAGTCTTTGTTTAAAATTCTTAATTTGTGCATAAATGTTTTGTTTCAGGGAGAAAGTCAGAAGAGGAGAAATGATGTGACAGGTTTAATTATATTTAAGAGAATACAGATCAAAGCCAAAGAGATAAAAGCTGCAGGTACTTCTTGCAAATCATAAGCACCCTCAAGCATAGTGCTTCAGAGGTAGGCATCCTGAATTCATGACAGAGGCACAGCTGAAATGGAAATTCTCTATTTACAGTGTTTTATGACCTGTATTGGCTGTTCTTGGCAAGCCCTGTACTTAGGCAGGCACCAAAATGTCTGGGAACATTCACGAGAAAACAGTAAACCAAACAGTGCCACCTCAGTCAGGGGCTCCAAAATAACCCCCTAGGGGCAGTACTGCTGTGAGTTGTTTGCAAAGATGGCATTTGACTGTGGGCCAATAAAAATCTTGTATCAACAGATGTAATCAGAACCCCTATGGTGGTAATGACTCTGTCACAGTTTTCATTAGCTATTAGGAACTTGGGAGGAATGGGTTTCCCTCACCACTACTTTTTTATATTATTTATTACTAAAACAAAGTTAGCAAACTACTGCATCTCCTTTTTGAAAGACAATACTTAATAAAGGCAGTGTAAGACAAAACAAGGTCCTGCTAATATTTTAAGCAAAGGTGCATCTCCACAGTTTTTGCTTCTGTTACTTTGCTCTAAATCCACTAATCTTAAATACTCGGCTCTCCTCAGAGCATTGTTGCTGTATTCCCCCTCCTCAGAGAAAAAGACTCCATAAGCCTCACACTTCTCCCTGGGAAGTTTCTTCCCACTCTATTCTCCCAGCCTCTGCACTCTGATCCCTCTACACCCAGAGCGCATCCAACTCAAGTTTCTGGTGGAAATTCCTTCCCTTCTTGAAGAAGGGCCTGGAAAGATATATGTTGCCTCTGCTACAGAAAAAGAAAGAAAGGCATTAGGCTGCCTTGGACTTGGGGGCGTTTGGTTGAAGGGAAAGCACAAGTCTTTTCTTGGAGGGTAGAAGTCAGGTACCTAGTGTGGTGTTTTGAGGAGGTGGAATCTGTTGTTGGTGCGTGTGGTTGAGTAAAGCTGCTGTTAGAAACAAGTTGGTATTCAGCATTACCAAAGCAATGTCGGAAGTAACTCAACTCTTAGCTGCTGTCCCGGGTATTTCTCTTCCTCTCTGCCATTTTTTAGACATAGGGTAGTTCAGTTGACTTCTCCACACATCTGAAAAGCCCACTCAAGACAATGCAATAGAAATGCTCATAATCCTCTTAGTTTAGTCCCAGGCTTATAAAAGTCATCACACTAGGAAACAAGGCTGCATGTATTCTGTTTTTTTCTGTTCCTGCTGCTGTTTATAAATATATATGTGGAAGAAGATAATTATAGGGATGGAACACCATTCCTATGAGGAAAGCCTGAGACAGTTGAGGTTGTTCACACAACAGTGGAGAAGTCTGAGGAAACATTATCATGGCCTTTCAGTACATAAAGGGGGCCTACAAGAAAGCTGGAGAGGGAAATCTTACAAGAGTGTACAGTGATAGAACAATGGGGAATGGCTTTAAACTTAAGAAGGCAGGTTTAGATTGGATATTAGGAAGAAATTCCTTACTGTGCAGATGGTAAGATTCTGCAAAATGTTGCCCAGAAAAGTTTTGAGAACCCTCAAAGTTCTCAAGGCCAGATTGGATGGGACCCTGAGCTGTCTGGTCCACTGGAAGGTATCCCTGCCCATGGCAGCCAGGAGTTGGAACTAGATGACCTCTTGGTTCCGTTCCAATCCAAATCATTCTGTGATTCTATGACCATGTAAATATCATGTTTGGTAAGTGCTGTCACATGTTCATGCAGTCCCTTGAAATCTATACAAGACTGAATGGGTTTTTTTTTTCACACAGCAGACTATACTCAACAGGGAGTAATGGTATTGCTGGAAAAGGTATTCATAGCTTTCTGGGCACTAAGGACTTGTAAACTTCAATTAAAAAAATTCTGAGTGCTTCTTGGAATTATTTGCATGCATTGCATGTGCAGTGATAAGAGCGTGTCAGAGACATACGAAACACACCAGTGCGTGTAGGTACCCTGGATCACATAAACTGCCACGTCAAGGCTAATGCACATAGACCTATTGATCTGTTATTACAGGTTAGACCAGCTCATCTAAAGAGTAATGAAACTGTGTAGCCTTGAAGCAAACACATTCAGAGTGGTGCCAGTGGAGTCTGTGTCAGAATCCACCTCTTGTTTTCTCACAGAGCAATAAATCAATTTCATTACAAACTGGCCAGAGAAAACCATGGATAGACTAGAGGACCATAGATGTTATGATCTTGCACTCTTTTCACATAGGAGAGAGTGATTTAATACATATAATTTTGGTAAAGGTTTGTTCAACTCTCTGCAAAATTTGGTGCTTGTCCAGAGTGTTCTATGCTGCTTCTCAAAGGCCTCTTTTTGTTATTCATGTTTATGCCCAGGGGCACTATCTAGTCATTTGAACATTTATAACTGAGCGGGAGAAAAAGGATCAATCTTTGTGATATTTTTAGTAGTACTTATTTGCGGCAGTCATCCTGGAGAGAGGTTGTTATATGGCATATCAATACCACTGGTTGTGAAGAATGTGAAGGTGCATGAAAATGAAAGCTCTAGGAATTTTATGAAGTAGAACTGATAGGGATCACTTCCAGTATCAGACAAGAACATTTTTTACATGTGCTCTTAGAAAACATTGAAAAGAACTTCAGAAGCGTGTGGTACTTTTAATGTAGCTTTTCCAGACACTACGAGGTAAAAAGTTGTGTGCACAAACTTTGAGTGGCAAAATACATACTGCAACCATATAATAGATAAAAGGCATGTGTGTGTAAGCAAACACAATATATCAAACTGCTGTGTTTCCACAGGGAGGCTGTCCAGGTTTATATAAGAGGATGTTTTTTTATCTTCTATATCTAATCAACTGAAGAAAGGAGGGAGTATTTATACATAAAGAGTAGGGCACACTTCATGTACACAGACTATACTTTCCTGTCTACATCTAGAGCATACACGTTGAATAACTTCTGCAGCTCCAAATTTACATAACAATGTAACTAAAGCTATTAGCCACAGCTTACAACTTCAAACCAACATTTTAGAATCTCTGAAGCACAAACAATTTTTTTAAATCTGTGTGAAAACCTGCATTTTCACAGTCCCTTTGGGTTTAACCTTCTGTAATCAATACGAGCTTTTCCCCTGTCTCTCCACTCACTGACAGCATCAGGAAGGCTAAGGCTTTGGCTTTGTGTCATATTTAGAAAAGACTTATCCTTCTTTTTTTTTCTAGAAGGTGTCAGAGGAGGTAAAATGGTATTTCCAAGTTCTTGTCAATGCCAAAAATTCCCTTTCTCAAGTACCTTACTGGCCATAGGGTGAGAGATAAGAAAAAGCCTGGAGTGTGGGGCTTCAGAGTAAGTGCCAGCAGAATGCTCCATGGGACTGCCTGTGCTCAGCATTTCTCATTCCCAAGTCCACTGGGACATATAGTCCTTAAAGCCCTTAAACCTCTTTAAGACTGCCCAGCTGTTTTGCAGGCACAGCCTCAAAGACTTAAAAGTCGTGGTGTACAATGTGGATTTTAGAGCAAAACCGAGATCCAAGCCTGTGGTGACTTGAATGCACGGATATGCTACAAGAGATTTCTAAGAAGCAACACTTGCTGCAGAAAACTTTCCTAAATACAAGTAGATAAGAGTTAAATATGTACATCACTGAGTACTTTTTCACCTCTATTATAAGACATCCATAAATTACATTTCCTGAAAACAAAGGGAGCACATGGATTTATTATTTTCTCATAAAAGCAAGAACGTCTGAAATAAAGTGTCACAGCCACAGTCCATTTACTGACAGTGCTAAAATTTCTAGTAAACCTTTTTCCTCCACTCTATCCTTATAATTTACATAATGGAGCACTACTCCTAATTGTTCAGAATCCCTACTCCAAAGGAGCTGAACAAATGAATGTCTGGAAGTGTTGAAAATACTTTTTTCCCCATAAAACAATGATGTTAAAAAAAGGTATTATATATTTAGGAAAATAGTTTTAGTTCAATGGTGTTTCTCACACAGAAATTGTTTCAACAAAAGGTTTCCAGCCACTCACTGCAAATGAGTATGTGAATGCTTAAATTAAAAATAGGGCAAATCCTCCAATTAACCAGTGGAATTACAGCCAAAGCAACAAACCCTTTGTTTAAATAATGCTGTCAGAGCAAAAGGTCTTTGACTATAAACCACAGTATCTTTCTATTTGCAAAGTTTTCTGTTGGGTGGAAGGGGATGGGGGTGGGTGTGTGTGAAGGAAAGGAAATACCAGCTCTAGGATGAAATAAAAAAACATATAGTTTTCAAATGTGAAAAATAAAAGCATAATTTTCAGAAGACAGTTAAATGCAAGAAGAGGACCAGCCCCCATCTTTAGGCAGATAGGGAGGTGCAGTTACAGTAATGCTGTGCACTTGGCTAGACGATGTAATGTAACAGCATGCAGAAATACCACAGATTTTATTACTGGTGTTGAATGGCACTACATCCAGTCACTAAAAAGGTTCCCCAAGGCTTGGTATTGGGGCCAGTCCTGTTTGATATCTTTGCTAATCTGGGTGAGGGGATAGAGTGCAGCCTCAGTAAGTTTGCAGATGACAGCAAGTTGGGTGGGAATGTCAATCTGCTGAAGGGCAGGAAGGCTCTGCAGGGGGATCTGGACAGGCTGGGTCAATCGGCTGAGATCAGTGGAATGAGGTTCAACAAGACCAAGTGCCCAGGCAGCACTACAGGCTGGGGACAGGGTGGCTGGGAAGCTGCCCAGTGGAAAAGGACCTGAGGTGCTGGTCAACAGTGGCTGAACATGAGCCAGGGTGTGCCCAGGTGGCCAAGAAGGCCAATGGCTTCCTGGGTTGTGTCAGGAATTGTTGCAATGGGGATAACTTGCAACAAGAACTTTCGGCAAGATGAGTAGGAAGGAAATATGAAGGGATATTTTTTAGATGTTGATGGATATTTATTTCCCTCCAGCCTCTTCATGGCCAAGGGTCCATGGCCGACTGACCTCACAATCATGAGACTATCCCCTTCTTCCCGAGCCCGAGGAGCCCCCAAAAACCAATCAGAAGGCAGGCACAGGCCACACTGACATGGGAACAGGGGCAGGGGCAGACTCGTACACTGCAGGGTTCCTCCCTCCGGGACCTCTGGGGAGAGGTGCCTCAACAAGGAATAGTGTGGCCAGCAGGACCAGAGAAGGGATTGTACCCCTGCACTCAGCACCTGTGAGGCTACACTTCAAGGGCTGTGTCCAGTTTTGTGCCCCTCACTGCAAGAAGGACATGGAGGTGCTGGAGTGAGTGCAGAGAAGGCAATGGAGCTGGTGAAAAGTGTGGAGGGAATTTCTGTGAGGAGTGGCTGAGAGAGTTTGGATTGTTAGCCTGGTGTCCTTATCCGTCTCTACAACTCTGAAAGGAGGTTCTAGTAACCTAGAACCTAGATTGACTGTAGATCAATCTCTTCTCCCAAGCAAATAGTGACAGGATGAGACAAAATTGCCTCAAGCTGCCAATTCTTAAGCTGCCTTTACCAGGGGAAGTCCAGGTTGAACATCAGGAAGAATTTATTCACTGAAATGATTGTCAGGCATTGGAAAAGGCTGCTCAGGGAAGTGATGAAGCTACAACCCCTGGAAGTGTTGAAGAAAAAGCTGGATGTGGCACTTAGTGTCATGGTCTAGTTAACATGGTGGGGGTTCAAGCAAAGCTTGGACTTGATATTCTTGGAGGTCCTTTCCAACTTTAATGATTCTATGATTATTAATAGTAGTTAATTTACATAATGAATGAACTCACTAGTCCTTTTTAAGCAGGATATAATGCTTACTGCAGTGGGAGAGCCTCACCCTGGCTCTTTGTTTCAGTGTGACCTTCTTCCCTGTGCTGTGCAGGGATAACTGTCGTGTAGACAAAAGTACAATTCCCTGGTGGTTAAAGAGGTTGTAAGGGTTGATGCAGTCCTCTTCTAAGCAAATGCCCCAGCACATCATGGATCATGGATCATGGATCTTAACTTTTGCTGTTGGAAAGAATCAATTCTGGTACGAGCAGTGCACAAGCACTGAGGGATGCTGGTTTATGGCGACAGCTGTGCTGCCTGCTCTACTTGATCCTAGACCATGGAGTTTTGGAGTATTACAGCCACACATAGGTTCACCCAGGGATAACACTCATCTGCTAATAAACAGTGTAAATTATAAATATGCTACTTGAAGGCTTTCTAGTAACAAAATTAATGCCACTTTAACAAAGAAAAACCAGCAAAACTGGCATGCAGTGCAAAGCAAGAAGGTATGTCCTACCTTTCCCAGGAAAATGAGCTTTATCCTGTGTGCTCTGCTGGATCTTTGAGAAAATACAAAGCATTCCTGGTAAATCCTGACAAGCTTGCTTAGACTCTCAGAAAGTCTCTTTCTATGATAAAGAAGCTTTGATAACAAAGCTGTGTTATGCGTATAACACAGAAGAAAAAGAGTCTTTGCTATACCTAAGGTCTTTAAGATACAAAAATTTTGTAAAACTCACTGAAAAATGATGTCTGGCAGCAAGTACATTATTTGCAGCTTTTTCAGAGCTATTGGGGCTCCTTGAGTAAATGCTTAGAGCATCTGAGCAGCTTTAGGAATATATATTATTTAAGACATAGGGTAGCCACTGCAGGCTAATGAATAATATTAATTCTATTTTAAAATAGTGGTTTTATCCCGTGTTTTTATCCAGTTCTCTGGCCATGCATTTAGAACTGCTGCTGGACTAGGAATGTCACATTAGTGACTGTGGGAGGTGGATGTCACTGTGAGCACAATGTGTTCAGGGCATTGCAACACTGGGCTGCAGCCTGAGAACGCTGCAGGTAAGTTAAACATCTGTCTTAAGGAGCTAGAAAATTATCTGAGCCTCCATGATTGGGATATCCTAATTTTAATGAAATACCTGAATGTCATTTGTATGATTATGGGAAGGCATTATCATCACAAACAAACAGAACAGATTTGTTTGAGAGTATCAGAGTTTTCTTTTTTCTTTAGAAATCCATTCTTTGGGAGTCCTAACATCCTGCATGGTTTAATTTTTAAGGCAATTCTTTCTATAGTTCTCCTGCTGTCGCTGTAACAATGCAAAGCAGTGATTAAGTAGATATTTCCTGCTGGCTAAGACTCCTCTGTGATATGCTCTGGGATTGAATGTCATTCTATTTTTAAATGTTGGGCAATTACCGAGCAATAATTTAAATCTGAGAAATGCAATAATGTTAAAATGAAAAAAAAAAATATACAGTGTTCTAGTTGCAGTACAATAGCTAAAGCAAATAGAGATTTTCACATTCTGTAGCAAAAAGTTAATGGTATTTAATATGAGAGAAAAACACATGGATTTTGAATTAGATTATGAGTATCTACACTTGGCTATTTGTGGTGCACACAGAAAAACATCTTTGTGATATTCACAGTTCTGGAAGTTTCCTTGAAAAATGTTTTGTTTCTTTAGCTATATTTAAAGCAATGATGTTGAAAGAGTGAATCACTACTTGCATAAAAATATCTGTAGGAATAGTTGATACACCCAGTTATTTCACTAGCACTCAGATAGCAGTTCAGACGAAGAGGAGGCACTGGAGCTGCAGTAAGAACAAAAATTATTATTTATAAGAACATGTCACAAAATAATCCTTAAAAGTGCTGAAAATACAGAAAAGTTCTAGACATACACGACCTAGAAGTATCAGCCATGTTATAAATGTATATAAGGTTTAGATAATAGGGTGGGAGATTGACTATTGAGGCAACCATAACAAAGAGGTAAAACAGATTCAGGGAGTTCTTCACTTCTCCTAGTGCTGTTGATGTGGCATCTTGGCAGGTTAGCACTGACAGGAAGTGCTAGGCTTCTTACTTCATGTCCTAGCATTGTTGGAATTAGAAAATGTGTCTGTGAGCATATATTTATACAGAAAAATATATAAATATATATCAAAGAATTAACTGCCTGGAAGAAAATGATCATAGCATTAGAGTTTTTTACTCCCACAGTGCTACCCAAGTAATCAGAGGGTTCAGCAGCAATACTGAAATTCCTTTCAGCTCATCATTAACCCTTTTCATTTGACATTCCCAGCAATTAACCTCCGTGCCCTGACACAAAGCGTCACAGTGGGTGACAGAGACCACTGCCAGCCCTAAAGCTACTTGTGCCAAGGACTCTGGCAGTGGTGTGCCCCAGTCTGAGCACTGTGGAGGTCGGGGCTCAGGATCCTGGTTCTGTTGTTAACCTTCAGCTCTGCTCCCTGTGCTGCCCTCCCCTTTCCCCCCCATGTCTACCTTGCCCATTTAGGCAGTGGTTTGCTCATGGGCATGCTCATGTTGCTGCATCAGTGGCTGTGCTCTCTGTGCTGTCCTACCTCACTCCCCTCCTTCCTTGTCAAGGCCTGCAGCTGATAATGCAATATAAAGAGAGAACTCATGATAATTTTTTTCTGAGCTCAACTTTTATTTTCTGAATTATTTAGATTTCGTTATGCATCTGTAAATAGGGTGAAATCTACAATTCAAAGCAATAAAGAAGAAAGAAGTGTGAATTTTTCCCTGATGCCTGAAGCTTCACTGTTCTTCGCTCCTTTGGGCTGGGTGGGTGATACCTTCCAGCTGGAGCTGGTGAAACTGGGCACTTACCTGTGCAGGTAGATAGGGACAGGCTCATTGTTCAATTCAGGCGAAGCACCTGTTCGGTAGTTTTTCAACTTGGGAAGCAGGCATTTAAAGGCACTTCCACTAAACACTTGGGAGGATGACATGTACTCTAAGCTCTGCTCAAGTTCAGTTTGAGCATTGTGGCAAGGTCTAGGGAAAATAAGGTGGGGTTTCTCTGCTGACACAACAGCAGCTTGAGCACCATCAGAGCCAGCAGCTGGTGTTCAGCCTTCTCTGCTGGTGTGTGTGGCAGGGCCTCATTCAGTCCTGTAAAATGCCTGCTGCAGGCTTCCAAAGAAAGTACTGTCTAGGAGAATGTGTGTTTTGCCTTCCCAAGAGCCTTACTTTGCTTTATCAAATGATAGCTAGATTTTATATTATTTTTTAAAATTAATTTTACAAAAAATTTACTGGCTTAAGGGCTGGAAAATAAGAGGATTATGGAAAATGGGAAGATAATTGCTTGTTTCACCTGATTGCCATGAAGGTAAATAAACTGAAGGTAGACTATGAAGCACCTGGAATACAGACTCAGAGTTTTCAGCTTGAGCCCATTAATGCCAAGAGCAAATGAAAGCTCAAAACTTGCTCTGGGGCAGCAGCACTGATACAAATTACCTCATTTTAGTAAAGAACACAACTAATGAAAGTGATGCACAGTTGTTGTATTGTTTTGTTAGTGAGCTTTCTATCCAACTAACAATCCTCCATTTATTTTATGCTTTCAATTACTTTGTTAACTTGTGCTTTCTTTTTTTTTTAATAGATACTCCTGTATTTGTACGGTTTTAGGTTTTAGGGTGTTCCACTGCTCAAATGCTTGCATTATTCCTCATAAAGCTCTTAAAACAGAGTGCCCTTTTCTGTTTGATTTTAGAACTGTTGAATGTCAGTTTAGCTTTTCCTCATCCCGTTTTATTGAAGGCTCCTGGCAACTAAGAGAAAGCCAAGCCAAAGCTGTTGGTGAATGTTGCCTCCCCCAGATCCAGATTTTGCTGATTTGGTTAACTGTGACAAGTTTGCCCTTCTAAGCCATCTTACCTTAATGCATCAAAGCAAAGTAATGTAGGATGAAGCAAAAAAAGTTTTCATGATCACAAGAAAACATTTACAAATTTTAGCACTGCTGACCAGAAGCATTTTGGTTTTGTGCAGTTTTATTGTACTGTGGGGAAAGCTGCCTAACTGAACCCTGTACATATAAATGATCCATGACTAAACCTACCTTAAACAATCACATGGAGGTTAAGGTGTTAAAGGAATCAAGAATCAAAAAGATCTGATTTCTCTTATAGTTTTTATGTTTTTACCGACTTTGAATTTAATTGTCTTTTAGGACACCTGAAACCCTTAACTGGCATGTCTTCACCACTATTTATATTCTCAGAAAAATAAAATAAATTTATAAGTAGGTCCAGATGGCTAAGTAATCATCCATGACAATCCAGAACATATTTCTGATACTTGAGCCCACTATCACTAAACAACATGAGAGAAGGCAGAGCAGTGACTCAACAGTAGCAAACTGCATCTTGGAGAGGTTCAAGGTATTTGAGGAGAAACAGAACACACACTTTTCTCCCCTCTGTCCTTTGAACCTGTTGTGCAATTTCTCCCTGGAGGTGAAGGAACAAAGTGCTTGTTCTTTGTTGGAGGGGATTTGTTTGCCTTTGGCTGAATGGTTCGAGAATAGCTAATAATTTGCAGATATGTGGGGTGTACGTTTGATGAGTGACACCTCATTTTCTGGAGCAGCCTTCCAACAAAGAGAGAAGAAAGCTGAGACAGCTAACTGGTGTTAACATGATTCTTGGTGCATTTATGCATGTTATGTATATTTAATTTTGGCAGGAGGGAAATGGGTTCAGCCTCCAAATCATTGAGTTTCTGTATTGAAATGGTTTCCTTTACCATAAATTTGTATATTTTGTTATTTCTCTGCCTTTTTGTTAAGAAGTAGAAGAAGAAGCACAAGGAGATACAGGCTAAGTTGTTATCAATCATATTTTCAAATTAAACTTGGGATACCTGAAAGTTTGAGAACATTTACTGATACAGGAATACAGCTAAACCTCACCACCTAAAGCTCATAGGAAAAAGCTGTTCCTTACCACCTTCAGATTTGCATCCCTTCTTGAAGAAAATTCATATGACATATGGAATATCTTTTAAGCTTTTGGAGTATTATCTGACCTGAGGGTTGGAATGAGCTGAGAAATAGGAGTCATGAATATTTTCCAAGCCCTCGAACTGACTTGCGGTGTGACCTTGAGCAAGTGGCTTGGGCAAACACTTCAGGAGTTCTCTCTGATTTTGTGGTTTTTGCTTTATCTAGATAATCTTCTTTTCAGGTGTAAGTTACAAAAGAAAAGGACAAGGACACTATTGGTGTTTAACACCCGTAGCAGCAAAAATGCTGGCCAGCATTATTGAAAAAATGGTGCATTAAACTCTGCCTCAGTTATGCCATCTCTAAAGGGTGAAAATAATGCAGATGGTAAACTGCTCATGTTTTGAAAAGGAAAAAAAATCTCTGCACAAATGCAAAATATTATTTTATGATAGGGTTTCTGACTGCTGTGCATAACTCAGGGAAACTTCACATTCTCATGAATGAAAAATCTATCTTCTATTTTGCCTCCTACAAAAGGGAAAACTTTGGCATGCTCAAGTATGCCTTAAAGGCAGTGCTGCCTCTGGGATCTCACATTAACATAATGATAAATGTGCTGTGTATTGCTTGAAAATGCCATGTGCCAACGTGTCAGAATATGTTTTCTCTGCACACCTCTTGATTAGCATCTTATTTACATAATGGCAGGAAAAGGATTCTGAGAAAGACCTACAAAATAAAGTATGTGTTAGTATGTTCTTCTCCAAGGCCAGGGTATTAGTTCCACAAGCAGCTCCCTGGTGGCATGTCCTTCAAAGCTAGTGAGTTACACATTTTGAAGTACTGAGCCCATGTGTGTTTCAGCAAGTAGGAGTAGTGCTGATGCACTTTTCCGTCTTCTACTCATGTTGGATTTACTGTATAGCCAAAACTTAATATGTATTTTGCACAAAACCACTTTCCCACATTCCCTGGCATGTTACAGGACAAAATATCTAACTTTAGTGGAATTTTCTTTGGTTTCATTCACTCAAGTAGTGTGAAAATGTGGAAGAAAATAGTGGAAGCATTTAACATCACTAGCAATTTATTTCTCATTGTTTTTGCTTATGTCTTATTGTATTGATTATTCTTTGCTCGGGTTTTTTTAGCTTGTTTGTTTTAAAATAATTTTCTGCATTTCCAGTATCTCACACTATTCAGAAGCTCCACATTCTCGATACCTATTTTAGCAGGGGCCAGAATGAGAAGATGTATGCAGTAAAAAAGCCACTGAAATGATAGTTGTTATTCCTTCCATACAAATTAGAGATACTGTTGACATTGTAATTTATACTTGTGCAGTGCTTGTGCATCCTTGTTATTAGAAAAGCTTCAGGCTAAGGACTGAAAGGATCTATCACACTATCCTATTGAATTGAGTCAAAATAAATTTGAAGATACCATGTACAAATAATATGAACAGGTAGCAACCTGCAAAGAATGCATAGCCAAAATTATTATGAAAATCATATCATTTTAACAGACTAAAAAATTTTGTTACACCATAGAAAATTAAGTGTATATTTTAACATCTGAGATTAAATGTGAAATAAATTAATGAAGTAGCTGTTGGTAAGGTAAAGGCCATTTTCAGGAAGATGCTGAAATAACTTTTAAGATATACTTATCAAAACCATTGAAAAACATGTTGTAGCACTTGAGATGTGATCAGAGCAGATGAGCTAATCAGGCATTTAGAGTAGCAAAAAACCTCTTGTCTTAGAGTTGCTTTTATGGTTTAGGGAC
The DNA here is from genome assembly GCA_020086605.1 of Lanius collurio. Lineage (NCBI taxonomy): Eukaryota > Metazoa > Chordata > Aves > Passeriformes > Laniidae > Lanius > Lanius collurio. The sequence goes on from JACBWW010000015.1 coordinate 20,932,935, forward strand.
AAAAAAATTCTCAGACCCTTCTCAGAAGAAGACATAGCCTGGTTGCCATGCCTGGAGATGCCAGGTTGGAAAACAACATGAAAGGAAGGCGAGAATTATGAGTCACCATCTTCTGGAAAGGGCATAGCAGAGTTTGAAGAGGAAGATTAGATAATCCAATTTGTTCTTCTGAATTTAATATGAAAACTGGAAAAAAAGTGGGGTGAGCAGCCCAAACTAAAATTGCAGTTTAGAGGAAAGAGCTCAAGAAAGGACATAGAGGTTTCTGAACCATTAGAACAGAGTTAGGAGATTAATTCATGCTTCCATTGACTTTTACAAATGGCTTTGAGCAAAGAATTGGTTCAGGCTATGATAACTATTATTTTGAATGTTACAATATAATGCACAGTAAACTAATATCCCTTCAAGCAATAAATTAAATACAGTTGTTGATATTATATGTCTGGAGGTTATGTTATTTTAATTGCCTCTAGAGAGGACTATCTCTGGGAAGTTCTGCTGTGATGTTGAATGTTATGGCTCTTACTGGCAACTGTGAAGTCCAAAACTAAAATAGCTCAGCTCAGAAAGTCTGGAGAGCTGCCACATCCAGCTGAACTCAGTGGATCAAATTCTACTGGTTTTACACATGAGGAGCTGTTGACTTCATTAGGGTCTCATGTATATAACACAATACTTTCTTCCAATATGATTAGATCAGGAATATGGGGTTCAGCTGTAGCTGATTTATTATTGCATTAGATATCAGTTTGCCTGCATCATACCTGTCAATAACATCTCAAAAAAAAAAAAAGTAATAATGCCTGGGAAAAAATAAGGTTGGTAGACAGACGATGGCTTTGCAAAATGAAATAGATTAAACAGACAAAAGAAGTGAAAAACTGATAAAAATGTCAAAGCAAAGCGCCAGGGCCAGACCGTAAGGCTTAACATCTCTGCTGCCCCCTCACTGATGGCTTGACTTAACAGCACACTGAGGAATTTAAAATGCAGCAATAGCTGAAACAGAGTCATTACAGACAGCAGGCAGGATTCTCCAAGCACACTGTCTCAAGTCCTTGATGTTTTAGCTTTGGTTTTTAGTAGGTGCACAGGTGGGCCAGCCCTGGTATTTCAGACCTGAAGCCTCCAGCCACAGAGACCTGGCTTCTACTTTGTGTTGTGCTTCTGTAGTGTTCGAGCAAGCTTGCTCTAGACAGGCAGTCTACATAGATGGACTCTCATCTGGCATCATTAACAGGGCTGAGAACTCAACTTCAAGGAGTTCTGGCGAGAGCTGTTTTAAATTGATTACTGTGCTCTTCAGAGGCTCTGGTTACACAGCACTCATTAGTGACAACTAAGGCACTGAATAAAGCAGACCTTTCAGACTTCCTGCCTTCAGAAGGACAGATAAATTAGTCTGGGCAGAGTGCCATGCTAGTCTGGTTCTATTACTCTCAGTAGCTGAACTAGCTCTGAGAGCTAGCTCGGGTAGCCCTTCAGGAGAGGAGAGCATGCTGTCCAGATGTCTCCTGTGCAGACAAACAATTTATAACATTTTGAATTGACTTTGCCTGCTCTGCTTCAGTTAAAGCATCATGGCAACTCAAAATAATAGGCTAAAAGTCACAAGTTTTGCTTTTTTTGGTGGCTGTGCTGTACAGGAGAGTTACTGCATTGTAAATAGTGGGTGGCCTTTAACCTTTCCAGCTGGCTCTGCTATTACCCAGTCAGATTCCTCCTGAGGGGCTCTCATTTGTCTTCTGGCCCTGGGGGCTGGTGTGAGTGCAGTGTTGTCTCGGGGGAGCTCAGGCTGGGGGCTCTGGCCCCAGCCTATGTCAGCTAATGCAGAGCTGACATTGAGGGAAGAGAAGAAAGGACAGACTTGCCTTGCTGCTCTCTCTTCCTGTGCCAGGCTACAGCTGGACCCAGAGAGGGGCCATCAAGTTGAGTTGATGTAAAAGCTGTAGGACGCCTTTGCTCATCTTTTCAATGATGTCATATCTCCACAAATATTATGAAAGTGTTAGCAACAGGATAGCTATAGATTTCTAATTTGACCAGAAAGAGAAATTAAAATGCAGTAATAAAAAAAAGAGAAATTAATCCAGACTATCAAGTGAAATTTGTACTGGAAATACAGTTTCTCAGAAACTGTTTTCCCTTCCCACCTGTACTTTATTATATATTTTCTCACCACCAATGTCAAGATACAACCAAAATATTCACAGTAATATCTTCTTTTTCTCCCTCTGCCCTCCAAATATGAGTGAAAGAAGAATCAGAGAGAAAGACAGACTGCCTAGAACTTCAGTAAGTTCAGCCAGTGGTTTAGATCAGCAAAAGTTTGCACCAAGGGAGACAAGTAACAGCTACTTTATGCAGGGTGGGAAGTCCCCAAAAGGAGACACCTGCTTCTTTTGCAGCCATTCACAGGAGTCTGGCCTTGAAATCTTATGCTCAATCAAGTAGTGGGAGAACTTAAAAACTTGCTTCCCATTTGCCAAGGAAATGTTTGTCCTGTGCACATGTTTGGGATGGCTGAGGCCAAGTTTGATCAGCTGGTGTTTCCTGATAATAGCTGACATGTTTGGACGTACCTCAAAGCAATAGGAAGCATGACAGGACATCATCCAGCAACCTTTTGCTCTCAATGTATGTGTGTGATGCTCATGGCCCTGGAGAGACAAATGAACAAACAGAGGTAAAATTGCTATTAGCCCTCCGTAGCTTCCTGGATCACGGGTCAACATAGCCCTTACCAAAGCATGTTGGGTCTTGCTGAAACATTTGATCTTGCAGATAATCAGTGAAGTCTAGAGGCTTCTGGTAAACACTGGTTTAAAAGAATAAACCCAAATTTGGTCATATCTAAATATCCTGGTATTTTAGTTTTTATACACAGCTGGTGAATTTTAGAAAGCTGGGGAATTTTACCCAGGAGTCCCTGACTGACCCTGCTCTGTGTGGATGGGCTGGAAGGGTGTTAGAGAATACAGCAGGGTTACCGCAACCTCTCAAAACAATATTCACCCAGGAAGGACTCAAAAATCAACTCTCAGCTAAAATGGACTCTTTCTAGCACTCCTAATGACTCACTGGAGACTTGCAAGACTCTTACCAAATGCTGTTAAATAAAATTTTCCACTTCAGCAGCTTATTCAACCAGAGGGAATTCTGCCTGCAGTACAACTGAAAATATTCTTGTTCAGAAAATAGACATCATTGATTACCCTCCATTTGTGAAGGCATTGGTCTTGATGCTGCTCATTGGTCTGTGCTTTGAATAATCCTTCATGATTGCTGCTGAATAAGTCAATGCTCCAAAAGCATCAAGCAGGGAATGCTTTATTATTATAACCATTTTGTTAGATGCAGCTGTTGCCACAAAGGCTGGGTAGAAACAACGAATATTCCCTGTTGAAATGATACCAGGTTCATCAATCTGGAATTTGGGGGTTAACTAATTAGCATGTAAGCCACACTTGATAAGCAATGCACTCCCATTTGTAAGTGATGAGCATAAAGAAAGAAAAATACCTTAGTGGAGGAGGAAGAAAAATCACAAGGGCAGCTTGTAAAAGCACTTGATGAAAAATCTGCGAAAGGAAAAAAGCAACCCTTGGTTTCGGGATAAAATAATGAGTTATGTTTGTTCGTCACACTCCAGTGCAAATGTCCAATAACCTCATGTTTCATCAGCTCTGTGCTGATCCTTCCTCCCTTCCAAGGAATCGTGCCATGTTTCAGTTCCAGTGGACAGCAGGATTCAAAAATTAAGGCATTGCTCCAGCACTCGGTCTTAATCTGTTCACCCATCCTGCTAGAGGTATTTCTGATAGTAGGATCCCATCATATTTTACTCTGCTTATCTTCCAAGGTTATCTGCAACAGCTTTTTCTGGGAAATTCTCTATCAGTTCTCTTCACCTCACAGTGAAGTTCCCAGCAAAGTATTCCTGTTATTTGAAATGCCATAGTTCTTTTGAGCTCCAGAGATGGTCTGACACCATGTTGTATTTGGTATCCCTAGAATTTTCTTGAGCATTTCCATCATTGCAGAATAAGTATCCTTTCCCTGACTGTCATTTTGTTCATGACAGAGAGGATTTTAAGTTTACATATGTTAAGATGGGTCCTAACGCATCATGGAGAAATTCTGAATAAAAAGCTTCAGTCAATGAAGTTTTTTCTGTCACTAAATTCCCCATGGCTACTAAAACCTGAGTGGCTCCTTCATTTCCATTTATCTGACTATACATAACTAGTTCATAGACCTAAATCAGCTGTGACCATTCCTTGCTCTTGGAAGCAAGGGGAAGGGGAAAAAAACTTCTTACCTTCTCAGAGGCTTAAATTATTATTCATTTTTACATTACAGCCATACCTAGACCTTCGGGACAATAAGACATTGTTGGCCAAAGCATTAGGCAAATACTGGTGAAAATACAATGCCTCACCCTGAAAAACCTATATTCAAGGATGTGTGACATGCAGAAGGAGGGCAGAGAAAGCTGAAGTCAAAGTCATAATATGTTATACTAATTTAAAACTTTTTTTTTCTCATTATAAATTCACAGAAAAATTGCTGAAACTCACCATCTGTGCTTTAAGCTATTAAACAGGGTCGAAGGATATATCTCTGAGGTGGCCGGCAATCATGGTTGTCCTCTGCATTTAGAATATTCCTGGAAGACTTTACAGAGAATGCAGGGACAGATGTAGCTAGAAAAACTCAGCCTTCCTCAAAATATTCAGAAAGGAATTCAGTTTTGAAAAGGTTGTCTGAAAGGCAGCCTCAGAGTTGCTGTGGCTAGCCTCTGACCAATAATATACATGTATTTTTTTTCAGTTTGTCTTCAAAGAATATGTTGTTCTTACAGAGATGTCAGCACAAAGACAAAAGTGATCAAGGTATCTCTGAGACTCTCCCTGCCAAATGAAAGCTTTTTTTTTTGCTTGGGAGGAGGATGTCTAAGACAGCTACACAGCAACAACACTGCCAGCACTGCGATTCAGCCCTAGGACAGGCACAAGTGCAGCTGTACCTGTTAGGTTTTTACCACGAGTTGGCAGAAGCTGCACTAGACAAGATAAGAGATTAAAACGCTGTTAAGTACAAGGATACCACTTCATTTCATTTTCATCTGGTGTTATGTTTCATGCTGGATGGTCTTGTACGCTATGCTATATGCCATACAGAGCATCTAGCTGTTGTTATCTGCCCAATAAATTAAGAGAAGGGTTCAGTGCTGGTCTCAAAAATGGTAGGCCAGTCAAGGGCCTTTTTGTTTTCAGTTTGTTCTCTCATAGCAATTCTCATTTTAACTCTTAGTAGCAAAGACTCAGAGGAGTTGCAGCTATGTGTAAGTGGCAATTGTAAGCTTGATTGTAAATGAAGTGTGGGATCCACTGTCAGTACAAGCTACTCAAAACTTAATGAGAGCATTTAAATATTTTATGATTTTTTCCAATATTCTATCAGAGATTGAACACTGGAATGAGTCTTAAGTGAGAGCAACTTAGCAGATGAAGAGTATAATGAATGTCTTTCATAAAAATTAATATTTAAGCAGTGTAGTTAGTTGTATTATAATTTTTCCACCTCAATACAATCATGATGTTTCACTATTCTTTCCCCTAGTATAATTCTGATCTGAATATTACATACATAAGCTGCACTGAATAGAAATCCATCAGGCATGGAATCATCTCTTAGAAATGCAACTTTTTGGCTTGGATAATTAATCCAACCTCATTTTGAAGATGTTCCTTCAAGTCCTGCCCAATTTCAATAAAGAAAAAAAATCACATTCACTGAGTATGGCCATGCAGGTCCAAACATACACACATATACACACTTCTGGAAAGGCAACAGAAACACAGATACAAATTTCTGGAAGGCTGGAATGGGGAGCTAAATTGGTATATAAAGTCATCTGAGAACATTCAGCAGCAAATTCAGTTAGCAAAACTTTTCATATGAGTATGAGCTACATTTCCACCTAGAAAAATATTTGCTGCCATTTTTTAAATAGCCAGCATATTTATCCTTCCAAAGTATCATATTAATAGTTTTTTGAGGACCACTTTGTTCTAACAATTTTTGCAGTTAGAGATCAAACTCACCCAGTCCCTAAGTTAGGAGGCAACTCTAAATATCTGTGTCTGTGTACAACAGGTCTGAACTCTCCTTATATGCTGGACAGGATATAAATGTGGGACACCTTTCTCATTGGTGTGGATGGCCAGGTTAGCAGGGATTGAGGAATTAATTATGTTAGAAACTGCTGTTCTGACCACCAGAAGAAGTGGCACAGCACCTTTAGATATGGAGTGTATCATGAGATTTAATATTTTTGAGTACAGAAATGCACTGGACACTACATCTGCCCAGGGTTGGTCAGCAAGGCAAATTGAGAAATGTGAATGAAGAAAGCAGAACAATATGATTTTTTTGGATGAAGCTGGTGTTCCAGATTCATTTCATTCACATGAAATAATCTAAGCAAGTTTTTGGAAGGAAGATAGAGCAGGATTTTGCTGTTTTGGAGCTAGATAATTTTGAAACAGTTCTATTGCACTTGATCCACTCTTACTAGAAGCATGATGCATATCTTTGAAACTTCTCTTATATTTGCTTCTCTATATTTTCAAGATTTCAGTGAAAGGATTACAATATTCTTCCAGGTTAGTACATGAATTTTTTGTTTGGTGAACACAGAAGTAGATGGGGAGATGAAAACATAAGTGAAACTCTTAACTGAAACGCATCTGAAAACATGTAAGCCACTTAAGACAAAAAAAATTACAAAATCCCCCAAATCTACCAGTTTAAGCTTTTCTTCATGAAAAAATCTTTACTGCAATGAAATCTCTGCAAGCACTAATCCTTAGTAGATGGCATTTTTTCATTTAATTGATTTCCTTTATTGCAGCCAAGTAGATAAAACATTGAAAATCTTCTATTGTACATGTGTAAATACCTTAAGATTTTTTTTAATATGCACCCCAATTAGCTTATTAAAAAATTCAGAAAAAGAATCACTCTCAGATGCTATTCCAGCTATTTGCATAACAACTAACTACCTCAACCCATGCACTAAAAAATGGGACAGGATTATTAGCACAGCTGTGTACATTTACAACACTCCTACTGCCATGGCTATGTGGTGTTTGCTTTTATTCATCACTGAAGAGCAGAGCAGGGCCACTGCTGTGGTAAGGCATGAGAGAAACCCGCAAAATCTAGGTCTCACTAGAGCATTTTCCATTTTTATCTCTTAACTGTTGTGCTGCCAAGGCTCTTACTATGTTGACAATGGTGTTGCCATGAACAAGGCAGCATCATAAAACCTGTGGGCCCCTACAAGGCAAGAGTAACGTTTCATAAAGTCATCCTTATGAGATATTCTTTGGCTTCTCCATAAATTTCATTACGTGCTCCTGCAAAGCGTTCAGAGACTTTCAGCTCCCCATGGCCTCAGTGAAGGATAAGACTTTCTCAGCTCTTGGACAGATTATGCTCATGTGGGCCCTGCAGTCAGGAAGCTCCTCTGCTTCACTAGTGCACTTAATTGCCCCCAGCCATAGCTTTTACTCTCTGCCATGAATACAGTCCCTTAAATGCACTTGACAGCAGCACCGTGAAAAGCCTTTTTTATTCTCATGCATTAAAAGTGACAGAGTAACACATGATTGGAAAGATGAAGCATTACCCATGTGTGAACAGTGAAGAAATATACAGCAAAAAGCAAGAGTGAATTTTGGGACAGATTGAAAGAGATGTGTGATGAAGATAAGTAGTTCCAAGAGACAACAGAGGGGGGAAGTTAAAGGACGTAATAGTCTCCATAAAAAAACACTCAATGGAAACTAAAGCAGCTAAGAGATGAGAAAAGAGTGACCATCTGCAGCCATTCAGGGAACGCCAAACAGGCAGCTTCAGAGCTCCCTGTAGGTAGGACACCTAGGATGAATACAGGATAGATGTATGAATTATAAAATGAATTAATTATTGATTTATGAAATTGTATTTATGGAGCTGCTAGTAAAGCATTTGATTAGATTCTTGCCTTGTAAAGGCAAATATACTCAATTTTAGCCAAGAATCTTCTTGCTCTACTTTCTCTTATTTTATCTAAGGTAGATGACAGCTTGAAAGCATACTAAATAAATAAAATAGGGGAGTTGTTTTTAGATATGGTAATTACTTATCTGCTAGAGCAGATCAAGTTAAAGTCGCTAGATAGCAGAAACAAATTCTTGTTGTGTTCAGATTTAACACTTCAAATCTAAATTCTTCCACCTGAATTCATACAGGATGAAATTTTGGACCTGAACACTAACTACTTTTACATTCTCAAGTCCTTCAGCTCATGTTTCACTCAATATTTTGTACTGTTTAGTCATATTAACAAAACTATTAATAATCATATTTTACATCTACAGTATAAAAGTTTTATTTCCATGTCAAATGATCTTATTTCATTGAAGAATTAAGATTTACAATAACTATGTAACAGGAATCTTAATTTTTTATTGTTTCTACAGATTTAATTTTTATAGATATTTGGTCTTGGTTTACTGAGACAAATCCTCAGCAAATGCAAACTGCTACAGGTCCAGGGAAGACATGAAGTTGAATCTATTTTAACCACTTAAATACCTTTATTTCCACATTTTAACATCCTTGACTTCACTAATGTGCATGAGCTGAGAAACACACAGACACAAAACTGATGTGCTTCAACAGAATCATTCTCAAGAATTACATACGTGTAGCTGTGGCTCTGAATCCAGCCCTGTCCCTGCTTCGATTTGAAACCTCAGGATTTTCTATTTTTGGTATAATTTACCAGAGTAGCAACAACAAAGCATGAGGAAGAGCCTAACAAAAAAATAATAATTTAAAAAAACCCCAAAACCATACAAAAACCCAATATTAAATAAATCCCAAAATAATAATCAATTTTAAGGGACTCTCTGTTTATTTTGGCAGCCATATCCATTAGCATTTGGAGATGAGGGATTTAAGTTTCAACTGATGCCCTGAAAAGCAAGGAGACCAAGGGATTATTTGAATTTGAAGTACAGCAACAGGACATGGTTGTACTAAAAAGCCACCAGAATGACTTATTGCACAGCAAGGTACAAGGCACAAATGCCCTCCGAGAGGGTGTTACAAGAGACAGAGATATCAGAGAATCACTTATCTTGGTGTCATTGATACCTCCCCAGACCACCCTCAACAGCTCTTCTAAGCACAACTCCAGACTTAAAACGGACCAGTGTCATGCAGCATCCCCCTTCATCTGGGTGCAAAGTCATTCATAGTCTGTATTCATGCTGTAGTTAATCCCATTACACACATGTGCATCATTTATTCTCTGAGTTATGTGGTGTGCCTGGTCTAGCTGACATCAGAACAGGCCTCCAGTGCAAGCCTACAATCCAGGTGATACCCTTGATTCCAAAAGCATTTCTAAGGGTTAAAGGCAAAGGACTGCCTTTCTGGGGCCCAAGGGGCAGGACAAATTAATTTCACTTCTGATGCCTGAAACCAGAACTGACACAAGGGACCTGATACAATTCATATATTCTATTATGACTGTGTCATATTACACTGAGTGACAAGGTAATATCCACACACAGGTAGGGTGTCTGGAGAAATACACCTGCAGCATGCTCTGACCACAAAATGGAGTTTTTGCAGGTTTGGTCATATGATGAATCTTACCATGGTTCTTTATAGTCCCATCAAATAGAGAAAGCAGGACCATGTTTGTATTACATTTGTATAACTCGTTTTATACCAGCTTTATTAATATTGTGGTACCATACCTTCTCATTTTTTTTGCTGTTACCTAACAACACCAGTTTCTATAATCATAAATTTAAAACAGCAAACCATTTCTAAACTTTTAGAAAATAAATGCAGACAACCAGGCACAAAACCTGGCACTAATTTTTTTCCAAATATTTGTTGCCTAGATTTTTAGAAAACCTAGCTAGAAGAATGCACCTCAATTTACAATTCAAGAGCAGGTTTGATCACATAAATTTAAAAATGGAGACTATTAAATTACAGTGTGCACAAATGTCTGCATTACAGTATGTACAAAACATGAAATCCCTTGGCAGGTTTCCAGCACAGACCTTGATGGCACTTTTTGGAAGCCTGCTGTGTGCACGTTTCAGAACCCAGGAGACAGCTGTGAACACGGATCCACTGCCACCTATGGAGTCACCTGCTGTGCTTTATCCCAAAATAAAACATCCCTGCAGCATCCTACCAGGGAGCATCATCACTGATGTGTAGGCAGCACTTGCCTGATTGCTTGTCACCATTTCAAGTGTTCTGTTTTTCTTTTCAGATGGGAGAAAATCTTGGAGCAGTTTTGGTGGTGCAGGACAAGGCACAGGAGTGAGACCGTCCCTCCAGAGCCATCCACGCTGGTTACTGAATAGACACCTGAAGGCAACATCATTTGGATATTTCTGACCTGCAGGAGATTGCTACTTGCAATCCTTTTTATGCTGTTATTCATCTCCTGAGCCATCTGGCTCCTATTGCTGGATACCTGCAGATGGATTAATAAACCAATCTAATAGAGCTGTACATATTAAATATACAGCAGAAGCAGCTGTTTGGTGGTTTTTGTGAGCTTTCTATTTTTCCCAAATGTTTCAGCCACTGTAATTTAAAGTTCTAAGCCAGTTCCTTCAAGGAAAGGAAGTTTTTTTCCTCATCTACTCACAACACAAAATAAATTTATCTCTCATAAAAGAAGCCTGTCATTGAAAAGCAAGTTATAATCAGCATAAATATAATTTTCTCCTTGGAGTAGAAAATTTAGGCTCAGCCTTTGAACAGCATTGTTAGTTCATCTTATTATAATATACCCCCCCGACAACTCTCATATTAATTGCAGCACATTGCCTGCAGTGTGTTCACTTGGTTGTTTGTTTACTCTTAACTAAGAATGACTTTCAGAAAACTTTACTTCCTTGCACATACAAGTGAGGTTAGAGGGAAACAAAACCTTATCTTAAAAGACCTCAAACTGCAGATTATTAATTTTTATAATCCAACCAGTGCTCTTTGAGGTAGTGCTCATAAATTTCTCAAAGTGGGCCTATAGATGTGGTTATATACAACAACTGACAGGAAATATGCCTGTACACAAATAATAAGAATAAAAAAATTTTTTTTTCTACCATTAAAAAACAAAATGCTATTCTTAGGGTGCCTCTGAAAAATGTCTGAGAAAAAAAAAGGGAAAAGGAAAAAACTAGCATACCACATAGCCTCCCACCAAGCCAAGATTTTTTCAGCTTGATTAAATGGATGTTTCAACTTTCTTCACCTGGTAGCTACTGATCTAATTATACCAGCATTCAAAACACAATTTAAAGATTAAGAGAAAAGTGTAGATGTGGGATAAAAAAAAAAGGAATTGCTAACATCAGCAATTAAAGGCTACAGAGCTGAAACCCAAGCATGTTAGTTGTGGTAATTCAGGATGGTGGGGTGAGAAATAAAAAACTCTCTGTGGCAGAAAAAGCTCAACAAACAAACAAACAAATGAACCTCTACTCTACCCCAAACAAAAGCTGAAATGCTACCTGAGGCAGGGAGTAGGAGTTTGAAGGTATTTAAATAAAAAAATTCCTCCCGCCTCCCCCTTTATAAGGTCAGCTGCACTTCCCAAAGATCACAGAACATGATCTTGCAGTTTTAAAAACTTGCAGAAGTGTCCCTACCGGGCTTATACAAAAATGAAAAATACCCCTAAACTACTCAGATTGGAAAACTTTATTTTTGACTAAAGCCCATGAAAGGTCATAAGGAACTTGTAGATGAGTTATGGAGTAAATAGCCATAATTCTACATATCCAAGGAGAACCCTGTTATCAAAACCACTAGTGTTCAGGCTTTGAACATTCCCTACAAAATTTTCAGGGTGAAAACCAACAGCTGTCTCCAGAGCCACAAGTATAATAAAGATCTCCTTTTTGGTCCCTGTATCTCAGTTCTGAATTCCCTTTTCTCTTTTTCAAGCACATTAAAGTTAAATTGATCAGAACTCCACACTGTGATTATTAGAAGCATCATACAGAGAAGATTATAGAGGCTCAGTACAATCCCCTTTCACTTCAGATGCTGCAGTGCAGACCAGGAAGCCGTTACCTGGCCACCACTCCATGTTCCTCTGAAAACATGTGCCAGCCCAATTAATGAGTTTTCTGAAAACTTTTTTATTCCTTTTTCTTCCCCAGCATGTACTGGTGTTCCTCAGAATGATGTGCTCAGTGTGGTTCCCATTACTCATGCATATTTTACCTTCTGTGTCTAGTGAGTTCAAATTGCTACAAACCATCCTTTTAACTGGTCAGATTCATGCCCACCCAAGCCTCATCTCCACCTGTGTCAGTGACTGCACTTAAGAGAGTCAAGCTGGATGTGAGCCATTATCCCAGAGGTGGAAAACCAAGTCTTTACACACTAAATATATGGTTATATTTGTCCCAATGCAGTGGACAAAAGGATACAAGCCAGAGAACAGTAAAAATTCTTCACTAGAGATACAAAGGAGCCTATTTGGCAGGTGACACTTTTGATGCCTGTCAGTAATATACATGGCCATCTAGTGAAATGAACTGACATTTTTCTCAGAGAAAGTATTTCAAACTCAATTCTGAAGTACAAGGATGAAGTGAAAAAGTAAAACCTATAGCACAGTTTGTTGGCATATTAAAGAGATAGGAGTGACATAAAGGACTGCCTCTCTTCTCAAAGATAGGTACAAGGATGCACCATTAACTGAACCATAAAGTTGCTACAAAATTTGTTTTTCTCAGTCTAAACCACCATAGAATAGTCTGCCCAGTTCTGTGGAAAAAAGAGGCAGAGAAGCAGTCATGGATGGATTCTGATAGGAGAGTACCCTCTACTGCATGCAGATGTGCCTCCCTCAATGCATGAAACAGGCCCTTAAGCACTCCTTGGTAATGAAATATGGATTTGCTGTTTCCCAGTCAGTGCAGAAAAGCATTATTGCCTCTAAATTTTAGGGAGAAGTTCTGGGGCTGTGGTAGGTAACATGATTTGTTCAGGCTCATCAACCAGCCATGGGCTGAACCTCAGAGAGGAGAGGGATGCTCCTTCCCTCGCAGGCTACTGCACTCAGGCTTCTCCATCACAGCTGCCCCAGCCAGCAAGTGTTCTCCAGGAGGAGAAAAGTGAGAGGCCACAAGGCCACTGGACAAAGAAATCAATCCCTTTTCAGCTGTCACAGCTAGAGAACTATTTGGTTTCATGTTCTTTTTTTCCATGCAAGTATGACTTACATGCACTGGAACCCATTAACAGCAGTTGGGTTAAGTCAATTTGTTATCCAAGTAATGCATCACTAACAGTGCCTTAAAAATGAAAATGCATCCTGCTACTCCAGGGCAACTTCGGGAACCAGCCTGAACTGACTTGCTCCTCCCCAGCAGGGCTAGTGGTTGATCCAGCTAGAGGTGGATGCAAACACTGCAAAGTACAGAACAGAACCTTTTTGTTCTTAGTGATGCATGGAATATGAGAAGTTTGCAGTGTTTCCAAGGTCATGTCAGAAAATTAGGAGCAGTCAGTGCTGGGATTGGGCACACTGAGCAGGTGCCTCCTTAATGTGGCACATTACAGTAGTATTTAACATTTGATTAAAGTGAATACAATCAGTATTCCCTGGATCAATTTTCCTTTCTACTGGACATTGCATATCATACATTGCTGTGAAATATTTCAAGGAAGATAAGCAGTATAATTAGACATCATATTGCAAGCGAAATATAATTTGCATTTCTCTTAAGATATGTCCTGCTATCAATTCAGTCACTGATTCGAATTTTCTGAAAACTGTAGATGTTTACCAAAACAGTAATTTCCTGTTATTTTCATTCAACTACTTTAAATCACTTTAACGTGGAAGACCTAGAGATAGTAACTTCCCTATGATCACACTCTTCCAAGCTGAAGGAAATCTTGGAATGTAAGGAAGTAGCTTAGTTTGAAGGTTATGAACTATTTTTTTTTTTTCCTTTTTGGGATCCTGACACAGCTTATAAAGTACCTCAAAGCCCTTGAAAGTCGTGGCCAAAGCCAGTGTTACAGTAACCGAGAGACACTAGGTGCAGTTTTTGAACTTCTTGCCAGAAGCAAATACCAGTTTTGAAATCTGGATTGTTACTAAGGGACTGTCTCCCACAGAACCATATGTTACACAGCACTTGCATTTCTGCTGATAACTTAAGGTTTCCCCCCCCCTTTTCTCCAAGAAGGGTTGAGCACTGCAGAGCAGAAGCACAGATGCAAGTCCCTTTCACATGCTCCAATTTCAGCTTGGGAGTTCTATATCAGGTCTGTGCAAAGAGGAGTCTGGCTTTGAGTCACAGTCTGAATGTGACAAAACTCTCTGGAGAAAAGTTATTGTCTCTGACCCTGAAACCTAACCTTCACTAGATTTGTGTCTGTGAAATACAATCAGCGAAAACCAACATAGCATATTCTGAGTAATCATTAACCTTAATTAAACAGCTCGCCTGTTCTAATTTTCATTGTTCTCCTTCATGAGATAAAATGTAAGCAGTCAATGCAATCTTATCTTGCCTTTAGATGTGCCAAATTTCTGTTCTATGAGCAGAATTTTTCAAAAAACCCACTTTGGTTTTTTTGTGAAACAGGTATAATAAATACCAATTCTGTAGCACAATCCACTCCAATTGACATGATTTTAGCAAAATCAAGCTCTTTATCCTCACTCCTGTGTTTAACATTAGTGATGCATTTGTCATAGTTCTGATAATATTGATCAGAAAAAATCTGTTTACATTTAAAATTGATTTTAAAAGACACTTCCAGGTTCAAATACCTCTGAAAATTTGAGGTAACAGGGAGCTGCACTGGATTTAGGCATTCTTTCTCATGCACAGCACTAAAGTTAATATTCCTCACCAGAAATGCCATGCAGCTCAAAACCTCAGCAGAGATGCCATTAGATAATTTATACTATGGTTTTCTTTGTTAACACTTTCAGATGCATAGCAGAAAAGTACATTAAATATGAGCAGTACATTTTCTTTATCATTGAGAAAATAGAGGCCAATATGTGGGGCTAAGGTCACTTAGACCTGTGTTCAAAGTGTCACATGGCTCTGTTATGTCATCATCCATCAGAGTTACCTTCCTCTGAAGCAGCATTTTCTACTTCAAGTTCCATAATGTTCTTGCACTAAAAGTCACTCACAGTTAGCATAACAGCTACAGAGGTACCTGCCTATTTCTTTGCTAGTATGTTTTATGACAGGAAAGACCACCTATTACAGAAAAAGTAAATCCTGAAATATAAACAATGAGCTTATTTTTGTGTCTTTTCTGATATGTTATCAGTGAACATCTCGAAAGAAGTTTCTTTCCCTTATCAGTCATCTTGAAAATGAAACACAGCGAGAAGGACAGATGGTTGTGTGTGTGTATATATCTGCATTTTTGTTAGAGGAAAGTCTGTGGGGGTTAATGGATAGCAAAGGAGTGGAAAAGGAAAGGACATGGCTTGTCTCCTGGTCTTTGATTCGAGCCTTGTTCATCCAATGGATCAGTGGCCCCCAGCAAGCAGCCGCAGACAGCACTGCCTGGCAGTGCACGCTCTGCAGGCACCGGCTCAGCGGGGCTGCTGAGCCACTCGCCTTTTTCTGGTCACTCACCCCATGGGCTGAGCACCTACTGTCACTCATTCCCTTTCCTCTCATTTAAATAAGTGTTTTTGTTACAGATACAAACCTAATTATAAATAAATATTCTCTCACACAGGCACATTCACACAGAGAAGGAAACCAGCGGGACTGTACTCATGCTTGATGGAAGTCTGCTTACTTCAAAGCATTAGTGCCATAGACACACACAGGTAAAAGGGGCCTATCCATCTTTGGCAAGTTCATTCAGGTGAACAGAAAAATATCACAGTCTAAAATAGAGATCTTCCCTAACTCTCTTGCAAGTCTGATCAGCCACAGCGGCAAGGAGAAACAAAACAATATTTGGGATGAAATGGAGAATGTACCTCCATAATGTGTTTGCACTTTGAGAGATAATTACTAAACTATCCAGAAGAAGATGCTTTTCAAAGCCACATACACTTCAGATTCAGTAAAGTTACAGAAATTATACATGCAAAACACAACTTGTCCCAGAGACACCTTATGTCTTATCAACAGAAGATAAAGTTCAAGAGAATGGGAAAACCTGTACTTAAGCAAAGACTAGAAGAAATGATGCTTCATATTTCAAAGTTCCTTAGGTAAATTCCTTACAGGAATAAACAGGAAGGTTGGCACTCACAGCCAACAGTCACAGTAAGGGACTACAAAAGATACACAAACCATGAAGCATCAGACCCAGCAGCAGAGGAAGATTTAACTGGTCTAAGAATCAGTACAACAGACGGAGGGGAGGAGGCCACATCCCTGTTATTCCAGCTGTTCCTGCTATCCCCAGCACAAGGCTGGCAGGAATGGCAGGTGCTCAAGAAGCAAAGCTGCTGCAGTATCTACACCAGACTGCTGCAAACACGTGCGCCTACAGTGGTGCAGATCTGCCTCACTTGTGGTACTTGGGGTTTGTTTTTGTTTTCCTTATTGGCATTCAGGCAAGCAACTTAAAACCACAAAATGAGCTAAACTCATCACTGGCCTGTGGATAGGCTTCTCCTGATTAGTTTTTTTGAAGCATCAAGTGATCTTACCAGACTGACCTTGCTAAGTCAACACAAATAAGGGTTCTTAGAAAACGCAAATCTTACAATATGTCTGTATTAACATTTCATTTTCCTGGACATTTTGAGCTATACCTTCTATTTCCCTCAGCCTTTGGCCTTTGCACTCCAGGAACTCCTATAAATACAGCTTTACCCTTTGCACACAACATGCCTAAAACTAGTAGCAAATCTCTCTCTTTATCCTGAGTCTTCAGATAACATTTTAGGAGAAAATATAAAAAGTTTTATTCAACCTGAAAACAGAACATGCCATTTTCTTAAGAAAGAGTAACACACAGTATCATGGGAGACCTTTGTGACCATTTGCCACACCCAAGGTCTTGGGGACTTTGTGGAGGTAACTCCCCCTTCTACCTCCTGATCAGAACCCAATGTGTCCTAATGATGCAGGTTTGGTGTCAAATGGCAAGAAGGATGAAAGTCTGCCATATAAAATTTTCTGCACTTCAAATAAATTAGTTTTTCATTGGACTGCTTTAATCTTAGATTTTGCCAATGAACACCAGTTCCTATTATTTTTCACTAAAATCTTCAAATCCATAACTCATAGACAACAGACAGCACATAAAATTGACCCCAGATAAGAGATACATCTTATTGCTGGGCATAGGAAAATACTAGAAGGATTTGCATTCAAGGTGGCTCTTCATAGATAGTGACACCAACAATTTATTAATTTGGTTTGTGCATATTTAGATTCCAGAAATGAAATTATCATGTGGAAACATTTGTGAATTATGATTTCTGTCTCTGGTTGGCAAGGGACTCCTATCTGATGGATAATAACAGGTTATTACTTCCTTGATCATCACTCAGCTGGATCAGAACCATGCAATATATCCTTAGCAACACAACTACTTCAAGCACATCAAGCTTTTCTTCTGCTTATGGCAGGCTATAAAATCGTGAGTCATTATAGCTTGATCTTTATCTAAAATCAATATATAATAACATTACATTCATATAGTCCCCACAAAGTTTTTTTACAAAAATGTCCTTAAACCTTCTCGTAGATATTCCACTGCCATTACTTTTCCTCTCAGAACAGACAAAACATACTCTAATAAGTGATGGCTTCAATTGAAAGAGGATAGATTTAGGTTAGCTATTAGGAAGAAATTCTTTACTGTGAGTATGGTGAGACAGTGGAACAGTATTTCCAGAGACATTGTGGATTTCCCATCCCTGGAAGTATTCAAGGGCAGGTTGGATAGGCTTTGAGCAACCTGGTCTAGTGAAAGGTGTCTCTGCCTGTGGCAGGGAGGTTGAAACCAGACAGTCTTAAAAGTTTCTTCCAACCTGATTGATTCTATGATTCTGTGGTTCTATAAGGTGTTTAGTCATGTTTCTTTATACTGTGCTCTTCCAATTAAGCATTAAGAACATAATTTTTAAAAAGAAATCTGAATTTCCTCTCTGCATTATACAGCACCAGACTGATGAAGGCTCGGGGGATTAAAAAACGTACAGCACTTAATGGCTCACATATAAAGCCTGAAGGCTGAGGTAGAAATCAGAGAGGCTCTTTTCATTTCTAATATTAAACACACAAGTCTTGTGTCCTTCACTTCCTCTGATAAAATATGCTGATGGATTTTACTTGTGAAATGTCTTTGCTTAGCAGAGGTAAGAAGGCAAGGAGAAGTAGAAGCTCAATGGAGGCTCTTTTCTTCTTTTTGGGAACAGGCAGTATTGCTGTCACTGTGCAGCTGCTGCAAATAAGTCACTTAAAAGTTCATACAGAAAATCACAGTTGTTGAGGGAAAAATGGCTCAGATGAGAGTTGATAGGATACAGCTACTATTTTCTCCCTCACTAAAAATCTATTTGAAGGTCTGTAAACAAATTTTTAAAAAGTCAAAATGCTTTGGTCTTCCAGAAGACCACTTGCCATATTTGAGAATAGAATAATTTAAAGCAATTAAAAAAAAAAAAAATCAAATGGAAGTGCAAAGGATGAAAGGAAAAAGTTAAAATATCTTCTTAATTAAATGGTAGTACATTATGCCTCCCAGTCAAGATGTGTGTTTTTTCTTTTTTTTTTTTTTTTAACTTGTATCTTTTGAGAACAGTGCACAGTTTTACTCAATCATGTATCAACATTGAAAATCACAAGAGTCTCCCTTAGTTATTTTATGAAAAAATGAATTAGGAACAATATGTCATGTTGTAGAATAGGTTAACAAATTAAATGTATTTGGGTCCTTACAGACTATTGAGTTATAAAATATATTGCATGGACCACAGCTTAAGATCTGAGAGGAGCTGCTAACTACTGGTTACATATTGCAAAAGTAGATCAGTTGTGGGTTGACTTATTTTCTGTTTTGTTTTGTTAGTTTTTTTTTTTTTAATAACTATTAGGAAAGCATAGAAACTGACCTTTAAAGTAATTTTTTCTCTAAAACCTCAGAAGTAATTGTAGTTTAAAAACTGAGAAAAAAAAATAAAGGAAAACAAATTTTTAAATCTCTAAGATTTTGAAATGGACTGTAGTCCTTCAGCTAGCTCTATTATGCACTAGACAAAGGCATCTGCCATACCTACATTGATTTGCCATACTTATACTGATTTTGCAACTAGAAAAATATAAAAACATGTTTCAAGCAGATAAACTCTATATAGAAAAAAAAGATTATATAATGGCACAATATCTAGTATTCTGACTATATGTATACTTTGAATTCAAAATCACCAATAAGATTTTACAAGTTAAAAAAATGCTAAGAAACTAATTAAGAACTTTAAAACAATGAAATCTCTTCTGTAGTGGATACTGAGGGACTGCTAGAGATCCTGCCACTTAGTCATGTTACTTTACTAGTAGTGCAATATTCCATTCAAAGGACCCTTGAGTCCCTCATTCTCCTTTCCCTTCCTTTATTTTTTTCCTCCTTACTGAAAAGACAAATGCACAAGCAGGCACTCATCCAAATGGCAGTGGCTATAAAAAGGAAATACGCACATATATATAATTGTTAATTAGTTCCATAACCAGAACCCATCTGTAGGTTTGCATAGCTACCTGGGGCATCATGAGTCCCCTGAAGCTATGCAGGAGGTAGAGGGGGTTTGAGGCAGATTTCACTGCTGGGGAATTCTCCAACTGGTTTATGTTGTCACATATTGTGTAGATGTGTACAGCCAGGGATCTGCTTCTGAGGAAGCAGAAGCATCGCACTGGGGAGGCAGAGGAGCAGATCAAAAGCAGGATGGGGTCATCCAGAGATTCAGAGTTCTGAGGAAACCCAGGTAAAAATGATCCAGTCTGTGATTCAGATGCCTTTTCAAAATGTCTTTTTCCTTACAAATTGAGTGTTCCATAAAACCCTGCCTGCTGTTCATTAAGTCACATGCTGATGAAGAAAGGAGCAGTCCCTACAGCAAAGAGCTTTGCTCCTGCTGGGAGTCTCATGAAGCCTAAGGATGGGATGCTGACATTCTCCAGGTGCAACAGTGTATGTCTGGGGCAGAAAAATCCTAAAGCCAGACCTTACAAGGTGTCAGGAGAAGAATCTTTTCTATCTGCTAGAAATTTTATCAGTCAGAAGAAAGGAGAGTCCCCTCAGTAAAACTTATAAAACTTATACATTATCAGCAACATTTACATTTTTACATTGCATTTTACATAGACATTGATAAGGTGCCCTCTGAGTCACCTCTTCTGGAGGCTGAACGGGTATAGCTTCCTCAGCCTGTCCTCATAAGGAAAAATGCTCTAGTCCCTTAATTATTTTTGTCACCCTCCACTGGACCTGCTCCAGGATCTCCAGGTCTCTCTTGTCCTCAAGAGCCCAGACAGGACACAATACTCCAGATGTGCCTCACTAGGGCTGAGTAGAGGGGCAGGATCACATCTGTACAATAAACATAATAGAAAAGTTAAGTGCAAATTATAGGTCACAAGTCAAAATTTTTGATTTAAAACTTTTTGGAGAAATGAATCTTAAGAGTCCCTCTATAACCATAGTGCCAGCGCCTGCCATTGAATTTTCACAGAACACATAAGCCAGGAAACATGTAGGGTTCATGTAATGGACCTGGCATTTTTATGAGGCCAGAAGTTCTTTTCCCTTGCAGATCATTCTATCTTTCTGCAAACAATCATGAACTGGAGACTGGACTACCTGGTTTTTAATATTTCTTTTGTAAACCAAGGCCATGCTGAATAACCAAAAAGTAACTAGGTGAACCATAAACTTAGTACAGTTAACACTGGAAAAAATTGTAGTCTACAGCCACCCAAACTTGCTATACTCATCAGCCTCAGATTACAGCTTTGCAAAGTAATTCCACTATAAATACTTAAATAATGCCTGTAAGTATCAAGCATAAGACTGCTGATGTATTATAGTAACAGACTGCTTGCTCTCTCTGTCAGCCAACCAATCTCGATTACTATCCGTTAAAAAGTTTCCATGGAAATAAAAAGTAACGATTCCAGTACTGCATATGAGAAATTTTTAATTATTTCCAATACTTAGTCATCTTTAGCAATGCACCAATTATGTTTGAATATGTGAATCTATTGAATCTGTGGAAGTCAAGCAAGACTCTTGGGACCCGGTCTTGCAGAAAGCTAGGCAGGATGAAGACATTTTCACTCAAGTTTTTAAAAATCTTATCTGGAAAAATAAGACTCTGTGCTGGTGGTTCTTTCAACTTAAGTTTATCAATCTGATATACCCCAGGCATGTGGGATCAAAGATCACAGAAGACTGATGTCAGAATGATCAATAATACTAAGGTGACACTAATGAGAGTATCTTTGCAAGTATGCAGTTAGTCTTTTATGCCCATGGGTGCCCAAAAAATAAAGAGACAGTAATTAATCTCTATATTAACTAGCAATTGTTTACAACACACAGAGAAGCAAAGGGGCATCTTGTCAGCAGGAAATCATTTGCTGATAATAATGGACTGTGGTGCTGGAGATCTGGCCAGGATTGCTTGGCTGCTGCACCCAGACCACACAGGGAGGCCTTTTAAAGTTTTGATCTCATTGGAGCACTATTTTTCTCTCCAGTGTTGTGATGAAAAGCCTTTTTTGGCTGTACTGGCTGTGAAGCTTGAGTTGAAGTCTGACACGGATCTGAAATCGCACAAAGGAAGCAGGGCTAACCTTTCAACTCCTACGGTCACTGGGAGAGAATCAAATACCCTGGTCTTGCACCAAAAGAGAGCTGTTAAGTTGCAGGTTGAAAGCTGTAGGTTGAAGGTTTTAAACTCTTGTTCTGACTAATATGCTCCTGTCTTGCCAGAAAAAACATTGTTGAATTTTTAGTGTCTGTGTATGCTCCAGGAATAAAAAGCACATCAGTTTGTTTTAGAAATGTGAAACTGATTTTCAGAAGACTAGGTGGGAAAAGTGTTTCTCTCTTCATGAAAGAAAGACATGTTAAAATCTGTTCTCTGCGCAAAACCAACTCTGCATTATACATTAACAACCCCAGATTATTAGCAGAAAATTTAAACCCCATATTCAATTTCTAAGGATGTGACCAGATTTTAAAGATATTTAGCAATTTTAGTAATATATCATACTTTTAAAAGATTGTGCTGAAGTTCCAGGTAGCAGTAACTTGCACATCAAAAGAAGTAGTTTTCACATTCAAATAATGCATACATGGTTTTCTGATTTTAAATATTTGTTTTTCCACTAGTACAATTCATCACTAAAACTTTACTGAAGTGAATTCTAAGATGACTTCTTGTAAGACAGTAAAAAGCCTGTACTACATTCATTTGATATTTTTTAGCAGAGGTCTGTGGACAGAAAAAACAAACTAAATAGATTTTTTTTCCCCTTCTCCACACATTTTCTGTCAGGTTGTATATGCTTTTGAGCTGTAATTTAGAAAGTTACTTCACACAAGCTCTGCCAAGAATCCAGTCAAGGTATACGAAAGCTGTAGGATAGACATCCTTTTATAAAATATGGTTTTCACCTCAGTGTTTCATAGACCTGCAAAGAAAAGTGGGAAGAGGTATATCACCAGCCCTAAAGATAGAATAGCTGTACTGCGAAAGGACGAATTTGACTTTCAGGAAACTTTATAAAGACCTTAAATTAGTCTCTTCTCTGTAAATCATAAATCCTGAAAAGCTCTCAGGAAGGATGTAAGAACCCAGGAGCCGACTGGCTTAACAGCTTCACCATCTTTCCCTTCCTACTGCAATGTTCTCCCTTTCCATGTACCCTCTCAGCCATGGCTTTGTGCTAGGCACGAATCGGGCACCCAGCAACAATTGAATTTCACATATTTAGGCATAAGTAATTGGATACTATGTACAGAGTGCATGCACCAGGATTGTTTCTTTGAAGGAAGGTGCCCAAATACCCAAGTGCATCACCCAGCCCACATATTCAGCATCTGACCCCCTGTGATATGCCAAATCTCATTTACAAATAATTTCAGTTGTATTTACATATCTGAGTATCACTTCATTTGACTCTCAAGTATCTTCTCACTGGAATTGCATTAGCAGGTCTCAGGTCATAGCCCAACCTCCTACTAGCAAGCTGGTATTGGGTCTCTTCAACTGCGACCAAAGCCACTTTGCTTCACTTAAGCTGCACATTTGACCTGGTAAAGCCCAGGAGTCTTTAAAGCAAGACTCCTCAACCTGCAGCAGTCCAGCAGCACTGAACAGTGACTTGTGTTGTCTGGAACTGGGATAATTTCTAAAAAATTACATCATCTTGAGTGACAGCGAACTCTCACAACAGTAATTGCTACAACAGTGAACAATATAAAAGCATTATGGAAACGTGTTGTGGGCAATCCTTCCTAAGTTCAAACATTCCTTTGAAATGTTTGTCAATATTTAGGATATCAAGATCACCAACCATGCAAAATTTGAACCACATGTATTTCTGCGCTTCCTTTGGCAAGGACCAGTTTAAGATGAAGGTAACATTAAATACATCAAGAGTGTGTGTGTGACCATGGCAACACAAACAGAAGTAAAGAACTATTGTGAAATTTTCAAAATGTTGGACTAATCAAAAATGTCTGCTTCATTTCCACCCAGCATTCCTCCTGATGTCTCCTGCATTGTACAACAACTACAACCCAGAAGTGTGTATGGAGAGGCTTTCATTTGGGTCAGTGAAGCACTCACAGGAGAAAGACTGATTTCACCTGTCAAAACATGCTTGCTTTATCAGAAGTTGCTAGACACAAAAGAAGAACTCATTGGGTCATTTGGAGATTGCAAGGCAAATGCCAAACATCATGAGGAAAATAGGAGCCACTGAATGGGAGACAAACTCAGCACCTGTGGGGATGAGCAGGATGGAGAACAGCATATCAGGTCACCTCTACTGCCAGCAGCAGCACCATAAGGAATGCACAGCCATCTGTAACCACCATGGTCTAATGGATGCCAAGAAATAAAACAGAGAAAATACAGCTTGAAATACAAGTAAAGACAAAATTAAGTATCAGATCCTAAAACATGATACATTTTGGGTAACAGGAAAATGATGACTTTGACAACAACATGTTGCAGTTTTGTAACGAAATGGAAAGCAGGTTCTTGGGTAGGATGCAGAACAGACAGGACAGATGGGACAGTGAGGTATTTGGATACCTATCCCTGTCCTTCACACATGAAGTGTTTGAAGTAGTGGATAAAAATGAAAGCAGCCTTCATCAACAGAGTCCACTAATTGGCCCTGAAGAGTAAGGTTGTGAATTCTCTGAGCAAAGTCTGTAACTGAGAAATCACTTCTGAAAACCTGAGTCTATGTGCACATTTTGTGAGTTACATTGCATGTGTTCACCCTGAAATAATGTCTGGGGCACAACTTCAGACAGTGGTCTTTTCCATTTGAAAAAAGAAGAGCTCACATTAGAGATGACTACCCCTGCTGCGCTCTTCTCCTCAGATATAGAGTCCACTGGCAATAATTATTAATTATTCTTACTCTGCCTTCCTCTTCATCACTCTAATACATGTCATCTCATTGCCAGAAAATATGAATGTAGAAATGTCTAAAGAAGCACTAAAATTGCAGCTTTAAAACATATGCAGTGTTGATTGATATTAAGAGGGGTCCTGGCACACTGAAGAGCTACTTGTAGACTTTGGGCACTTCAAATCATAAATGCACAGGAAAGTTATATAAAAACAGTTAATATTAGATTAACTGGTAGTAAGAGTAGGAAAATTTATCTAGAATACCTTTAAAATTAATTTTAATTAAAATTTTTAATTATTACAAAGGAAAGAAATATTTGGAAAATACTTGGGAAATTCTGGTTGTTGCCAAAATAAGGCGTAAAGAAAAGATCAAGAGATCAGCTACATGTAGTTGTATTTCAAAGTGGGTCATTATGAGTTTTCTAAATTAAAAATTAAAAGTAACATTTTCACAGACTGTTACATGTCTTCTAGCTGAAGCTCCAACAGTTTCTTTGAGTTAAATATGCTTTTTCATGCTTCCTATTTTGTAAAAAGAAATAGCGAGTTTCCAAAAATGGCTAAATATATGAAGTCTTTATTTACAGCTTGTGATGAGGTGAGAAGAAGCGACAGAATTTAGACTTTGACAATTTTGAAAGCAGGTATTGTGGGAAAAAAAAAAAAAAAGGTCCAGAATCTTTAGCTTTTCCCTCAGAGAAATGCAAAGAGCCCGCAGCTGATAAGAGATGGGATATTAACTTAGCATCTCACATGTAAACTAAGAATGGCAGCTCCAGGTTACCTATGGGGTGTGAAGATTAATTAGTGGATGTTTACACTCTTTGTTGAAGATGTAAGACACCATATAAGTGCTAAGCATTACTACAAAGAGGAATTTTCAGACCTTGGTAAGTTCAGTTTACACAGTATAAATGACTTCATATTTTTGGCAGATAATTCTCTGGTACTTTTGCCAGTGCTTGCCATCATCTAACTGCAAAAAGTGAAATCTTGCCTATCTTAAAGGCAAGATGACAAAATTTTGCATACTATCCATAATAACATATGGCAAGGCAGAACAGCGCAAGAAAATATTAACCATGATGAAGGCCCCAAGTGTGTTATATTCTCTTAAATCTGATTCATTCTTGTTTAAGACTTTATAGACATGACAAAAACAAAAAAGAAAGAGAAGAACTAAAATTTATGTTAATTTCTGTCTTTCTAAAAATCAAGTAGAGGAAGTGCTGGAAAAACCTAATCCCAATGTGTCCAGCCCTAGTCCCATTAAAGTCAATATGAAAACTCTACTGACAGCAGAGTAAAAGGGTCTCAGCCAATGCAGCATACTTTTTAAACACAATTTTATTGAAGAAAAGCAAAATATGTCAGATAACTACTCATAGGTGATTTGGAAAATATCAAAACATTGAGGTGACAAAGGCAGCTGCTGATACTCGTTTGCCCAAGGTAGTAAAAAGGGAAAGCAGATTTTTAAAGGTGCAGAAAGAACCTCTAGCACTGACTGGAGAGGAAAGGACTGTAGACATTAAATTTAGATAAAGGTAGTAGCATATATTAGAGAAAACAATTTCAATTCCATCTATACAAAAATAGGCTTGGCCCTGACGGTTCGCTGTCTAGGAAAGAGATGTTGCCATTACATAGTTCTGGGAAATACCATTGGGGGAAAATATTCTGGTATCTTTTAACTTACTTCTTTTCAAATAGAAGCTCCAATGTTTCTACTGTGAACAGTAGAAATAATAATTACCTATGAGACAAGCCTTGGTTTAGGAATGAATAGAAGTCCATAAATATCCACATATATCCTGCTGCTTCACATTTGGACCAGTTATCTAAAAGAATTAATGAAGAGTTGGTCAGAACACACCTTGAGCTGGAGGATGACTGCATTATTTTGACACAGACCTTTGTTCAGTTTGCTTTTCCCTGCTGACAGGATGTCCCATTTTCAGGAAGGCAATCTGGAGAAGGTGTGGCACGGCAGCTAGGAGGTAACATCCTCGTGTGTCTCCAGCTGTCCGCAGGAATTACCAGCGTATGGTGGGACACAAAATGGAGAGGGAGGATCACAGCTGAATTTCTGGCTTCCTTCTGTCTAATTGTGTTTTAATGATCTGACTACTGGTTATCTTGCCCATCAACTGCCCTCCACAGCAAAACAGGCCCCATGAATCAGGCACATCATCTCAGCAGGGCAGGGCTGTTTACAGAACTGAAATAAGTAATTTAATAATACTTCAGGCCAGATTCTCAGCTGATGTGAACACGCACAGTCTCACCAAAGTCACTGGATCTATTCTGACCAGCTTTAGGCAAGAAGCTGGCTATCTGTTCATAAGGATTGTAGAAAAGAGCCTTTATTTACACACTATGCAGGGGCAGGAAAATCCCACACTCCCACTGTGTTGTCTCACTGCATGCCAGTTCCTCAGAGCTCTGGGCTAATTTGAGGAAACACAATTAGAGAGAATGTCATAGCTGCTAAAAGGTCTGTAATTCATCACCTGCAAAACAAGGGTAGTCAACACTGAAAAATGCATGAGCTCCTCTGAATTATTTGAGCCACTGGAGCAGTGGATCACAGCAGCACGTATCCCAGTTCCCTTCCTCCCACGTTAGCAGAACCAGGCTGTGAGCAGAACTCTTTCTCTGCAGACACTCTGCCTCCTTTCTGCATTCTTTGCACAACAGCATGGTTTTTCCAGCAATCTTACTGACACCTATTTAGATCATTTTAACATCAAGGTCAGTACCCTGGAAGGTGACATATGGGTGTTTAAAATCCTTGTCTGGGGATACATTCTACCAGGATCTCCATCTCCCTGACTTGGGCAATCCCTAATTCCAGTCTCAGTTCAGAAGCCTAAGTCAATCAAACCAGCAGGCATGGGACTCTTCCTACTGGAATGAGCTCCACAGGGACTAAGGGAAAGCCTGGTGTCTGAACACCGACTTGTTTGCACACACCCTTGATGCTGTGAGTCGGAGTCTGGTCAGAAGTGCTGAGACAATGCTGAGAAGCAAATTCAGGCACCTGAGGAACTTCAAAGTGCAAAAACAAGTCCCTCCTCAGATGTCCAAATGGTCCTGATACCAGGGAAAGAGACCTCAGGATAGCCATTAAGACATAGGTCTCAAAATCAATTTTTGTGATTTTTAACAACAGAAATTATCAGTAGTTTAGGCCTGAATCATTACATATGTTTAGATGCCCAGCTCTGGAAATTTTTATCAGTCTAGATTTGATCTACATGTTGTGTTATATTCCACTAAAGGCTTCCATGCACTTTTAACCTGTTGGTTTTGGTTTTTTTGCTAAGCTATCAATGTGACAGAAAGACTACATGAAAATAGTTTCTGGGCAAATACTTCAAAATGAGATAATGTCACATCAGCGGCAATTGTTATAAGAGAGAGACTTTGGGGAGAAGTTATTAAATGGGAAGAAGCACACCTGTGACATAATAGGGTTTTGCGGGTTTGTTTTGTTTATTTGTTTTTAATAATAATGGT
The DNA here is from genome assembly GCA_020086605.1 of Lanius collurio. NCBI lineage: Eukaryota > Metazoa > Chordata > Aves > Passeriformes > Laniidae > Lanius > Lanius collurio. The sequence continues at coordinate 20,961,190 of JACBWW010000015.1, forward strand.
CTTTCACTCTTGGAAACAAGAAGGTTATGCTCTCATCATGACAGGTGTGTATTCAAAGCCGGGATTACATTTTTCAGCAGAACAATGAGTGGAAACCGAGGAGAAACTGGGTTGCAGCAAATACTATGTGCTTTAAAGCCATCTACTTGGACTTACTGAAGTACACAGCAGACTGTACTGTCAATTAATGGGATCAATGGGATGGTGTGTGTTGGGGCATGCCACATCTACAGACGTTCTAAGGACAATCTGATTCTCTCTCAGCATTGTGTACAGCTCCACATATCTGGTTGTGAAAGCTCAAGGCTCAGTTTATACCATTATTAAACCCAAAAACATCTTCTCACACATGGCATGAACAAAACATAATGAAAGAAAACTTAGGTAATAATCCATGAGAAGAGAGCTGAAAGCAGAAAACCTTAAAAATCAACAACAGTCTGCCTGCCTCTATCCAAGCTCCCCCAAGTCCTAGGGATGTGGAGGCAAGAATTTGAAGAGAAAAAGAGTTCTCATATTTCTTGATGACCACAGAAGCAATTACTTTCTCAGATCAGATATACATGACAGTTGACATGGTGATGAGAAAAATGTATCCTGCTTTAAGAAATGTGATTTGTATAGCTTGTGAATGTGAGGTGGCAATTATAAACACTGAGGGAATTTTTTCTTCTGGGGTAAGTTTTGAAGAGCTTGTCAGAGAAACTTCTCACCACTACATTAATATTTTCACCTTTAGATTCAACTGACCTGACTCTGCTTGAGGTAATAGACATGAGAGTCACCAGAAACACCACCTGAATCAATGTGGCAGAAAAGTTGAACCCGGTAGCCAATGTCAGGTGTTAGATGAAACAATGTGTACTCAGAAATATTTTTAGTACCGCTTTCAAACCACAGCTTAGCTGATGTTGGAAGTAAAGCTAATGGCACCTTCCTGACATAAGGAAGTACCTATGTTGATGATGCTGCATCTATTTTTGCCAACACTAATAGCAAAGCATAAGAGTTTTACAGGTTATAAAGGTGGTTTTGATTTAACACAGATTTTTCTCTAGTGCTGAGAAAGGTGTTAAAACAGACTTAAGCACTCTCATTTTTAAAGTAGCTATTTTGTGTAAAGCAGTCCCTTTTAAATGAAAGTCATAAATTGTGCATGGGCTTCTGCTGGCTATTAGCTTCTAGTTAGTAGATTCTGAATTACTTTCCCAGAGTGAAATGCTTATGTGAGTCACAGTTCATAATATTGCTTATTCAGCTACACCTCTGTAATTCGAGCTAATTGAATTAAGTAATAGTGTCACAGGACTTTGGTGCAGACAGTTTCTGCTCTGGCTGTAGTTCCTTGTCAATTATCAACTCACACTAATCACTATTACTGTCAAAACTGACATCAGTGTATGGCAGTATTTATCTTACTCCAAAAGGTTCATTTACACAAGGTATCTGTTCCCTGCATTCACACTTTATTCCCATTATTTGAAGTGTTCCCACCTACCCTCCCCCATTCTATCCTTTCCTTTTTCTGTTCTTAGCCATAGCCCTCTTTTACGATTATTTTTTAATTTATAGTATAAATCCCATCATTTTCAGCACTGATCAACAAATGTGGGTTCCCTAGCAATCTGCTGTCCTCTTCTCCTCCTAATCAATCATTCCCATAATAGGCTTCTTGTTACTCTGACTGTGTCTGTTCTGCACATTTTTCCAATGAAGGTGCCGGAGTCTCAAAAGCCCCTCAGCAGAGAACTGATCTGCTGAACTCCAAAGCATCAGCATCATTGGAAATGAGAGAAAGCAATGGCTGATTGTGGCTTTACCTTGCAATACTCTGCTGAACTTTTAAATTTACTTGCAGCTGCTGCTGCTGATACAGTATTGGAGGAGATTTTACAGCAGCAGCATATTGATGCTATAAATAAGATCAAACAATATTCCTGTTAATGATGAGGCTTAATAAGGAAGAAGACATAAAAAAATCTTTCAAACCCCCATAGTGTTTTTACAGTTTATTTATTCTCTTACTTCCTACAGCTCTCTTCAATATTTCATTTCTCTTATGATTCTTTGTTACGACTTTGATACACTTAGATATGTGGCTTTCTTCTAGGCCATATTTTATATTAGACTTAGATGACTTCTTCTCATGCTATATGGACAATACTTGTTTTCCCATATCTTCCCTGTTCTTTATTCTTTCCACATCTCTTTTTTTTTTGCTTCTGCCTTGCTGCATGTCTCTCCAAAGTTGTATGACGCTGCCTTCTAGTGACTGCTTTATTTGTTCATCTTCCTTTTCATTCATATTCCCAATCTTCATTCAACTCCTTGCTCACTTTTGATCCTTCCTATACAAGGTCTTCCTGTATTTCATTTAGATTACTTATTTCAGAATACAGTCCCTAAATGCAAGTATAACAACCATAAATTAAACTCCACCATCATCACAATTTCATGTTGGGCAAGAATTTGTTTGGTTGAATTTAGAGAATACAATTAGTAAGCCCTATAACTCAAAAAATACAATCTGAAAAGAAATTAAGAATGACATAAAGATGAAGATGGTCGGGAGTGTCCCCTGGACCATCATTTTCTTCCATCGGAGATACAATGCACAATATTGCAGCTCTCTCCTGAACATCTCATTTTCATTTTGCTGAAGGCCATGCCCTAAACCACTACAGTTCATGTTTTTAAATCTGGCTTGCAGCCTACACTCCAGCACACCTTCACAGAAGACTGTATCTTCCCCTCCAGTCTTCCCAGTGGGCTTGGGAGGCACTACTGGCAGCTGAGCCATCTGCAGTGCACAAGGAGGATCTGCTGCTGATAGGATTTTACTGCATGTGCAGAAATTTCGAGGCCTGACCCTTGCATGGCACCTGGCTGAACTCATCCTCCTCAGAGCCTCTGCCTGCAGGGCAGGGCAGCACCCGAGAGCTTTTTGTCCTCCCTGCAGCAGCTGGGTAGCCACAGAAGAAGCTACAGCAGTCACAAAGCACTGCAATCCTCCTTCCTGCCGGGGATTTTCAGAAGCAGGTACAGCTGAGGTACGCACAAAGTATTTCACAGTGTGATGTGAAGTTGGAAAGATAACCCTGCAGTCAGTCATGTCCTGCCTGTACTGAAAACAGCTGCCTGGAACACTCACTGGCCTCCCAGCAGTATTTCTAATTTACCTCTGCACCTCAATAATTCACCAGGACCTCGAGCCCATGCTGCTCCAACAGAGAACTCCCTTGGCCTTACACAGCTTCTGCCAGGCAGCCTGACAGCACAAGTCTGAACCTTTCCCTACAATAAAGAAAATGCTGCCTATTCAAGCACTGCATCAAGCACTTGGCTGTGTGGGTTCCTTCTTAGTGCAACTCCTCCCCAGTTCTTCACAGGGAATTGCCAAAAATAGCATTTTTGTTTCTTGCCTACTGCTTGGTCTTTGGAATTCTATTGTAGTTTTGCAAGAAGTCAGATTGTAAGAAACACCACTGAGAGACCCTGCATGAGTTCTCTCTGAGTATTGTGATTTAGAAAGCCTATACAGAGCTGAAGGACCCAGTGATAAACCATATAGTCCCAGAGACCAGACAGGGTCATCTCTGGACTTTCCTACTAATTAGCACTGGAAGGGGCAAACAACTTACCTTTGATAAAGAGTTTTGTGCCAGTTTTCCCCTAATAAAGCAGTGATATTAAACATACCACTAATTTTTTCTTCCAAAGTGACCCTTATGTATCCAGCACAGTTAAGTGAAAAGGAAGGGAAATAAAATGCAACACAGATTGAACAAAGGCTCTGGAGATTTAGTGTGCAGCTTCCAGTGTGAAGTGTCCTTTAGCAGCAAGCTGGCTTAAAATATCCTCGGTTTTATCACCTTTGCATCTTGGTCCTGCATCTATATCTCACCTAGACTGCCTCATCCTTACAGAATTAATGCAGCTTTTAGGGGCATGCACTGAAAAAAAACAGGTTGCAAAACCCCTTGGGATGGGGAGAGAGGTGGGGTGGGAAAGGCAACAAAAAACTGATGCAAAAATTTAATTCAGTGACTTTGTTCATCAAGTACCCTTGCTTTTTGGGGACTAATGACTTGCAATTATTTTAGAAAATGCTCAGTTATTACTGAGGGATTCTGTAGGATAAAGATTGTTGTTGAGACCTGCATTCTGTGCCAACAGGCTTTCAAAACAACTTGAGAGTAGCACAACTCCTGGAAATTGGCTTTAGTTTCCCCACCTGCACACAGTGGAAAAGAACAAATCAGGAAAGTCACTGAACTCCAGACTGGGAAGTGGTGTCAGGTTTAAGTCTTGCACTTCAGATTATCACATTTTTCTTTACCCTGGGGGAAAGAGGGTTTTTTTTTCCCATGGAAAATGGCCACCATTCACATCCAGGCGCACGTGGACAACAGTGGGGTGCTGCCTCCTAAATTGATGAATGTCACAGGATTTCTCCCAGACAAAAGCTGTCAGCAACTAGGATTCTGGGTGCCCTTGGAGCCCCAGATGCCACCTCTCACCTGACCCCGAGACACTGGGGGAATGCACTTTTTTTCCCATGGAAAACGGCCACCATTCGTGTCCAAGTGCACGTGGCTGACAGTGGCACACTGACTGCGAGCTTGCATTCTTTCCAATGCATTTGGAAATCCTGGAATTTCTTTCACTCCCTCACTCACCTTCTCATAAATAGTTTTGGCTTATACACTGTGCCTTCCTGTCTCTTTTCCTTCTCCATAATGAGATATAGAGACACTACTGAAACTCAGAAGTTCTTTCTCAGAAGAAAATAGCTTGTAGAAGTTTTAAACATGTATGAAATGTTTACCAAGCACCAAATCATTATCTCTGCAACAAGAGCTCTAAAGGGCAAGTTTTTTTCCAAAATATTGCAAATCAGTTTCATATATATTTAATAGATTCTGGCAATTTGACCAAGTGTCAGACTAACAGGGCTTGTGTTACAAAAATGTTATAGCTACAGAAGAATTTATCTGGTTTTTTAGCCATTTTGAATGTAGAAGATTATGCAATGTAGAATACCTTTTTTTTTTTCTTTAATTACTCTTTCCTTCATTGCATCTTTACAACAACTTTATATGGCATTAGAAGGATGCTTTATTATTTCATTTGTTTCCTGGCAAATACTGAACCTTGACTTACTCAAAATGTCACTCTTGTAAAAGCGGGGGGAGAAAAGGGCCTGCTGGAGGTTTTATAAAGATGCAGGCTCACAGGCTAGACACAGGAAAAATAGCACCTGACTGCTAAGATTTAGGCTGCAGCAGCCTGGAGGGAGGTCATGTCGAGGGAAGAAGTGAGACAAGGCAAAAACACAAAACCTGAGCGAGGCAGTGAGTGACAGATGGCAGTGTCAGCCTCACCCCACGGAACAGGAACAAATATCCTCACAAGACTTCCCAGGGCCACGCCCGTGCCTGGTGGAAGGGAGGTCTGCTTATCGAGACTGCTATCTATTTTGTTTTTCCAGGGTGACCTCCACAACACTGATGGCTCCATCCTAGGCTTGAAACCAGAGTTTTGATACAAAACATGTATAGTTAAATGACATACCATAAAAGAAGGTAATTTATAAGTCTATAATACAAGAGAGGATTATGGATCACTATACTTCAACAGGAAATTCATGGATATACCTCCCTGACATATCAATTTGGAGCCCATGCCTCTGATTGACTTTACCCCTCCCTGTTTTTCCTCCAAGCATGGATGCCCTTTAGAGGAAGCTGTAATAAAACTCATTTCTACCATCACCAATGGCACTGCAGATGAAAAATGAGAATACAACTTGAAATGAACATAAATATTAGATGCTAAAATATATCACTGTTCAGAATGCAGTAGAGACTGAGAACTGTGCAGTCCTGAATATATCCCTGTAGCTTGTGACAAAGTCATTTCTGTTTCTTTCAGGAAGATAAATAGGTCATAGAGCTCAAATACATAATCAGTTAACATGTGTAGGGTATAGGAGAGAATAGAATTTTCTCTTCCTATATCAATCTTTATGCAAACAAATAAACCGTAAGAACTTCCAAACTCTGAAATGCCCAATGAGCTGCATTGAACTCCATAATCAGAGCTTAGAAACAAAATCAACAAAATTCTGTTACCAAAAAAAAAGGAAAGAAAATTAAAGATGAAATGTAAGAGCTTGATTTTCATAACGATTCAATACTCATGGCATGAAGTGGAGCCTTGTCAAGCTGTTATTTATTACCTGTGAGACTGGTGAGTCTTACAATTGCACTCAAAGTGAAATGATGTCTATCAGGATTTTGTTGCCTGGGATCTAAAAATAAGACCTATTCTTCATATTAATTTCAATTAACATTTAAGTCTGGCTATGGCATATGTATGGTATTGGGTTCCAAAAAACCAACTAAAAAAAATGTTGTCCAGTGATGTGTATTTTTTGCCAAGGAAAATGTATATAAATTATCTGAAAGCTTTTAGTCTATCTAACTGAACTGCCTGTTACAAGTATCCTTCTGTGTCTTTTCATAACATGATTTGGAAAAAAACAATTAAGAGCTTAAAAAAAAATCTAAACTTATTATTTGAGCCATAAATGGATCATATTAATTTCCTTTTATCTAAATTTAATGTTTTCTATAGTATAGCAGCATACACAAGAGATTAGAATAAAGAAAGTTGGCAATGAGGATACTTATAGCAAAAATTTCCCATTTCCAAACTCACTATATTATGAAGAATATTCATATACTTTTAATTTGTTTAGGTATAGTTACTCTGGGACCTATTGTCATGTAGGAGAAAATGTAAGGATAAACATGTTCAGGATGAAGAAGGGAGAATTTGCAGTATCATTTCCTTTGTGATTTATTTCACTATCCCTATTATTTCCATTTAACTAATGGAAACATCTAGAAAAGGAAAGCGAGCTGAAGATCTGTGCCAGCATCCTCAGAATATCCTAAGGAAAAAATGCAGGGGGAAGCACACAGATGAGTGGTCATGGAGTTAAACAAGGGTAGTGATGGCTCTGCCTTGGGGCAGGTTTTCTGGATGTCTCTGGATTCAGAAACTCCATTTTCTGGAGGTATCTGGACTCAGAAACAGGGTGAGTGCCCAGGTCCTTAGGTCTCAGTGTTCTGACAGGTTTCTGTCTGAATCCTTTTATAATAAATACATTTTAGGAATCTAGTTGTTTGCATGAGGCAACTAAGCTCTGTCACTCTTTCCTGTGCTGGATAGCACTTCCTGTACTTTGGAAGTAGAGAAGCTTATCAGAGTAAAGAGGATAATTTAGGAACAAAACTCATGGTGATGTAAAAGAAAGGTTCAGATTCTGGCCCATAATTATAGTTTTTAATGGGATTGCATGACACATTCAGGTGAAATAGGAGCTCACAAACCTTCATCCAAACTTTGCTCAGCTGCCCTGTGCACCTCTGCTTGTGTAGACCCTGTCAGTACAGCAGGCTCTGCCAGCTCCAAAATTTTTTAAAAATTAAAATCCTATTCTACCAGAAATTGAGCAAAAAGTTTTTTAACCTCTTTAGTCTGCAAAGGCTTTTCTGAACCAAATCATCTAACTTTACTCTCTAGGTAGAATGAGACCCAGAAGGAAAAAGGTGTTTGGGAAGGTCTGGATGAGACCACTTTTATACAAAGTAACACTCAGCATTAAAAGTAGGGATAGTAAATTAGGCTAAAAGCAAAATGTGGTAATGGACAATGACAAATTATGTGACAAAATATAACCATAAATGTGTATAAATTTAGGCATATAGAATAAACCAACCTTAAACCCCTGACATCTCGCTCAAAACTTCATTGGATCAATTAATGGATATTATGTGATCTTTCAGTTTTTAAACCTGTTCTCAGCTGTAAAAAGAATGTAAGGGATTTTATTTCTTTTTTTTTTTTTTTTTTAGATTATTACATCACAAGAGTTAAATGGAAAAATGACTTGAGAAGAATTCAACCAAATTAAAGAGTACCCTTAAATTGCATTTGTATGGAGGAAATATATTTTATCATAACAAGTTTTTTTTCACAACATGAATAGCAAGAAGTTCTTGGAAACATGTGCTGCAACAATGACAGATGTCAAAAACCATTCATTATTGCTGTTCTTTTATAAACCAGCAGACCCCTTGAAATAAAGAAGTATTCAGAATTCATCATTCATCACAGACCCTCATCAACCCAGGTGACTGATAACTGAGGTTATCTTTAACATGTCCAAGGTATAATTACTTGTAAGGTGATGGTGTCTTGCTCTTCAAATAACCTAATAAATGGCAATTTAAATGGGGCTTGGGTGTGGAAAGAGCTCCAGGCTCAGCAGTGGTGGTCTCTTTGTGGTTACAGGTGAGGGACAAATGAGTGTTTTCATACCTCTGAATCCCAAGTCTAAGCACCAGTCTCTGAGCTGCAAACCAGATGGGGTTGCAAGACCATGTAGGGAGGCTTCGGAGGAGTTCTGCCACGTGTTTCCTCAGTGTCCCCACTGAGCCCCACTGGCCTCACCAGGTCACAGCATTTCTCAGGAGGCTGCAGACACAAATTCACACTGACACTGGGACACCCCAGCAGCTGGTTCCTGACAGGAACACAGCAGCACAGAACATCATGACTGTTGCACCTTGGTTCAATAATAAAGGTACTATCTATGCTTCCTTCGCCCCTCCCTGTCATCACAATAACATGAGGAATTTAGCATTCCTGCTCTACATCCGTGGATGTTTTTCAGCTCACATTGTCAAAACAGGGACTCAGCAGTGAAGAAGGCTGCTTGCATAAATGATAATAACAATAAAATCTAGGTCAAGCTGTACTGCAAATTTTATATACATATTGCAAGTCACTCTCACTCAAAAACTGCCAGGGGTCTGGAGTTGTAACTAAGACAAAAAAGAGGGTGAAAAGGAAGGTCACTAGCAACCACCATACCTCTGTAAAAAAGCCAAACAACCAAGAACCCAAAACTGATGTGTGTGAAAGTAGATGTCATGAGAGTCATAACTGAATTATAATTGCAGGGAATAGAAGGGAGAGAGGTCCTAAGGACAAGGGAAATGTGCATCTGACATGAATACTGGAACACAAAGTTTTCCTGTTGATGCTGCTCACATACTATTCACACAGATTTCCCTCCAAGCACCTGAACCTTATCAAGTAAATATTTATCAGCATTGACTGATAAGTGGCTCTAGATAAGAAGCACCTGAATTTTTGAAGACCAGCCCGTGGACTACATTTTCATATCATTCAATCTCCCTGTAAGAGCAATGAAATGCTGAGATTACACAGGATATCTATGAGGTCCAAGTTATGAAAAAACCCACAGCAAGCTGGCATCTGGGAAAAATTATCTTTTGGTAACCCAAGCAGAAGGACACACAGGAAATACACATATTTTTTACAGTTCACATTCCTAGCTTTGGCTATCAAGACCTCTCAGTTTTGAAAAGCTAAGATTTTACCAAAACTTTAACAAAGATTGAAAAATAACTGTTCATATTCTGCTGTGTGTATAGATATATGCATTTTACCGAAAAAGATGCCTGTAGCTTCTTATGCAAGTAGTATGCATTAATTTACCATCCTTGGCATTTAAAATAATTTGTGTTCACTCCTAAATGGCATGAGGAATAAAAGAATATGATATAACATATTCCTCATGCCTGCAATGTGTCAATGCCACTCACTCTCATATACACTAATAGGTTTGTGTACTCCTAAGTAAATCACTGACTTTTTAGAGATGAAAATTCATATATAATTAAAACTTAGATTTCTATATTTTTTCTTATTTTTTATTATCTATATATTTAGAATATTCACCTACCATATGTTACAGAGCTTTATTATTTCAATTGTAAAAAAATCCCAACTTCACACTTAAAATGTGTTCCTAAAATAATCACCATTGTTCTGCTTGTGAGACTCACCAGGTTGCAAAGAAAAATACAAGGGAAGTAAATTGATTATTATTTTCAGGCCACACACACACACAAAAAAAATTCTTTAGAAGAAAGTAATTTGGCTGTTATTTTAAAGTTCCACTCAACTTTTCTTCACAAGAACATCCCGAAAAATGTACAGGTTCACTGTATTTCAGAAACCAACTAGTTTTCTAACCAAACACATCAGACAAGGCAAACACACACATACATTATTATTTACAATCCAGTATTCTTGAAAGCATCAATCTTGATGAGTCCTTCACTCTGCTCTTTGTATCTTGGCAATAATAGTTCATCAACAGAAGAGTGACCAATATAAACAAATCAGACAGAAAACAAATGAGCCTGGAAAGAGGCTCTGCCCTCTTCATCTTGAATCTGTGAGAGATGAGTGATAGAGAGCTGGATACAATCAAAGATTTAGCATTGCAAAAAGGGGCTACAGGGAGCACTTGCCCCTCAGTCAGAAACTGCAATTCAAAGCCAGACAACGTCAGCCTGAAGGGACCTGTTCTCCCCTTCGCTGAGAATCCCCCAAGCACTGAGGCTCACACCTCTACAGGCACACTTGCTGCTGCTACTGCTCTCCTCGAGTACAGAAGTGAACCCTGCTCAGTCTTTCATCACCAAAGCATTAAAAAAAGAATGTTTTGGTGGTATCCTTTAGGCTCTGGACTCCAGCTGGACAAAAGGGCCTCTCTGCAACCCTGGGTGAAGCTCCAAACCAACAGAGTACTTTCCCACCACTGACAAGGTTTTTCCTCATACCCTCCACAGCAGATCTCCTGGCTGGCAGTTCAGCTGCTTTGGATTCAACTCTAAGTTGTCCTGCCCCTCCCAGACCTTCCTCAGGAAGTCGAGGCATTCAGCATGTGATCCTTCCCTCAGAGGCCAGAACCTGAAAATTTAAATGTTGAAGTTGAGGGGCTTTTTTTAATCCTTAAAACAAAACTCCACAATGGAGGCAATTTCCAAACTCCTAATATAATCTTTTATTAATATATTTTTTTAATATTACCTTCTTTAATGTCAGTTAATTTCAAGCCTATTTTTTGCTGAAAACTTTTGGAATAATTAGTTTTTAGGGAGAGAGACGCTTAAAGTACTTTTTAATAACAACATTTTTTTCAAATATTTTCTGCCCACCTGCTTCCAGTTCTAAGTGTCATTCTGAGCAAAAAATAGAAGGACAAAATGGGATCCATTCCTAATTTGATTTAGGTAATAAATCATATTAGCACAGTTAAACAGTAAGAATGTGCAGAGGGATAAAGCCAGCACAGAAAAAAAGGTGCACATCAGAACTTCATTCCCAGTTCTTCCATGTCTTGTATTTCAGGATTTGTGCATGGTTGCAGCGCACAGAGAAATCGCTTGCACTGGTAGCACGTTCTCTGAGCACAGCAGTCACAGAAGTAGCAGTGTCATTGGTAGGACAGGAGAGACACATGGCCAAGGACTGGACTGAAGCTGAAAAGTGAACTTGTGCCCTTGGTAGAGCAAGGCATGATTTCCCAGAGGAAAAGGAATGCAGCATCATAAAAATAACAGTTTCATGAGGGATTCTCAAACTCAGAAAAAAAATTATTGGCAAGGTGAAAAAAAGATTGAAAAAAGGATTGAAAATACACCTGTGGCAAGAGGACTAATTTTGAATTCATTACATCACAATGGATGGAGCCCTGTTAGCTGGCCTGTTTTGAAGCAAATACAGCACAATTTTACCTGCTGCTCTAAGCTCTACCCTCTTGCAGGAGTCACATGGCTTTGCTTGTCCTTCAGGCAGAAAACAGTCTGCATACTATTGAGAGATCAGACGCTGCTGAAATCTGATAAATTAATGGTTTAATTCTGCCAAAATACCCTTGAAGAGACTTTCATTTCATGGAGGAATTTAAAAGGGGTTTGCTCCTTTTGAAATATTTTGTTTGGTTAAGAAAAAAAGCACTTTCAAACATCCTTTGCAGTACCGGGGCACTTAGCAACTTCTCCAGTGGGTCTTTACCCTCCGTCTAGAAATAATACAGCTTTCAAACTTTAATGTTTATATTTTGTTTGTGTTGAATTTTTAGCTTTCTTTGAGCACTCTTGTATGCTGTAATAACACTCATTTTGAACTAAGTATTACTGAAGTTCATCATGGACATGCACACAGTTTTGTCTCCTGTTTCCCTTAGAGCAAACTAAAATATTTTAAATTAATTTCAATTGAAATATTTATTTGCTTTTCACTCTTCAAGGGAAAATAAAACAAATTGATTTGTTTTAGGGTGCATTATGTGTCTGAATCATGGTGTCATGTTTTAACTTGAGGGAACGGCATGAAACTGTATCAGGGTGGGTTTAGGGTGGATATTAGGAAAAGGTTTTTCACTCAGAGGGTTGTTTGGTCACTGGAACAGGCTCCTTGGGGAAGTGCTCAGAGCACCAACCTGACAGAGCTCAAGAAGGATTTGGGCAATGCACTCAGGCACATGGGATCATTCTTGGAGTGCCCTGTGCAGAGCCAGGAGTTGGACTCGATGATCCTCGTGGGTCCCCTCCAGCTCAGGATACTCTATAATTCTATGATAACCCCAACTGGCAACTAAATTCACCTCGTCCCTCCACAGTGGGACTGGGGAGAGAATCTGAAAAGTTACCCTGAAAAGACTCATGGGTTGATAAAAAGACAGGTTAGCAGGTAAAGCAAAGGCCATGCACATAAGTAAGCAGAAGAAGGAATTCACTCAGCACATCCCATGGGCAGCAGGTGCTCAGCCCTCCCAGGAAAGCAGGGCTCCACCACATGGAAAGTTACTTGGGAAGACAAACACCATCATTCCAGTTAACCATCTTGCTAAGATGACGCATTACAGTGTCCAGGCACATTTAACATGAAAAGAAGTACTCCTAAGCTGTTTGACACAGGACTCTATTTATGTCATTGAGCTTCTGCTTCACAGAGAGGTAAATGAGCATATAAATAGTGAGATTGTTAAAAAACCTAAACCAAAACATAGTCTGGAACATGGCCTTTCAGAATACAGGTAATCTGCAGCCTGTAAAGCCATACAGGCAGCCTGCAAAACTTCTTTTCAGAGGTTCTTGTGCTCCTGGACATCAGTACTGCAAGTAGGTATAAACCACAAGACAGCATTAACCTTGGAACTGGCCCTTACTTAACCAACTTTGAGCATAGGAGCTGAGGAGGAACTGAGAGTAATTTCAAAAACCACAAGTTACTTTTCATGAAGTTCTGTATGCCATGGGGAGAGAGATGGGACTTGCCAGGCCAAAGCACCGGTTCAGTGCTGGGCAGAAGAGTTTTGCCCAACTGACTCAACAGTCAGAACAGTAGAACAACTACCTTAGACAAATATGGGGCATTTATGCTATTTGCATCTACATGCAGCAATCTTACCTGTCAAGATGAATTCAAACTTAACAAGTCCTAACAAGCTCAGAGGCATGACAGAAATAGCTCATAACACTACATCAAAATGGGAAATGGGGGCCTGATTTTTCTAGGTTTTGGACTGTTATTAATGCCCTTATACATTTATATAGTATTTAATACAAGCCCACTATGATCCTAGAGTCAAGGATGATTGATCTCTATGAATTATGAGTTAATAATGATTAACTGCAATGATTAACTGTTGCTGTTCAAGTCAGTGACAACTATAGCTGTCATTGTTATGTTAATTTGAAGCACTAAAAATGATGATGAACTAAATTGACTTCATTTACTCTAGCATAACCTATACTCTGTTTTAATTATTGTAAAATCTGTTCTAACAGTTCTATAAATACCTTGCTGGAATTGATATCAAACCCCATTCTCCCTATTCCTATATTATTAGTAAAGTTTGTTTAAGTCTAAGTCAAAATATATGTCTTTCTAAGATAATTTATTCATAACAATATATTACCCTTCCTTTCTATTATTTGGGAGATTGAAAGAAAATACAGTTTATTTCGAAATCCTTGAATAGACCTAGCTCCAGGAAACACTCATATTACCTGCCAAGATGAGAACTACCCTTGCAACCCAGAGGAAATGTGACAACTCATGTAAAAGGCAGGTGCTACAGTAATCGAACCAGTTACCAAAAACTTGAAGTTCCCACTCTGGTAGGTGGGTGCTTTTGGAAAAACAAAATCATGCATCTGCCCTGTGTCTCCTGAAGGATTCGGAAGGCCATGGGGCATTAAGGAGACATGCACACAGGAGAAGCAGAGTAGACAAGGAGGACTGGTGGTGGGAGGTTAAAGAGTGCTGATCCTCGGCAATGCCACCAAACATGGGGCAAATGACACAGAGTGATGACTTCAGGGATCAGACCACTGTTGTCACGGTTGTCACTGCAGTTCGTGCACCATGGTGTTAGTCAGTAACACCTGAGCAGTGGCTGTCACATCAAACATTCACTGTCTTCTGTGAGGCTGAGCAGCTGTCCTCAAACTACTTTGAGATACACTGAGCAATTCCAGTGACAAGGAAACAGTTGAGATCCTGAAGTGCTCATCAGGACTGATGTGAACAACAGAAAACATGAAATTTTGCTGGTCCAGCTTGTGTAAGTGGCCTATGTAAATAAGGAGTTGTACAGCTTGTACGGCACAGAATAAAACAGGGATACTTGAAATGGACAAAAAACTTAGTGTTCAACCCCTGCAGCACTCCTGTGTTTTGGCTTTCTGCCAAGTCCTGTGTTACCTTCCTCCCTTTCTTGCCACTTTTCCTTTGGAGAGTATCAACAGTGAATGAAAGGAAACAAAAACCCTACCCTTTTCTCCCTGTTTTCTCCCTCAGTCTGTTTTTCCACAGAATCCCCAGGGACAGCAGAAACAACACAGCCAAGAACCCCTCAGAGCTGTGGCAAACTGTCAGGACAAGTCCAGCCAGTGACCAAACCACAAGCAAACCTGCTACAGTGAAATGGAATTAGCTGCAAAGTTGCTGGGGTTCCATGTTTTTCTTGTACCATTTAAGACATACATTGAAAAAAAAAAAGGCATTGCAGCATACAGCGCATATATGGTATCTGTATAAACAGATAGATACCTTAAATTCTGAGTGACAGCTGTGCTAGAGGCACACTCACCTGGCTGGTCACAAATGCTTCATGTCCATGAGAGATGCAGCATTTCTGAAGTATAAAGAATGGCCCACAAAAATCCCATCTTCATTAAATGAATTGGAAAAGGAAATTTATTGCAATTACAGTGCTGTGAGTACAGAAAATCTGTGGTTCAGCAGACAGGATACCAGCCCAAAGCACGTAGTGACAAAGTGTCACCTTATGTTTCTGTCAGACTCTCCCTGCAGCATGGGAAAGATACTCTGTTTCTCTGCTGGGTGGGCATTTCCTGGGAGCAGGAGTGGAACACTGTTTAAGGCATCATCCCTGCTCTCCTCCAAACCCTCTGTCTCCATGGTCCAATACCCTATTCCCCACTCACAGTGGTGGCACTGGAGATGACCATGTCTGCACTGACGTCTCACATTTTCTTCCTGGGGTCTGTCATACCAGCACTCTATCCCACCTTGCCCCAGTACCACTGCAGATCTAGCTTGTGGTTTATCTAATGGGAACAGGGGAAACTCTGAATCCAGGATGGGTGCTCGGCCTGAAGTACAGCCCCACCCTGATCCTTCCCCCTCCTCAGCTCCTAAGCTGAAATATGAGATGGACCTGTTTCCCTGCCTTGCAGGATAATGAGGGCAAGCACAGCACCGATGCTGCCCAGCCAGTCAGAGGGGCTGCGTGAGGGCTTGGCTTTGACAGCTCATTACTTCTGGTCAGCCTTTTTTCCCTACACTGACCTATTTTGCCTTTTTTTTCCCCCAAATTGTACCAATTGCTATGGCAGAAATGGGAGCTGAGGTCTCTCAAAAACCCAGCACAGAGCAGCAATGAAATTTGGAGATGTAGAACAGCCATTAAAAAAAAAAAACCTTCCCTCTCAGTGGTCACAAAATTAGAAAAAATAAAAATTATTTCTAAATAACATTCAGTAAAAAAGCAAGAACTGTGTATTTCCTTCTTTTAGCTTTTGTTTATTATGAGCCTAGAGTTTGGACTGTGGCAACATGTCTCAATAGCTAAATTCAAAAGAATTAAGAACCATCTGAAGATTCCTTTCCCAATATCTACAAACTGAAAAATAAATTAAAACCATAGAGTATAAATAAAAAATATAGGACCATTAAGCATATGTTTCAAAACTATTAAGTGTCTGTCTTTCTGATTTGTACTAGAGGAGAGATCTATGTTCTGATTTCAGTACCGCTAGCTATTCTGACTGTAAAAAAGCCAGCTTTAATATTCCATGTACAACTAATCAGAAGTAAAATAAAATAAAAATATTAAGCTATTCACATGCTGTGGAAGTCATAACCCACATTCAACATTTGACTGGTTGCAAAGTGTAGCCTTTATAGATTTCACACTATTTCTAAATTACAGTCAGTTCAGTGAAGGTCACCAACAAAATCTGAGCATACCACAATTCTCAAGACATTCGTTTCAAAAGACATTACTGAAATTTTGATAGCATTTTTGTTACAAACATTGATCAATGAATTTTAGTGGAGGCCTTATTACATGCAAATCACACAACTGATTATTAGTTTTCAGTAGTAATTGGTAGATTCATAGTCTTTTCCACATTAAGAAAGGCCATGTGAGGTCATATGAAAAAGTGTCAGATGCTTTGTGTAGCCAGGGCTATTAGAGCACACAGTGACCTTTTCAGAATTGGAATACAGAAAATGCAGAAAGTTCTGTTTGCTCTAGAACAGTCCACAGCAATGGGGTCAGGTGCCTACAGCTTACTTCTCAAATTTCTTGATGCCCCAAATTTGGATCTTGCCTTTTAAAGGAACTAATTTTTTGCAATTCTGCCTTCAGGGAGAAAATTCTTAGTTCTTGGCTGTAATATCTATAATTTTTGTTTTCCTTAGTCCCCTGCTTTTACAGTACCTTTTTTACAGTTTTTTTTTTCTCTTTTCATTTCTAATCCAGTGATGGTGCTATTTTTATACAATCACCTGAGCCAAGATAGCTTAGCTCTACAGATTATTAATGTTCAGAGCATCTTTTCTCAAGTGCACTAAGAGCTATTGACATGCTGAAGCACTGACTACACACACACCCCCCTATACACAGAAATATAATTCGAAATCATTGCAGATCCCAGGAATCTCGTTTGCAAAGGACACTTGCTCTCATTTTCTGCAGTTACAACTTTTCCTCTCAGGCTTTATTAATCAACGCTTCCCGGGGGATCAAATATCAAAGCCCAACTGCCCTGTCTAAGGCAAACTACCATGTAAATCAGTGGTGTTTGAAGAATAAAACAGGAGAGGGTTAAGCCAGTGAGATGCCTCAAGATTAGGCTTACTAAATTCAGCAGTGCCAGAAGGACAAAGGTTGACAAGGGGTTTTACATCTCCTAAAGTTTTACAAACCCAATGTTTTACTGTGCTTGAAATGAGAGAAATTGTTTTTAATTTGGCTTCCAAAATCAGCAAGTGTCAATAGTTTGGGAGCTGTGAGCACTGCTATATTTATTGTTTACTTTGACTTCTGTCACTGTGGCTTGTGAGAGCTCAAGTGCTGAGCCATCATTGTGCTGTGCTAAGAGTTGTTTAGACATAAGGAAAAACCAGAGCTCCTGGACACAAGAAAGCCCCATGGTTAAGAAATCAAAGTGCTTTTCTGATTTGCCATAATTAGGAGGAAATTATGTAGGTAAAAGATTTCCTATCTTCTATAAACCTTGTCATGCGCAACACTGTTTTGCTGAGTCAGCTCTAATGATAACAACCTCTTCCTGCACCCAGCAGAGCCTTGGTGCAGCTTCAGGATGTGGCACTCTATGAACAAACAGGGCACAATGGGACACAGAAAGGCAGCATCCCCACTGCACAGGCTGGGGGATGTGGTAGCAGCCAGGTCCCAGACTGCTCCTTCTGCTACCCAGAGAAGTTTTCCTGAGATGAATTTGTACTAATGACACTACTGAGGATCCTGAGGATACAAAACACCATTAGCATTACCTTGGTTGCTAAAGTGCAGATAGCAGGAAGCATTTCTAGCTGTTCAGAGACTATTAGCAGCTGAAGAATGTTATTGTTTTGCCACCCTGATATTTTTGCCCTCTTAATGATCCCTCCTTTCAAAGAGTTCATTGAATTTTTTATTTTCAAAATAGGAGATAGCCGAGAAGTAAGAAAATACATTGTCCAGGGCATTTTTAATATCCAGAAACTCTATTATCCTGATTTCTTAAAGAATGTTCAGACTTGTACAAAAAATTACAGTGAATTCTGTATATTAAAACAATTAATAATGGGAATTAGAGAGTCTAACTCTTTCAGAAAGTAGGCACCTAATCCAGTAAGCTTGTTATGGCTTGCATTAGGTTGAAATGAATAACAAACTGTCTGAGGTCTCCTGGGAGCTATAAAATACAATATTTAAAAGTAATCTCTTTCCTTGGTAGGTATTTAAATACCATATGACTTCAGAAGTCAGTTTGCAATACTTCATTAAAAAATATTTAAATTACTGAAAAAGAAAGGAGAAGCAGAAATGCTTTTATAGTTCTTTGCCATGTTAAATAGTCATCTGTTCCCTGTCTTTAACATTTACAAATGTGTACTGTGACAAGGAGAACAGATTCTCCTCTCTGCATGTGCATACATATACTGGGGAAGTGCTATACAGGTAATCTTCCTTCTGTGCTGCATCGTAAATTACATATTTATCCCTAAGTTTCAGGCTTTATTTAGTCATTATCCTCTTGTTCCAAGTATTTTCTAAGGTGAAAGTGATTCTTGACATTTGATGACCATTAACACGGTGGTGGCAGTGCTGACTGGCAGAAAACCTCAGGCCTGAGATTTGCAGGGGTCTCGGCAAGCAAAAAGCACTAAAAAGGCAGGTTTACCCCTATGATTCCCACTGGCCAAACACTGTTCAGCCTGTAGTTTGCATTTTTTCCATATGGGTTTTAGAGAGTAGGAGATTAACTCTTTCACTCAAATGTACTTCCCGTAATAGAAGACCAAGATAAAGGATGGTCAAATTAAAATGGAAGAGGTAGATCTGATCCAGTGAAAGGTGTCCCTGCCCATGGCAAGCAGTTTGGAACTAGATGATCTTTAAGATCCCTTCCAACACAAGCTGTTTTATGATTCTATGAAATCACAGCACGTCCAATTTCATAAGCTCATATTTTAAAAATGTTAGGTTACTCTCTATGCTTGCATAGAGAATTCTACACTGAGTTTCACCTGCATATCATTACTGGGCTTCAGAATTTCTCAGTATATGACTGTGAATTTCCAGTGAAATGTAAAGGATGCCACTCTTACCATTAGGGAGACGTCAGAAGACAGCCATAGGGAATAGCAAATGTATATAAGTTGCCACACTCCTGAGGGAGCACCAACCTTCCTTCAGTTTCTCTGCTCTTTGCATCAACATCACAGTCTGGTATTGCAGATTCTCAGTAGTCAGAAACCAGTATCCCCAAGTCTTTCTAATATTTCGTTAGCTTCTAAAACATAGTTAAATTCAAGAAAGAAAAAAAAATTGTAATGAGGTTACTTAATTTGGCGAATTCAAATTCAAACACAAAGAAGCTTCCCATAGAAAAAAAAAAAAAAGAAAAAGCACATACCTTGTGTTCTTCAAAGGCAGGGATGGCTGCTTAGCACTGCATCTAATAATCTGTCCTGATGATTGGTAAGGAATATAGTTTATATTTGTTTAACTTCTGAACTAAGAAAAAGCATCTAAATTATACAGTCATTGGTACTCAGCTCTAACATCTGAAGACAGCTGAGTCAATTAAATCAATGGTAAAGATTACGTCTGTAAAGCATTGTATTTCCAGAGTGTAACTAATGGGAAAAGAAATCATTGGCTTTGAATGAAGAGATAGATACAATTCCTCTTAATTACACTTCATTACCCAAGAGTAGTCCTTGTGAGTGATACACAGCAAAACAGTATGCAATCAGTTCAATGTTTTATAAGTAAAAAATCACTCTGGGATATGATGCATGCTAAGAGAACATAGCATTACTGTTATCTTCTCATTTATATTTCATGACTACTGGCCCTTTAAATGATGAGATTTCCATTCTCCTATGAATGGATGTCCTTTGATAAGGGACTACTTAATTAGTAATCAGTGATAGAAAGCATTTTTGGCATTTAGGATATTGCAGTCTTAATCTCAGTCCTTTATAGCTACAGATGAAAGGCATGCTTGAACGACTGATATTTCCCCTTTATTGGTGAAAACAAGAAGCTGGTCTAAAGGAAAATTTGGATTGACTAAAAATATGACTGCAAGGCTAAAGAAAAAAAAATTGTTAAAGATTTAGTGAGCATACTTTGGTTAACTAAGAATGAAGCATTTTTTGATGATTTTTAAGAGTGTAGAAAATAAATTGATGAAGATGTAGTGAGACAATTTTCAAAAAGAAAATAAAAAATATGGGTTTTTTAAAAAAATTTTCCATACTTTTGTGGGTTTTCCCAATTTTTGTCTGATATAATTTTAGGAATTATATAAGTATTTTGGTTGACTTTGTGACGTACTCTGTCAATTAAATCTCAACAGAAAAAAATTCTTCCAATGGCAGGAGACATAATGGGAATTTTGCCATCAGAGTAATGAGAGAGAGGCTGAGCAGTGTATCTGCTTTGTATCCGTTTTTTGGGAAAAGGCCAGAATTGGGCATCAGGTACTTTATTCATTTGTAGACAATAAGACCTTTCATGGCTATATCAGAAGAGCAACAAAACCTAGAAAGAAATGCTGCAAGCGAAGAGCTCTGTCTGACCGAAGGGCAGTGGGGCTGCTTGCCCCGGCATCTGCCCAGGCAAGCCCTGGGACCTGTCCCGGCCTGCGGGCTCTGCGATCTCCCTTTGTTCCAAGCGCGGGTAAAGTTGAAAGTACCACGTTCTCCCCCGAAGCACAGCTGTTGGTCTGCTCACCTCGGCTCCAGCCCTGCTGTCCCCTTTCTCCTCCCACAAATAAAATGCAGCCCCGCAGCTGGGCCGCCCTCTCTGTCCGGCACCCCCTTCAGTGATCTGACTCTCTCGAGACGGGAGAAATAAAGAAAACAGGAATAAGGCATGGAGTGTGGGCTGTATTTCTCCTCTTTGCTTCTGCTTGTAGCGATGGACTAACAGCTGACACTTGCTGTGTGTCGGAGCCACCGAGTTGCCAGGATCGCTGCGCTGTCTCTCCAGGAAGCCCAAGGCATTCCAAGGCATAAAACGGTGATTTTACCGACTGAGCCTAGCTGTGGATTCTCATCAGGGCAGGAATAAAATTACTCTGCTGTTACTCTACATGCACTCTTCTAGTACATGATTTCTTGTCATACATGTGCCCATTTTCCAAGCCTCAATGGGTCTGATCTGATTGGGCAACTTTGATATTCTTATACCCCTAAATGCTGACATTTAGTCATAATTCACTCATGGATTTAGTGCAATCGCAAGGTTATTACTTCAAAGTTATTTTGTGTTCTGGAAACAACTTTTTAAAAAGTTTACCACTGTCACTTATGAACATGTTCCAAACCAAAAATAAGCCCAAGGTCCTTATTAAAATATTCCTCTAATTTCAGTGAATATTGAACCAAGTTTCCAAAGAAGTCAGCACATCCAATTTCATTACATGAATTATTTTCTACTACTTTTGATGGATGCATTTGTGGAGGAAGAGAAGTCCTCTAATGAGACCACAGATGTGGTGACTCTCACCCTGGGGCACTACAAATCTAATTCTTCCTAGACCTGTCTACCAATTTTCAAGAACCAGAATAGTAAAGAAGTGAGGACATTTTTCTTGAGCAAATGGTTAGTTCTGAGATCTTTGACAGTGTGGGTTCCATTAAAATCTTGACATATACCAGACCTTGGTATTTACATTTATTGTTTTCTTTTTGTGGTATTCCTATATGGATGTCAAAATTTTAATGATGCTCTCTGTTTTCTGAAGCGGAAGGGATGGAGCTGTCATTTGGGTAGGCAGGTCTGTTATCTGAGAAAGAAACAGCCATTCTGCAGATATTTTTCACATGAAACAGTGCTAAGCTAACAGCAAGGGACAGTCTTCGAAGTGTCAGTCCATTCTTAACTCACTCCGTAGTGCCTAGATACTGTCAGAGCACAGTGTAGGATGTATGACACAAAAATCTTCAAATAGCATGTGGAGGGGCTCAGCATCAGAACCAGGAAAGACAGATACATATGTTATAATGCAACACCTCAGTGCCACAGAGCTTAGGCTGCTGTATTTGTCACAGCTAGTTGTAGTGTGTATATATATATATACACACACACATATATATATATACATTCAGACACACAAATATACACATACATACATATTTATATTTACATATATGCTGCTCCCAACAGTTTAACTATTCGCTTAACTATTAATTTGAGCTCAGCTTAAGCGTTCACACAAATATGTGTGTATATATATACATATATACATACATAAAACACATTTTCTTTAAGAGCAGCTGCCTTAGCCTGCGCTAGACACCCAAGCTCACATGCTGAGAGACCTCATTGCAGTAGTCTATATCATGCTTTTAGCTCTTGCCCAAAAACTGTAGGTAGGGTGCATATGGTGCACTGAGTAAAAGCAAGGTGCTTTCTCATGCAGGTGTCAGGGATGTTAGCTGGGAATCACATTTCTTCACTCAAACCAAATTTCCTCACTACATACCCATCCATATTGCAGATGTGTACACACCCCAGGAAAAGAAAAGAATCCAGGTCCACTGAAGTGCCTGTTAGAGACATAAGCCACAAAAAATTCATCTTCATGGTTGGTACCTGCAGTGTTTTGCTCCTTTTGAAATCTTCTCCCTGGAAGCTACAGATTTCTCCTCTCTCAGCTACAGATTTAATTTTACTGAACACCAAAACCTGGCAGCTCCATGACTAGACTCTTGGGAATTGCAGTGGTCTGGAAGACCAGAGATATGACACCTGCCCTCTGAACGTATTTTTTCTTCTCCTTCACAGGAGCTATAAAGCGTTCTCCTACTCTTGAGTATTAGCAACTGCTCTCATCCATAAAGTGTCAAAAGGCAGCAAGGCAAACAGTTCAGGATAAATCCCCATGCGCTTTTAAGGGCGGAGTCCTTGAACAATGGAATTTTACATATCTTAGATGCCACAGTGGAATTACACTCCTCATCCTAATGGTCACTTTGTAGCTGAAAGAAAGGTCCAGATCTATGAAGAAGTATTCAGACCCCAAGTTACCATGCCCTCTTATCTTTCATTACCAGTGCTTTCCCTAAGCACTCTGGGAGCAGTCAGCAAGGGTTTAGCAGCTGTGGAGCCATTCTCTTTCTGTTTTCTTTCATGGGCATATGTATAAATCAGGGAGGACTCAGTTGAAAAAAGAGAGCATTTACTCAGGCTTAAAAGCAATGAGACTCTGGCTTCATATGTTCTATTTACTCAGAAAAGTAGTAAACTCTCCCCAGGCATGGAGCTGGGCCAAGCTACCCAGTCCTGCCAACGCACCGCCATAGAATGAGGGCTAAAATTTGGCTCTAAAAATTTAATCCTAAGGAGTAATTTGATTACTTTTAAATGCAGCTTCGTTTTCAATTATTTTTCTCAGCATGCTCCTTCCTTGCCTCCATCCGGAACTTGAGCTGTGCCATTATGTGCCTGTGCCTGGCCGAAGGAACACGCAGACCTCCGCCAGGCAGGGGGTCCCAAACCCCGTCCCCCTGCTCGGATGGCACCTGATAAAGGTACCCTCCTCCTGCCCAGTGCCTCGAGGGGCCTTGGTTTAGCCCAGAGACAACACAAGGCTTGGGCAGCCCGTGAAAAAGCTGCAAATGCTGTCGCTAGGCCGTGATTGTACAGCGCAGAGCAGGGATGATTTCAGCCCCCCACGTTGGCTACTCACAGCATGGCACAAGCAGAGCCATGGAGAGCTGCTGGCTCAGGTCCTGGAACAGCATAACTGCTCCAGGGGTATTGCCTCCTGCTCGGAAACTTGCTCACGCAGTGCAGTCATTACCTCACCATGCTGTATTTTGTTTGACAAGCATGTTATATATGATGGAATAAAAAAAGGAATGCTGCTGATGCTCTCCTTATTGGCCTTATCAGATGACAGCATGCACTTCTGTAGGCACTTGCCAGCACTCAGAAGAAACTGAAAAGGCTCAGCACTTTTCTGAAGCTCAGGACTTAATGCCAAAGTCAAATATAAACCTAATTGTCTGCATTTTGACACTCAAAGTAGAATATATATGTTAACTTCATGGCCCTTAACTCCTCAAACATCAGTTAAAAATGGGTTAGTCTGCAAAATGAGAATATCAGCAATTCTTTCCTTTTCTGAGTTCACTCAGATCAGTGCATGGTGATACTTCATACATATAATAAAAAAATCAGGGCATGTAAATTAATCCAATGTAACTAAATATTTTAATTTTCAAGTTCTAAAAATAGGCCATGGAAGACAATACAATATTTCTTCAGAAAACTACATAAATATTAGTGGGATTTTGATGACATTCTTTAAATAAATTTGCTATTGAGGATAATGCCTGAAGTATTAACAGATAAAAGGGCACAAGAATTATGTCAGGAAAATTCATACCCTGACTCAGAACTGGGTTGTGAATGTAAGTAAAACGATTAAAAAAAAAAAAAAAAACAACCAAAACCTCTGTGGGATGCTCTAGAAAGCCAATATAGTAATATTAAGGTATCTATCATAGTTTTACAGCTATTGAATTGCGAACACTTAGTCACACTAATTCACTAAAATCTCACATTGATCTTCACAGAAACTAGTCAAAGATGAACTATGTACCACGGTACTGCAACACTAAAATGTAATTATTGATCCCTCCCCCAACACACAGCATTTCTCATATATGGTGAGAGTTTTTGCTTTTGACTCCCAAGTGTTTAGCAGAATCATTTGAAGACTGGCATCCACCCTCTCAGAAAGTCAAAAACAATATACAGCATCTAGTCAAGATGACCTGATGATTGGTATGGGACTTTGATCAAGAATTTAGAGAAATGGAAAACAAACACAGCACATATTTCATGGATTCAAATTAGAGAATCATCAATGAAAGACTGAGTTTTTATCAGAGATCTACACTGATCAGGTTTTGGCCGTTATATGTTCAGCAGCTTTATCAACACTCTGGAGGACCAGAGAAAATCACAATCTAAACCTAAAAAATGGCTGATAAAAAAGAAAATCACCTGCTAGGTTAGACAAAAGAGGAAAACCTTAGTGCTGTAACACAGCTCCATGTAAAGGAATACATCCAGGAGTAAAAACTGTAGGACACACTTACAGGGTAGGGGAAATTTACTTAGGGATCTCTAGAAAGCATTTAGGAACAATAGTGGATAAATAACAGTACATGAGTGCCAGCGTGATGCCACATCCAAAAGAGTCAATACAGTCCCTGGAAGAATAAGTAGGAAAATTTCTGCAGGCATCCAGTCTTCAGGCAAGCAGAAGGGAATTATATTAAGTCTGGATTTGGCACTAGAGCTTCATTTTTGGGAGTTTATGCGGAAATACAGTGTCCATGATTCATCAGGGATATTGATAAATTGGAGACGGTTCAGAGAAAATCAGTGAGAATCATTACAGGGTTGGAAAGCAAGCCTGTAAACTCCAGGACAGCTGTATATCAGTTACTTTAAAAGAGTTTCTTTAGTTAACTAAGATGGAATTACCTCAGGAAAGGTCTGTGTTAGTATGAGGTCAGGCTACTTTATTAAAAAATGGTCTTTTCAATTTTCACTGTCTAAAAAGAAGTTATGAGTAAAAAGGCAAGGGAAACCACACATTCAAAACATCAACATAATCTAGAATTTGGAAACTTTCTTCCCCTTAACTAAGGATTTGAAACTTTAGAAGAGAACCATGCTCCTTACTATCTTTTTTTGCTTTCACAACATGCAACTCCCACTGACCTACATGTTTCTTTAAACCTAAGCAACAAGACTTTCAAAGGAGCCAGCCCCACAGAAGGCACAAGCTTCCTGTGAGGCTGCCACTATTGCCTCAGTGACACATATTTGGAGCATATTCCCCAGAATGCAGGATACAAGCTGTGAGTCCCACACCTCTGCCATGCACATGGCAGCCTGTAAATCCCCAGCTCCCATCTATGCAGAGTTCGCAGTCCTAAATAGACACAGCACTTTGCACTGGTCTTTTTGGAACACTGTGTTATTGATTTCAGTTTTGCATCAGCCTGATTGTAGTCTTACTTGGGCCATAGTTTCTTAGGCTGCTTACAAGAATGACACAAAGCCTTGATGCCACATCCTTTGCCTCCTCACAGTACCCCCTGGAGGTGCAATGCTGCTCATCAAGGTCTTGTTTCAATAGGATTTATTCTTGATGTTTACTGTCATATCACTGCAACCTCTTAGTGCTGGAAAGATCTTTATGCTCTCTTAAGGTACAGAAAATCAGCTTGTTAGTCTCTAATTACCTTTCTCTTTTTAAAAAAAGGTAAGAATTATGTCCATCCTCTTGCATTCCTCTGGAATTCACCCTTCCCTACAGAGTGTTAATCACTACCCAGCAACAGCTCATCCTAATCTCTTAAATAAGCCAAGGGTACGTTTCAGCCAGCCTAGGGACTGAAGCACACTAACTGTATCTAAGTGTTACTTGACCTGATCTGTGACTATATGGCCAGAGTTCTTGTCCTCTCATTAACTGCTGTTAATCGTATCAGAGATGCAATTACAAGCTCATTACTTTTTAACATTAAAAAAAGGAACAAGGGGAATGTTTCTGCTCCTGCCTCCATTCGGCAAAAGATTGTATTTTCCACTGTCTCCCATAAGGGAACTATAGTTATAGAAATATTATGTTGTTTCTTATGTCCATCACTAGTTGTAATTCCATTTCTTCATTAGTCTTTCTGATCATGTCTATGCATGGCCATGCATTATTTTACAGCCTCCAGCACCTTGTTTCTGCTTAAGTTTTCTCTCTGATTTTCATGTCATTCAGTAGCTCCTGGTGTTGCATTTTGGTGTTTTACTACAACCACTCTATTTTACTTGCATTGGGATGTATCGTTTTCTGGTTGACTTTTTGTGTTTTGTCCCTGTCACGATCCGCTATGCAAGGGATCTTTGGATCGTCCCTTACAGTCCCCTTAGAAACTTCCAACTCTCCTCTTTGTGTTTGTATTCCTCCCTATGAGAACCTGCCAAAGAACTTCTCTGGGTTTACTGAAGTTCACTTCTTTAGCTCTCTGTTATCATGAAGCATGCAAATCCTCAAGCCATCACTACATCCAGGCTTCTGTAGGACATGAGCCATTGATCTGTCATGTCAAGCCATTGCTGGCACATTATATCCTCTGTCTCTTCCAGAAATTCCCTTTCTAGATGCAGTTCTTGGCTAACACACTGGTTCCTCCCTCCTGCTTCTTCTCCTCCCATGCCTTACTGTAATCCCCCATAGGTGTCATCAGCATGATCTGAACATCTACCACCTCAGCTAAATGAGGGACTATATTTGTATTAGCTCCTGGCAAGAGTAATTTATTAAATTCTAGAAGATCAGCCACTAGAGGGAATCTAACACACCCTGCAAGCATGTTAAGCTCTCTCCCTTTGATCCCTTCCCTTTTGCACAGTGGCATTTAGAATGGCTTTAAGCATAATGAAAATCTACTTATACCACTTCTGATAGACAACAACTATTTGAGATGTCTGTTCTCTGCAATGAAAATATCTTCACTGAACTGCACCTGCTGTGGGTTATCTCTGAGAGTCTATTTCAGTGCTAAAATGAACACATATTAACATCCTCTCACTGTCTCCCTGGATGCAGTTCTGTGCCTCCTAGGGCTCAGTTGTCCAGGCATCCCTAATGAAGTGACTTACACAGAAGCAAAAAACCAAACTATGTCACAGACTAGCAACTTTTGTTGGTGTGTTTGCATCCTAATGAGTTTACACCTCCTGCTACATGAGGGAGAACACAGTAACAAATCCTGAAGAAGATGGGAATGTCTGCAGCTGGAAAGAGTGAAAAAACACCAAGTGATTTCCTTAAAAATGCCTTCTGCTGAAGACATTAACAGGGCAAACAGGTAGGGAGGGAGAGCATAACACACAATGTGGATGGCACATGGATGGACAGCTTTAAAATCTCAAAGTGATTTGAACATTTTTCTGCCTTGAAAGTGAAAAAAAAAAAAAAAAAGAGAAAGAGCCCCTTTAAGTCCTACTGACACACTGGAGCTGGTAAGTAACTGCACCCTGTGGTTCGCATTACTTTTTTATGTGTTCCTGTTTTTATGGAGTGCTAAATGGCTTAATTACATTTTACTGGTTTATTCTGCTCACTTGCTCATATCCTCATTAATCTGACACACACTGTTTTTTTCCCCAAAATCGAGAATACACAATCATTTTTGTGTTATAGTGTCTCCATGTATTTGCAACTGTCTGACAGGTCTAATGTGGTTGGATTTGCTATTTATTAGGAAATTATCACCTCTGCATAAATGTGCAAGTTATGAATAAAAAGCATAAACTGGGCAGACTAAGCTCTTCAGCAGCACATCAGGATCCCAACTGATTTAAGTACTTGGTGGTGCTGGTGGAGTGGAAAGGATGCACTGTTCAGTCTAATTATCATTATCTTACTTTCACATGAAGAGACAGATTGCTAGTGTTCACCCAGATAATTTTCTAGGCCATAACTGCATACCTTTCAAGCTTGATCCCCCTACTATTTGACCCACAGCAAACATTGTAGGATATCTGGTTCTGCTAAATAAAAAGCAGAGGTGTGGGGACTGCAGAGGTCCCTGATCACAGCCTTTGCTGGGAGGTAGGTTTTGTACAGCAGAGGGATGTTTTCTAATGTGTCCAGGATGATGCATCTTTAGGTTTTTGTGCTGCAGATAAGGGGAAGTTGACTTGTTTTGACTTATTTTGGATTATTTTGTATGAGCTATGATGCAGACTGAAAGGTTCAGCCTCACAGAGATCAAATACAATGCCAGAAGATTTGAGAATAAGTTGGAGAGCTTCCTGAGGTTGCGCCCGTTGCTTTCCCCTATCCCTAAACAGCATTCACTCATTATTTCACCTATTTAAACCAAGTAGAAATAGGAACTCGGCACTTGTAAGACAGGCAAAAAAACCCAAACAAACCAGCTTTTGAAAATCTGCATCTCAATTAAGTGGTGTTCAGTAGAGACAAAAGGACTTGATTAAATTTAAATGCTGAGGAGAAGGGGTGTTCTGTCATGTCTCCAGTTCCACCCTTGCAAAATGGTCCTGCAGGAAAGTTGTCAAAACCTGCTGGTCATTCCTGGCAATAGAAAAACTCAGAGAGACTTTTCTGAAAGTAAAATGTCATGCAGCAAAGACTTGGGACTTTACTAGAGGTACTCTATCAGATTTTTATGTGATGGTTGTCTACCCATATCCCTCTGTTTTGCAGCAAGATGGTCTACAGTTTATAAGCATGTAAAACACATGAACAGGATTTCTACATCGAGTCGTGTGATAAAATCTAAAGACATTGCTGATGACTTAACATGTCCTAAAAATGTTATATGCACTACTGTTACAAATAACCCTACAGGCAACTGCAAGTAAAAGTAATGGTCAAACTCCTTTCAAACTGTCTTGCCCTTTTCCTTATCTTTTTCTTCGCCTGTGCTTTCGTCTGCAGTGAGCCAGCAGTACACTGGAAGGCAGTGCTTACCTGAAATAGCTGTCACAGAGATTTGAAATTGAAACTGGAGATGAGTCAAGGAGAGACAGGGGTGAGGGCAGAGAGGAACTGGATGGGCAGCAGCATTCAAACACAAATCAGGGCAAAAGGCCTATCCGTTACCCGAAGAAGGCAACCTGTTCTAGGGATCTGCCAAAAACTCAATGGTTTTGTATAAGACATTGCAAAGAGACCACAAAACCGAGTGTCCTTTTAAACAAGCCATTGAATCTCAAGTAACAGGTTTACATTGCATGATTCAAGAGACAGAGACTATGATAATGTAAAAGATTACCAACTTCAGGTTAGAAAGATACGCATCAGTCTTTTAAAACTAACAAATAAAATGCATCTCCTTGCTAAATTGTGGGGTTTTTTTCTGATTGCTAAATTTATTTCTTCTGCTTTTTTTTTCTTCAGCTATATTCTTCCCTATCCTTTTCTTCTTTTCCCTTTTTCTTTTGAAAAAACTCAGTTTCATATTTTCTTCAATCTGATTATATCAAAATGAAGACTGATTATTTTTTTCTACTTTCTGCACAGCTTGTTGGCTAAGGTCTCAATCCTGCAAACTTTTTTGCACAACATAGCTCCAACTTCAACTGTCAGTGAGCTGAACATCCCATGTAAAAAGACTGAAAGGCTTGATTCTGCTCGGGTCACCCATCCATTTTGTCTCTCCTTCTATATACTTTTTATTGAGATGTCTCTAAAATAGTTGCCATGCACACAGGATTGGTTATTTTCTATGGAACTTCATCTAAAGCAATAAAAATCGTAGGTGGTTGTTCCCACCAGCTCGAGAAAGGGTGCCTCCTGCTCTCACACACAGTAACTTCAACTGATAAATTATTTAGAAATAAAAGGGAAAAGAAATATGGAAAACAACGCAATTAAATGGCCTTATGGCCTTAGCTCTTCTGTTTTAAAAACTTGAACTCCTCTCATTTGCAATCATCACGTGAGATCAAACAGAAATAAAACTTTTCCTCTTATTTTTTTACATTAAAATGCTCAATATAGATCAATTGCAATAATTCATAATTTAAAACTGAAGCCCACCACATTTGTATCACTGCAGGAGGTAGTCTTCCTGCAAAAGCACTCTCATACAACCAAAACTTCCCAGCTGCATTAATAGGGTATTCTAAAGCAAAACACAAGAAAGTGATTAAAACAAAAAGGCTCAATACAAGAATGACTGTGTTGGATCCAAGACAAAGTTTATCTAGTGCAGAATCCCCAAAGGTTTATTCAGTACAGGATCCCATGTGATTTAATAAATTTCTGAGACATCTTTCCTCCATGGTACTTCTTCCAAGATGGTGAAAACAGCATAGAAGGGAAAAGGAAGAAGAAATGGAAAGTTATTTCCATGCAAAGCAGTTGCAAATTATCACTTTTCAAAGTGCCCTTTTGCACCGCTTCCAGAGGGTGATCCCATTACAGATGGTGTGGAGAATCTTGAACTAGGCTTTATTTAACCCTGGGAATGGACTGAGACTACAGAGGCATCAAAAGGTTGCTAAAAATTTAAAGGCAGCACTTTTACAGCCTTGCTGATTATACAAAAAACTTTGAGAATCTAAGTTAGGTGCATCCTAGCATATTTTATACTTGTTCTTAAGTACTCAAGGAGTACTAAGAACCTCATTTTATTTAACCTGGTCCGACAATATTAAGGGCTTGAACACAAAGACCAACCCCCTCCATGCAGACACCATCATAACAAAACATGTTTGTGTGCAGGAGCACAGTACAGTACTCCTTTCTCATCACAGAATAGTTTGGGGAAAGTCCATGGTGGGGCACATTCTCCTGTTTCGCTTCCTAAAACAGGCTCTGAAGCCGCTGCACCAGGAGACCATCAGACATCTGCACAAATGGTGTCCCATTCAAACTGTACCACTAATCTCTGAACCTTGCCTCTGACCAGGGAGGTCATTCCAGCATTTACCATGGATAGGAAACTCAAAAATATTTCTGATGTCACAGCTGGGTCCAATCCACTGATTTTTTCCCTATAGCTTCCCTGAAACCAAAACTCTGGACTTTTCCCACATCAACCAAACTTATTCTGTCTTTTACTCCAGTTTTTACAACATAGTTACATCCCAAGGTGAACAGAGAAACTTTCAATCAGCATTTTACAGCATATGGGCATAAACAAAAGAAACAAACAAATAATTTGCTCAGTTTGTGCTTTTTGAGTTAGAATTATTATTTCACATGTATCCTGATACTTTAGGATTATCACTTAATTAGGTACATATAAATAGAGTAAATAATTGGTGCAAGCCCCATTGGAGACTTCCTTTGGCTCTAAGATGGATCCCCAAAAGAAAGTCTGGCAACCAGAAAAAGACAGCTCTAACAGCCACCTGCTTTGGATCTGGCATGAGTAGATGGACAGAGGCTTTCAGTCTCTTTCAGGATGCTACCCTGCACAGTAGGGTATTAACAACAGCAGCTGTGGTGTCAACATGGTTTTTTGGAGTGCTTTCAAGCCTTTTTTCTTCTCTTCAGAACGTGTACTTTTCAGGAGCTAGAGATTAATTTCAAGAATGTGCACTGTACCAAAGGTTTCCTTCATGCTGTATACACTTGCAGTAGGATATTATTTTCACATATGTTATGACAGAGTGCAAGCTGCAGATACACTGTTCTTTCCAAAACAAAATTGGCTCCCACATGTGCAACTTCATGAGTAAAGGTGCATCCAGACTCTCAGCACAGCAACATTACAGCTCCTTTTCTAGGGTTTAGGAATGTATTTTCTTTCAAACAGTCATTTGCACAGATACAAGTGGATTTTTAACAATGCACAGCTAAAGGAATTTTCCCTACTGGCCTGTTGTAAATGGCTCTACAAGGCTAGTGGTTAGAGTATTTAGGAGTACTTCTCTGGGCTCTCCTGGTCTGTGGCAGCCTTAGGAAGTGAAGTCCTGTGACTGTCACTACCCTCAGAGGTAGCTGGAGTGGCTGACAGGTCCTCAGCCTTCTGCCTTAGGAGATACCTTTTATTACCTTTTACTACTCATCAACAACCAAATTATGGCCAAAAACAGGCAGGAAAAGAGATAACATGTCATTTCTAGCTCTGTAGGCACCCAGTCCCTGAGGTGTAAGGGTAAACCTAGATGTACAGTGGAATGCAATTGAATGGGATTAAGCTGGACCCTTCTGTTTTGCACTGTAGTGCAAACACAGGTGAAATTTGTAGTGTCAAATGAGTTTTGTGATTCATTCTATTCTGTCATGACATCCAAGGCTGAAGGAATGTAATACCTGTGGATCAAAACATGTAAGAATACTTGAGGGAGCCCCTGTGAAATCAGCCTGATATGTTTCTCACCATTTTACAGGACAGAAGGATGGAGGTGTACAAGCACATAATCACAGTACTCCCAGAAATTTTCTTAAATCCATCTGCTTACACGATATGGAATTTTTCATTTGAAAACTTCTTAACACCAAACAAGAAATGAGGGCTGCTGAGGGCATTATGTAGAATACCAGGGCCTTGTAGTGTGACCCTGAGTAAGCCAGCACTTGCAGACTTTCCATGTGGATGTCTGTGTCTGTGCCCACAAAAGAGAAGTGCACACGTCGGTGGCAGATCAGACATCTGCCCGGCTGCGAGTCATGTGAATCTTTGGTCTCTCAAACCCACATAATTTCAGCACACAATTTCCCTTGCACAAATGTTTGCAATTTAATTGCGAAAGTCTGGCTCTTGGTATTTTGTGAGTGAGGGATATGACACTCACAGATGTACCAATAACATTGGTGAAGGCAGGAAAAAATGGAGACAGGGAAAACACACAGCAACCTGTCAGTTTTTGTGGAGGTGTCAACCCCCTGCAACAAGTTTTGGGTTTTAAGAGAGCTTCTACAATACTAGAAAAGTCCTGTATGAAGAAGCTGACAACCATCATAGAAATGGATTTTAATTGCTCTGTTCACTGTATTTTAGTATGATAGCAATTTGTGTGCCAGCTAAATGCAGTCTGAATTGAACAGTGCCCTGACAGAAACTGCCAAGGTACTAGATCATTCTGTGCAAATATAGGTATTCAAAATTAGATCAGGATATTTTTGACACTTGCTCTCTCTCAGCTTGCTAAACCAGTGCTAATAAAGAGTTTTGAAATCCTCTCTGCAGCACAGCATCTAAATCACAGAACGTTATTTTATTTTCCTTAAATGAGCAGTTAATATTAGCCACCCAGGACAGCAACCCTTGCAAGCTCTCCTTGCTGCCCCATCCTTCTCTGCTTCAGGCACAGAATACCTGCTGATGCACTAATGCAGCTACAGAGGAGACACAGGAGCACCCCCACGAATGCGCCGCGCACCATTTCCCTCCTGTTGGCGCATCCTCTGCCAGGCAAATGTGAGAAGTGGGTACAGCATCAAGATTTGCGCTGCCAGTTTCCCTCCTCCACCAGCTGGGAAGAGTGAGGGCAGGGGCAGACGGAACCGAGAGGCTGGTATTCATCTCCCCAGCAACAAACCTGCCACTTGGCCGACGTTCCACTTGAGTGGCCTGCCGGGATGGAGAGAAGCCTGGCCACTCTCCGTGGGGGCCCGCTGGCCACCACTGCTCCACTGAACTGTGGGCCGCTTCGCTGGTGCGAAACTGAAAATTAAAACTGCAGCGAACTCTTCTCTAAGTAAACTGAATTAAGTAGCAGGCAAGAGCACCTCGGAGCAGCTTCCTGCGATCAGAGCACTTAGCTGGCATCACTGCTGATAAGGAAGCGCAGGCGGCACTGCTTTTCATTCTCCCTTTGTGGGCTTGATCTTATTACAGAAAACAAATTTACCAAGCATGAATTATCGCTAAAATTCTTAATGCTCTGGCAGAGAAGAAAGCCTGATGCAGATGCCAGTAAATATGCACGTCTGTGGATGAGGATGCCTCTCCTCGGCACACTGCACTCCCAACTTTTGGCTATGTGCTGCTGCTGCGAGAATTATTCCAAAGATGGGCTGCAGAAAAAGGATCAATTAATCTGCTGAGCGAGTTTTCGAATCCATTCTCAATGCCGCTGACAGCCGGAGACCCCCTCCCTGTGCTTGGTAATTACCCCAATATTTCCTGCACGCTTGTTTAAACGGCTTACACTTGGGCTGCCTGTGAAGAGGAGCTCTCCCTGTGCCGATCTGAGGCCGGGCAGAAAGGCAGCTTCCCTTATCGCTCCGCTTCACTCCATCTGCAGCCAGCGGGGGGCTGCCTGATCGTCGGCCCTGGGACAGGGACGAGCAGGCTGGGGGACGCTGATAGACGTGGCACCAAAGGAGACGGGGACTTTCCTACCGCGCTGGTGCCGCAGAAAACTCATCACGCTCTCGCTGTTTCAAAGGCGAGAGAGGAGCCCCTTTAAACCAGAGGCCTGTCCCTTAATTATACAAATGCAGCGATCAAAGTTATTATCTGTCCTTACAAAGGCTGGAGCTTTAATTGAATGGTGTGTTGCTACCTTTGAGGGAAAGTGTTCAGTACTCCTGGAGAGCGAGTGGCAGGAGGGGGGAAAATGGGAAAAGAGAGTGAGCAAGAGGAAAAGAGCAAGAAGAAGAGAGGTGGTATTTAACAAGAAGGCTGCTTTATATGGAAATGTAATGAATACAGTTGATAAAAAAAGGGAGAGACAAAAGTTGTGAAGTTTCAAGCTGTGAGAGAACTTCAAAGTGTATTCAAATGTCACATTGATTTTTCTTCAAATCTCTAAGTTGTAAGTTTTTCAAAAGAGGAATATGATCCCCTATTTTATCCACTAATGTTTTATCTACAAAAAGGGGCAAAAAAAGCACAATGTTTTCCTTTCACAAGATATAATCCCTATATTGGAAGTCTATCTTTTTTTTTTTTTTTTCCCAGTGAAAGATTTTTCTGTGTCTTTGAAAGTGGTGATGTCTTCACTACATTTGTGTATTGTACGTTTAACTCTGCAGAATTCTGGGACTGAGAACCTGTTTTAAGTAGAGAAGAGCCATACCCTGGTGGGACCTCATTACCACAATACTCCAAGCCAACCAGAGCAAGACAACGCTTCCTTTCCTGGAAGGAAATGATGGGACAGCTCTGGGAGCAATCTTCAAAGAGACATGAACTAACCAGGTTTTGTATCATGGTAGCAATGTGTTTGCAAAATAGTAGCATAAAATTATGCTAATTACCAAGGCAGCGACACAATCTAATATGAACAACTTAGCTCTAAATGAAAATTTACAGCATGATGGTCTGTCATTTTCAGTGGCCTATCTAGGCTCTAGACATCAGGAAGAACCCATTCTATGCCCCAAAACACAGAATATCAATTGTTTGATGTGTCTACCACTTTCTATGATAGCTTGGTAGAAATTCCAGATGAAATCTCTGAGAAGCAGAGCATAATTAGTGCCAAAAATCATTAGAGGAAACAAAAGCCATTTTATGGTAGATTCTGAATATCTATAGCAGTTCTTACAACCTAAGATCCTACAACAATGCAAAGCAGAGGTTTCTGCAGCACTCACAGTATAGGGATTATCCTGTAAAGATGCAAACCTCAAAAGGAGAGGAATTCAAAGCAAAACAAATATATTTTGAGAAATCTCAAAGGTTTTGAGTGAGAGGTTTCATAGTCTTACAAAAATAGCTTTCTTTCAAAGAGGCTACTTTGGAATTTGATTATATTCTGGGAGCCCATTGCATATCAAACAGATTCTGCTGAAGGCCACATGATCATAATGCTGGAAGGCTATGAGGAAAAAAGTAAGGATCAAACTGGATGGCAATCATTGTATCCTTGTTTTGTAGTGCACTTTGCAGTCTTGGCAATAGGAGTGAACCATCACTGCCTCCTGACCTTGTAGGAGCTGCATCCCCCTGCAGACCAGAGAGAAACCTGTGTGTGAGTGGCATAAGGAGCACTCCAGTGCATCTCTCACTTGGGATTATCATGGCACTCAGGCTGCAGGAAGACCACAGAGCACATCTGTCTGAGGTGATTCACATGAATTGTTACACTTGGCATAAGAAACTGTCATTGCTTGGGGACTTTTTCCTTTCCTTTTCTTGTTTTGTTTTGTTTGTTCTTAAAATTTAGCCATCTTTTTGAGATATCACAAAAATAGAACACATTCTCTTCTTCATCATGTCCAGTTCCCTTGCATATGGATTTCAGTGCTAGTAATACTAAATACAGGCAGAATACGTTCAGATTTGTGTGGAAAATGGCCCAGAATTTGGATTTCTTACTTACAGAGATTTGCATTTGGGCATCAGTTAGTGGTGGGAAGGGAAGAGCATCTCAGCAAGCTGCCTAAAATTTCTACTTTGTGGAGGAATCCTTAACCAAGGTAATTCAGGGACAGGATCTCGACTACATTTCACTTTAAGACTGCAGCTCTGTCACTTTGTGGAAGGGCATGCAGGTGTAAAATACTGCAGTGCTCTGCCAAAGTACTTGTGAAGTTATAAGAATCTGTCTTTTAATGATTGTTTTGAACAGCAAAAAGCACTGTTGTACAATACAGAGTTTATAGCGAGAAAAACCTTTAGATATATTTCTAGTTAAGCAGATATGATTTTTTTTCCAGAGGCTTCAGTAGCAATCCTCACATGCTTAGATGGAGTTCTCCACTCTTTCTACTGACAGTTTTGAAGTCAAAATAACCACAAGTAAAATTTGTGCTATAGGAGCAGTGCTCGTACTGGCTCTGGGGCAGCCTTCCAGGTTTGCTTGAGGAAAAGCTTTGGTGGAATCAGTATTTGCAAGAATCCCTTTCCCCCAAGCTCTTTCAGCAGGAATAAAGCAGGCCTTCAGGTAGACATATCCTCCTAGATATATCTGAAGACTGTAGATCAGTCTTTCCACACAGGGGTTCCAGTGTACTTTCTATGGGGACTTGGACTTCACCTAGGGGAAATGCAGATGGGATATGTAAGCAGCCAGAGTCAGGGCTGAATGTGTGATGCCTACAAAAGACAAAGTGAGTATTAGAAAGGAAGTTTTGCAGATACCTTTGATGGCAGGTCCTGCTGGCATGGATCTAGCAGGACAGAATTATGGGGCCACCATGAATGAGAGCTACAGAGAGAAAATCCAAACAGAGCAAGTAGGCACCACAATGACACTGCAGAAAAGAAATAATTTACCTTTCCTTGCCTAAGGCATTCAGATGAATGAATAATTCTTTCAAAACAGTCAGTCCTTTTTGGCTTTTTACATGACTCCCAGCATCTTTTTGCTCTCTGTGCTTCTCTTTCTTTGACCACTTTTGCTATCTCTGTTCACAATTCTGTTCCTGTAACTTGCTCATGCAACACTAATCAGGGAGATTTTCTCAACAGGTGGTTCAAGCCCCAGGAATACCTGCTAAATTTCTAACATAATTGAAGATAAGATTTAATTCCTCATCTCTGTATGGAAATACCAATTTGTCTTGCTCCCGCTCTTTAATACAAATACATGCTTCTTAAGAAAACAGGAATATGCCACATTTTGAGTTGCCTATGAGATAATTGACATAAACTTCACAGGGAGAGGTTTATTTGTTATTTAAATTTCACTGATGGAAAATTTATCCGAAGTAGAGCACTGAATTTCCTGTGGTTACTGGCTGAGATAAAGGATTCTTTTGGAGGCTCTGGAGAAAAAATTGTTGCCATCAGTCCTAGGGACCATCACAAATCTTAACTTGCTCGCGCTCCATTTGCTCGGTGCATTTCCTTCACCCTGCCTATTGTAATGCAAGCACGTTGCATTTTAAAGTGAAATAAATATCTTATCATGACAGACATTACTACTGCAGGTTTGGACACCTGGTGTGATAAACTCCTTCCCTGCTGCCTCCTGAGATGTTAGCATTGGGAGCCTTCATTTACATTATCCAGCTCAGTAATAGCAAACTCCCCGCTCCAATGAATCCCTCTTCTAGACTCTCCTTTCCAGAAACTTTTTTAAAAATCCAAGAATGTTAAAGCCATTTAGTTATTAAATTTTTCCTGGAATGAAATTTCCTACACAATCATGGCTGTTTTTCTTTCAAAGATTTCTCTCACACCAGAGAGTCATTTTTTCCCCTGTGGGAGATGCCATGGTTTGGTCTAAAATTATAATCATCTAATACTTGGACTGTAGTTTGATTGTTACTAGATTTCCTTGAAGCTGAGATTAAGCTCATCAGGCTGCCATTCTTGAAATTGATCTTTTATTCAGTTAAAAAATAATAATAATTTTTATTCTATGTACAGTCTGGATTCTCCCTCATAAAAGGAACAGCTGCTATTTTCAATGATTTATTGCCAGTATCTTCCCTCTTTTGCACTTTATTTCTTTCAGAACCCCCCGATGAATACCATCTGGTTTAAGAGATTTACTCTGCTTGCATTTCATGAGCTGCTCCACGACATCCCAAATTAAGACAAGGAAAATATAGGCTGAGTTTCAGGAAAATCTTTCTGACAGATCTATTAGACTGTAGAGTAATCTTTCAGTGGGAGTCTCATTGTCTGAAACATTTATAGCAAGACTGGACAAAGCATTAGTAAAATATACTTCAGGGGACAATTCTGCATTAGCAGAAGGACAGTATAGGTACATGACTGAAATTGAGATAGTAAGAAAAAAATTTTTAAGGGAACCCTTTTCTATCAGAAAATGCAGTTCTGACAAAACTAAAAATACTTTGCTAAACTGTGTGAATATTGGTGAATATTTCAAAAATAAGAAATAAAAAGTGGAAGAATTATAATGTCAAAATGTCATATTGAAGTATTCTGTGAATAAAGAATTTCATTTTTTAAATGAAATTTTGATTTATCCTATTTCTATACTACATTCTGAAGCAGAAATCAAAATGTTTCCAATTTAGCCCAAATTTATCACTCTTCCCTCTAGAATTGTACTTTCTAGAGAAGTACAGAAAAGCATAGATTTTTTCCCTGTCAAAAATGAAAGCAAATAAGAAATACAATTTGACCACTGAAAATTGCCTTCCAACAGGTTTCTGACAGTTTTCCATGGCAAATGACATCTCTTTATGTTCCGTGTTTACAAGACATTTCTCTGCATTTGCTTTTTCGCTTTGTCATTTCAGCGCCTTGTGCCTCAGTTCCTTCCAGATTAAAAGCAATAGAAATGTGCATTTTGCTCTGAGAAGCTGGACTGAAAGGCACTTCATAACAGCTTAGATTTTTATTAGTGAATTTCTTTCTCATTCCCTGTGGCTTGGCTATTTTATTGTCGTCAGGTTGCTCTGCAGTTTTATTCTTCTTTCATTGATCTGTTTTATCCTTCCAGCTGTAATATAATTGGAAATCTTAATCACAGTTGAAATCATTCCAAAGACAGACATGTAGAAGCAGTCAACACTGATGTGAATTGTGTATTTTTTTCTGAAGCGTGGCTGGTCACAATAGTTCATTGAAACCTTTCTCTCCTTTTCAAGAGTACGAAACAAAACACAGGTTCCTTTTGTAAAGAAACCAAATTTCAAAGGTGTCAAACCCCTATATTTAATTTTGAAGTCTTGGGACCTGGCCAGTGCTCAATAGCATTCAAAATTCTTGTCCTTAGAAGCAAAAACTCTCTGTATTTGAAGACGGACTTTTGCTTTCTCATTCTAAAAGAAACAGCTTTCTGAAAGTGTTTTCTTTACCCCTTGATCTGTGGACCCTTTTGGGTCTTCCCCTCATTTAATCTCTATTTGAAGCCTAATATCTTCCACAAACAAAAACAAGAATCTGCAAAAAGCAAACACGCCTGGACTCCTACTTACATCCCTTCCACAGTGAGTGTTTTTCCCCTTCCTCACAAAAATGCTATCTTCTGCCACCAGTTTTCTCCTGCTCTCAGTTGCAAACTACCTGGCTGTCTCTAATGAGTCCTGCCTGCTTCCCACACAAATCTTGCCTCCTTGGAGACGATCGGAACAGCAGGAGGGTTTCCTTCCTGTTCTCTGGGCTCCATCTGTGTTTCACAGAGCACTGGCAGAGCGAAGCATTCCTGTCCCCATCTGCAGAACCGAGTTGCCTACAGGCAAGCACCCTGTCCAGAGATACCTTAGCAACTCTGTGATCATACTTGGTAAGGGTAAGGTTGCTGAGGTCCCCCAGCTACCATTGGTAGTTTTGAGGATCTTCATCCACTTCTGCATTTTATCCTAGTAGAAGGTAGTTGCAAACTGGGCATCTTCTGGCACTACTTCATACGATGCTCTGCATCAAGAGACACAGACATGGACATTTAACAGGATATGGGGAAAGGAGGTGCTGGGTGGCCCTATTTACCACCTTTTTAGCAAAGAGAAAACTAAATAAATAGCTACCTGGCAGCTCACACAGCCTTGAGAGAGAAAATTCCCTTAAGCTGAGCTGCAGCAAAGAGGGTGGAAGGAGATCTCTGGGGTTTTTTTACAGGCAGTAACTTAGGGAAATAATGTCCCATGGTTAATTTGATGAGAAGTGGGAGAAAAAGGAAAGCCCCAGATAGGTAGGAAGAGGTAGGAAATGTGATTGAAAGATTGAGTTTCTGAAAGGTTTCTTGTCATAATGCACATAACTACATCAGGCTGCAAGGAAAAATCTGCTGTAGAACTCAAATCACAAGCACTTATCTGTACTTACTGTAATATAAATGCACCACTCTCTCACATTTTCAACGTGCTCTGGATTGCTTTAGGCAATATTTGAATTCACTGTGTAGCTTTCTTTTCCTGTATATTTTGCACATATGGGAGAGCAAAGAGCAAAACTCGAGTAAGAGAAGAATAGTTGAACATAAGTGCTAGAAGTTTAGTCAGTGGATCAGGAATAATATTTTGTCTTTGATTTAAAATGGATAAATGGAATCTCTTGGCAATCTACTTCTGCAAAAGAAAAAATAAGGCAAACATTATCAGTTTCACTGAATCTACATTAGGAAGGACAAGTCTCATGTAAAAACAGTGCTGAAGTATAATTGACCATGTTACCTTCTAGCTTAAGGGGCTAAATTATTGCCAGATCAAAGAGGTCAAGTTGTAAGTAACAGTGGTTATTTCAGATTCAGGGAACACCATCTAAGTTAAAAGCAATTGTAATGCAACCTAATGCCTTTGCCTGTTTTATTTGCATCTTATTCTTAACATGAAACAAAAAGGTTACAGAAAAAAAATAGCCACCTGTAGGCAGAAAGAAATTTCATTATCATCCCACATTTAATTATTTAGTGTTCAGTGGTAAGAGTGTGACACTCCTATTCAGATTATTGCCTTGCTCCATAAACACTTTACCTAGTTTCAATAGTACTATGTCTTTACTGCCATGAAATCAAGAGGATGGGAATTTTACTTTTAAGTTCTGCAGGAAAAAAAATCACTGCAGTTTATTCTGGATCAGATCTACTGATTGATGTTTGCTGTCCCACAGGGAACAAGACAAAATATTTCTAATTCTTCTTTTGGTTAGCAGATGTCTGTTTAGATACATAGCTGATTCAATGAGTGGACACATTGTCAGTAAAGCATTACCTTTGGGCATGTATCACTTACCTGAAAAGCACTATTTTATGATTAAGCTAAAAAGTCATATGTCTTTTCCACTAAATGGGAGAGGTGAAAATCAAAGGAGAATATTTCAACCAGCCTGCAAGTGGCCACGCTATTCATTGGTCATCTGTAACACAAACAGAAAGCACAGTACTCAGTAAGCAGCCTACACAATTCTGCCCTCTTCCAAACCCAAATCTAAGCAACTCCATTAAACACCTTCCACAGCCAAAATCAATTAATTTGGAGTGGCAGCACACAAGTAGCCTCATTTGTTTTATTTACGAGTTACTCGTCTCAGGTCTCACCTTTTAATAGGAACTTAGGATGGTGCCTCTAAATACATGGCTTCTTGAAAGTGAATT
The DNA here is from genome assembly GCA_020086605.1 of Lanius collurio. NCBI lineage: Eukaryota > Metazoa > Chordata > Aves > Passeriformes > Laniidae > Lanius > Lanius collurio. The sequence goes on from JACBWW010000015.1 coordinate 21,003,845, forward strand.
TTCATGCTCCTGAGAGATACTGCTATTTGATTTCTGACTTCAGGTCACAAGACTATCAAGTGAATTTCTATTTTCTCACTTTTCTGGGCAAGCAGGTCAGAGGGTCTCCTGTGAGACTGATTAAACTAGACAAAAGTGGATCATGCTCTGGTCTGGATAAAAATACCTGCTCGAGAATCCCCATGGTAAAACCTAACACTAGTCCAAATAGTCTTGTAAGGGGTAGGAGGACTGGAATGTTACTGGCTCACAAGAACATTTTAATTACTATAGCTGTAGTTTCATCTATACACAAATACTATAAAATGCCTATTGGAATATTTTCATGCCACATCTAGATTCATTGTCTCATTTAAAACACAGTGCTAAAACCAGTGCATTAGCTGAGGTCATTACAATACTGCTATTAGGTAATTTCAGTGCTTATGCTAATTAAAATGATGGTACTATAAAAGAAGAAACCCATCTTGTGAGGCTTGAAGGCTCTTTTGGGGAGAGGAATTACATTCCCTTGGCTGCATGCCCCTGCCATCTCCCCTGAATGGGGCTGCCCTTGCTAAGGGTAAGTATAAACATATTTGTAGAAGCTGGTGTCCCAGGCAATACAGAAATACTGGCAACTAAACATTTGGTGTTTACTTTTCTCAGGGAAAGGACAGTCTTTGGAGAAGCCACTTTGGTTTCTTGGTTTCTGTAGTACTCAGTGTGGTAGACACTGGTAAAACCCTGCAGACCTCTCCAAATCAACTGACTTTCCCGTGACCAGTTTGAAGCTTAAATCCTTACTTTAAACACTTTTAAGCACTGTGTGACTTATTTACCCCCAGAAACAGAGGCATTTTTTTCTCCTAATTTTCTTTTTTTTCACAAGCACTAGGGTAAATTGGGGAGAAATGTTAAAAACCCATTACAAGGTTCTCCCAGTTGTTGCAGTCCCCTATTGCTACCAGAAGGCAATAAAACATTTCATATTCAAACTCAGTGCTGTGCCTTTTTTAGAATGCAAAATTACTTTTACTCCCTGCAGCATGGTTAAAAATAAAATAAAAAATAAAAACAAACCAAAACCAACAAAACCCTGGTATAGCTTCAACATTTGTAAAAACAGCTATTTTACAAATTCTTTTGACGTAACTGCTATTTAAAAGTCTATTAAAAGCAATCATGAAGTAAGATTTATGTACTAAATCTGACTGGCCATTACAGCATAATAGGTAGATACTTATGATGAAATCATCATGTAGGTAAGATAAAATTAGCTTAAAATTCTTAACTTTACAGAGAAAATAATTTCATTATGGATTTCATTTTTAAAGCATGTCAGACAGTAAAACAAATATTAGAAGGAAAAAAAGACTAATCAGTTTTTAAATGTATTTTCTTCATGAGAAGTCACTGAAGCAGAACATGAATCAGCCTGTTCCTAGTTTTATGAAGGAAATATTCAAAATGTAGTTTAGACCTTTCTTTTCAAAGGGATAATGTTCTATCTTCTATTCCTTCTTTGATATATTGTGTCAGGAACATAAAAGCCGTATTGGTCATGATTATAGGAGATTATATTATTTTACAGCTTTATACACAGGAAAGTGCTATGGTGTTTCTGAGAAGATTAGAGAGTATACACAGCAATGATGGATTTTCAAAAAATGAAGAATTGATTTTCATTGAGTTGAACAAAATTTTAAAGGCTGAGATCATAAGTGGAATTCAATATGTATCAGAACTTCACACTTTGGGTTAGAAGTAAAGCCAATTCTTCCTTAAGGGACAGGTCTAGAGATTCTGATAACTGCTTAAGTAAACTTGATTTCAGCAGAAAGATTTTTACCTGAATTGAGAACCACGTACCCCCTAACATGATGTCTAACTCCAGTGCTGCTATATTAAGGTAGTACAGAATGTGGGGAATTTTTCTGAGTGGCTTGATTGGATTTTTTTTTTCCCAGCAACACATCTAATCTGATATAAATATTGCTGTGGATGCCTTAGAGTTTGTATACATGGAAACATTTTCCCACCAGCTATGGAGCGAAGGCTGTTTATTCCTTTAAACCTGTGACAGTATGATTCCTCCAGATGGACTCCAGCCCTGTGTAACAAGGAGTGGGTCTGAAGTAATAATTTTGATTATTAAAAGCTCTGTTTCATAACCAACTCTTAAATCATCCGTGCTCCAGAATTAGATATTTTGATTACAGAAGATGTTAGCAGTCATGGGTCAGAGAAAAGGATGGGATCCAAAGAATCATGAGTCAAATAGACATAAAGATGCTGCTGGGGATGGTAGACTCACATAAGTCTTCTGGTCAATAGCAGATACCAAGGAAGAGCATGGGAAAGGGCCATAAGGGTGGAAAATATTATAGGGTGGAGGAAAGACTAGCAAAAGAGGGAAATATAATTTAAGACTAAAAATTAGCAAAATGTCATTCTCATCGGTAGAAGAGAGTAACTCAAAATCAGTGGCTGGATTGATGCACTCATTAACACAAGAATGTTGTGGCTCTGAAGTTTTAATTCTTCAGCTATGGCAGGGACAAAGTTAACTGGGAGACCAGGCAAGGGCTCCATGGAAGCAGAGTAGCAGAGCACATCACTTGGATCACTTTCTTGTGATTGGATGATGGGGTACCTCTAGGCTCTCAGAGCACAAAAGCTCTTAATTTTTGGCTTGGGACTCACCTCAGCTGTGTCTGGACTCAGTGTTAAATCAGGACCCAGGCAGGGATCTGACTGTCCTGTTGCTGAGGCCATTGAAAGGATACCTGGATATACCCCCCAAAAACTAGCCTCAGGTTATCTTATGAGGTGGCTTGTTCTCAACAAGGTGGTGATGAGCAGCCTGTGACAGGCTGTGCTCCTTGCCAGCCATAATGTGTGTTCCCAGCAAAAGACAGTAGGAAGTTAAGAAAGAAAGTAAGGTAGCAGCTCAATTTCTGATCATTCATTTACCTTGGCTTGCATACAGGATTCTCAAAGGAAAAGTGACATCCTAAATCTTTAATTCAAAGGTGGTATAGTATTCTCAAATATATTCAGGAAAGGTAATTATCAACTACATTTATAAGCACTCTGAGTAGAACTTTGTATGCATGTCTCAAGTAAGTGTATTGCCTATAAAGAAGTGTTTCTCCTGCCATTTTCTAACTGAAACCTGCCCTAATAGTGTAAGGTTTAGGCCCTTCTAAAATGAGGTGACATTTTTATACAAATGCCCATAAAGTGACACCATTCCATTTATGGAAATGGCAGTGGAGTCTACTTTGTTTGTTTGTTTGCAAACTCTCTTTGGTATTATCTGCCAAACCCCAATTAAACATACTTTGGTATCGTATAAAATGTGTGCATATGCACCAACTAAGCAGAAGACTTAATTAGCTGAAATATGCCAGCTCCATACCAAGGGAACTATGAATATTCATTGGCTCAGTTACAGAACAGGTAATCAACAATTCCCTTTATGAATTATGTCAATAGCACCATCAGTTACTGTGTATTTTCTCAGAAAGCAATTTTTAAAAAACATTCCAAGTGCATAGTTCAGGCCTTTTGAGAATTATACATGCACGTACATACCTTATATATGCATTTAGAAGTGTAAATATGCATACCTGAAATTATTCTGGAGTTTATGAACGCCATTAGACATTTAAAAATGAGAGAGTGCAATGTACTTCTTGAGCCATCAATGTCATATAGTGCATGGTGTTCAGCACCTGGACTGGACTTGGCCGTTCACACTGAATGTCATTCATATACTCGGGACTCAAAGCTGTGAGAACACAGCAGCACCACATTTGTTGCAAGCCCATGGGACACTTATGCAACCAGACTCAAGGCATGCAGAGTCAGTATTTTTGAAAAAAGTTCCTTCAGGCTGAAAGGGGAGTAGGAAAATAGAGCATGGCAGAGAAAAAACTAGTTCTAATGCAAAAGCAAAGAACTAAAATTTTGCTTTGCTTGTCGTTGGTCTGTAGGGATAGGAGTCATGTCTTTTCTCACCTGTCATTTCATGGAGTTAAGATCTACAGGCAGCTGTATTACCCTACAGCTCTGCTGAAACTTGTCATCGTTTACTCCTGTATGCCACCACTTAAGGTTTCTGTGCTGTGTGAAAATCACTACAGATGACAGAGAATGAGCCCCTGCATCTCCCTAGAACTAACCCATATTACTTTGGCATTTTCCCATGATAGCATTTAGCTTCTTCCTACTTAAAGCCCTAGTCATTAAGAATTAAATTGCTTGTAAGAAGAGGCCTTGCCTCACTGAACTGTTCTTAAAAACAGTTACTGAAAGGTCTCTGAAAATTGCCAGTGGCGGCCAGTGTATTTCTCTTCCTGTGGGCATCTGTGACACAGCTTCAGGACTGTGGGAAAAGGAATATAGAGGAAAGCAGAAACTGTGCCAAAACCAGAACAAGCTACATCCAAAGGGCTGGTGGATTCTGGGCAAAAATGAGCAGGCAAAACCAAATCTTGTCTATATGTCAATACTACCCTTTTTGGGTTGCTAGCGCTCACTTAAATATGTAAGTATTTAGTGCTTTTCTAGAGATTAAGGTCACTTGTCTCCATAAGTTCTCAACAGGTACATGATAAAATTGTGAAGGTTCATTTTCATATTTATTGTATAACCAAAAATGCAGTGCTATTAGCATCTGGTTTGTATGGTCTTTATTGCGGACTGCGGAGAGAAATGTTAGCAGCTCTCTCTAAATGGCAAAAAATAACAGTTCCCAGAAAAGATGTTAAGTCAGAGTAGCTAGTATGCTTCTAAATAGATAATATAAATACTGTATGATTTTTGGCATTTTTTCCAAGTTTGTTTGAAGATTAGTGAAACCCAAAGTATTCATAGTATTTCCTTTAGTGGCAGGTATATTTGTGTTTACAAATAATTTTCTTGCGTTATGGCCATCAGGCTCTGTTAAACCAGTTATGCTTTCCAGGTTCTTAGGGAACAGTCAACAAATAGCACATAATTATGCAATTTAAAGTACTATAGAATCATTAAGGTTGGAAAAGATCTCTAAAATCATTGAGTCCAACCAGTAACCTATGGGAACAGAAATAATGCCCCAGAAGAAAGTTTTAACACTTGTTCAATTTTGTGAAACTCCTGGGCGTGGGCTGGACAGAGAAAGAGAGAGGTGTGTGGCATTTCATGGGACTCAGAAAAACCAAGTAATTCCCCAAGGATCTGCTCCTCCTTCACACTGCCTGACACTGAGCTGTGACTTCACAGGATTACAGACTGTTTAAGGTCAGAAGGGTCTTCTGGAGATCATCTGATCCAATCTCTCTGCTCAAGCAGACTCAGGTAGAGACAGCTGCCCAGGACCACATCCAGACAGCCTTTGAATATCTCTGGATGGAGACTTGAGTACTTACCATTGGGCTAATGGCACAATTGACAACTGCGTAACACAGTTATCATATGTGGATCAACACTGTTTGGAAGTGAGAACCATAAATATTTCACCGTAGTGAAATACAAATGGAGAGAAACAGGAATAGGTACTTCTACTGCTGCTCAGTACAGGGGTCCAGTGAGCACAGGAACTTCTGCTCATTTCCCCAGACTTTGATCTGTCTCCCTTAGGTTTACATAGTTTATCCCTTGAAAATTTACAGTCTGCAGCCTTTCACAGTCCCTCAGATCCTTGCATCCATCTTTATTTTCTAATCTCTTCTCTTTCAATTTGCTGCTTCCTTGCCCTTAGTATACTCTTTATTTACAGCCAGACACAAATCAGTCACACAGACATTGCCATGCCTGCTTACCACTAGATTTTGGTTTTCTTTTTATCTGCTAGTCCAGTCTTCTTTTCTTTAAGTATGCTATTTCACTTGTTTCCCCAGTTCCAGCATCTCCTTCAGACCCTGTATTATTCCTGTTCATCTTCTCATACCTATATTCTCGTGTGTGTTCTCCCCATTCAGCTAATTCCTGTCTTGATTAAATTTTGTGTGTCCTACAAAAACACCCACATGCCACAAAAACCTGATCCTTGTCTATTCTATTTTCTCTTCCTATCTCCTTCTCCTGAATCCAATAGGTGATTCTTTCCTCTACGATTTTTTTGTTACTTTTTTAGTACACCTATACCCTGAAGCTAGAACAGTTTTTCTGATGTGCAAGTTTCCAAAGGCTTATGACCTTGGACAACTTGTCCTGTACCATTGTCCTCCATGCCCTAAGTTGTACTGACACAACTCTTTATTAAGATACGTGTTAAACCCCATCCAAAATGGAAGTGTTTGGCTGATTGGATGCTTTCCTCAAGATATTCAAAGAGAAATATGACCAACCTAGAAAATTTCAATCTCCATTTGAAGAAATTAAAGTTTAAAAGCACTTTAGAATGTTATCTCACAGTGCTTGATGTTGGGGAGCCTTGAATAAAAATCCCCATGTGATACTTAGCAAGATAAGGAACAATTTATAAAGTATTCTCTTTTCTGTTCATTTCAGCAGCCTTGACTTTGCTGTAAAGGAAATCTGTAGTTTAATGGTACAACCTGTAATGTTAGTAATCCCCTGAAATAACTGAGATTACTGAACCAAGGAACATCTGCAGAGTGCATGGTCTGTTGCCACTCAAGGAGTAACATGAGACCTGTTTCCTTTACAAATATGTAATTTTTGAAATACATATTTGATCTCAAATGATGAGGAAGAGATAATGTGCATTTTCTGCCTTCCCATGTGCACTGAGGAAAATAGCTTTTAAGTAGAACACCAGCTCTAAGGATTTGTGCTGGGAGGTTTTCTGTTTGCCTACTAACAAAAATGAATTGTGCACAATAATTCTGATGGTGTTTGGCATAGAAAAATCCCCAACTTAATATTAAGAGATTACTGAGATAAATAGAAAGAATTTCCAAAATAGGAACATGTCACTGCTGTTTGACTTTACCAAGCAGACTATGTAAGCAATTATCAAAATGCAACTTTTCCAAAAGAAAAAATGCAACAATAATTGGCCTATTTTGTTTTGGTAAGTCAGCAAAAACTTAAAGACTCAGCATATTCCACTGATATGGATGAGAATGCAAATTATTTGTTTCTCACCAGCATCTGGTCATGGCAGATCAGACTAACCAATCTACACATCTACCTTCTCCATTCTTGTTTTCATCAAAACTTCTAAAAAAAATTCTCAATGGATAAATGAAACCAAAAGAGGAAATCATGCTGCCAATTTAATAGAAGTAACCAGCTAGGAATCTAACTAGCTAGGAATCTAAAGAAATGGAAATCATCTAAAATTAATTTTCAGAGACTAGATTTAGACAGATAAATTACAGAGCAAATTTTTTAAGTATAAAAAAGAACAAATATAAGAAAACTTACCCACCAAATAAATCAGTAAATAGCTAACTCCCTTCCCCTCCACCTCCAAACTCCCACACACATGCTGGTATTTTTCAGTTCATTGTAAACAGGTGTTATAATTTAACAAGGAACAGTAATTTTCACTTAGTAATTTTGTACTTTAAGGACCTGTTTAACACTGTATATACATTTGCAATGAACATCCTACTCATCTTCTGTATAAGTTATGGAACAGAAGTCATTCACTGTGTGCTAGAGCCCTGTTTACTCATCTTTGTCCCAGTTTCTCTGTAAACTGGTATGGCACTTCATACCTATACTTAGGCCTATGCTGGCTTATGATGAAATTTGTTACATAAGAGCACAGATACTTTGCATACATCCTCTTTCATGTAGTTTCTATCATTGGCTTTCCATAATCATGTGCATGTTCAGCCTGTTTCAATTGTTTTTCCTCAGCTCTCTTTAATCAAGGCAGCTTCCATAGCTATTAATTTAATCTCCCACTCAGCTCCTGTCCCTTTACTCATGTTAATGACCATTATTCACCTCTCTTGTTAACATTTATGTATCCTCCACGCTACACAAAAAGCTTTCCTTTATTTTGGCCTTGGGTGTGTGCAGTGGATGAGTGGTGGTGTGCACATGCTTGTCTGACTCAGCCCTTCTAGAAATACATGCAGGGTCTTGAAAAAAGGCTAGGGGCATACAAGAAAAACATTTTCTTTAAAATATTTCAATGTGTTATCAGTCTTATCCAGATGATCTTGCTTTGTCTAACAGCATATAGGCAACCCTGCGCTGAAAACACGCACATAGAAAGAGATACCGTAATCTGATAATCAGTTGTAAGAAAGACAACTGCATCAAAGCAGGATTAAAATTTCTAACAGGCAGATAAGGTTAGCATAATAAGATCACTGAATAGTTTTCCACCCTATTTTTCTGCACTGTAGCATGTTACAAGTTTCTTTTTTTCTTTACTTGCAGTGACCTTTTTGACATTATACAGTATTTAACAAATAATTTTTACTGACTTCTTAGAATTCAGTGGAGAAGGAGATGAGTAGATAAAGGTCTGAGAAGAGACATAAACAATCTCTTTTGCACTTTGGGAGCTGTAGTTCAATGGATGTATTTAGACAAGCCTTTTTATAGTAAAAAGCTATCCTACAAGTGTAGTACTGGCATCAGTGTATGAATATGAAACAGAAGAATTTAAATTCAAGAGGAAATATTGTTAATGAGGAAGAACATGCTTTCTTGCTGAGTTACAAGTTGACTTTTTCCATTACAGTGTATCACAAATGTGCTGAAATGAATCCCAAGTAATGCATCTCTGTGATTATTACAGTCATTTAATTCACCCTTTCTGTCAGGTCTTTTCCTCCTATTAGGAATTATTAATAACTCATATATAATTTCACACTGCTTACCTTTCCTACAAGGTTGGCTGATCTGCATATCAGCTGCTAACTAAAATCCTTATGCTGTTGAAAGGAAAAATAAATTTCCTTCAACTGTATAGTGGCTTGTTTACAGACTGAATATATTCTAATTAGATCCTTACCCTGAAAAATAAACTTTAATATCAAAATGTATAAAGTAAGTTTTTAATTGAGCCATGCAGATTCATCTGGAATATAACTTAGGGTCTGGAATGGACTGCATGGAATATAGCATAGACCTGTAGCAGGCTGAATCACTGAGGAGCCTCAGGCATCTGTGCACTTAGTGTTAAACTGATGGGATATGGTTAAAGAGGAATAAAGTTGTACCATAGTCCAATTTTGATTTCTTTTTATTTTAATACACTTCCTAGTTAAAGGGTCTTAGGATTGTTTTAGAAAACCATACCTCTAAATTATATCACCTCCAAATTATAAATGGCATGAAAGGAGGAGCTGGACAGTAGCTGAATGCCAAATTTTCATTCCCAGTCAGAATTGCCAGGGAAGTATGCTCAGTTTTGGAATGTGCCTTAAAAGACATTCAGAAATAACCAAGCTGTAAGAAGGGTTTCAAAACATCTGTCCTACCTAAAACCTGTTTCATATTGGTTTAATTCCATCAAATGCTTGACTCAAAAAATCTGAATATTAAAAAAAATTAGGTGGGATCCAGGCTTGATCCTTAAAATTTATAAATGTTGGAATGGCAGGTTGATTTGTTTGTTTTTTTTAGTGGGGAAACAAAGCTGAGATGTATGGCTTAGGGGCTGGTAGTGCTGCTCAACAGTTTATCCCTTGTGTAGCTTTTCCCTGCCATGGGACAGGGGTGCCAGGATTCTGACCCCTTGGATTGCATTGACCATATTGTACTGTTCAGATGCAAAGCACATAAACATAAAGATACAGGAAAAGTATAGAAGATAACTTTTATATGTATCAGAGTATATCTCCACTGAGCATGAAACGTAGAGGAGCTCTAACAGCAACTATTGTTTGATCCTGCAGGTATTTTGCTGTGCTGTTACTGGCAACATTAACAGGAAAGTGTTATCTAAGGTCTGTGGTGTTAAAGGAGTTTAACACAAAGAGAAAAAATATACTCAGAATTCACAGGAAATACAGAATATCTCTCATTTTATAAGATTTGAATGGGAGTTCTGTTTCCACTTAGTAGAATGCAGTTCATATTAATGTTCTGGCCAAAAATCAAATTTAATGGAAAGAAGAATGAATACAGACTTTGCATATGGGCATGTTTACTTCAAGTAGCAGTAGCCCCTTAATTGATTCTGATACACGTGAAAAATACATCTTTGTATGAAATTATTTTTATTGATTGTGAAAGGCCCACCCAAGCTGCCTTTCTGCTCTCATTTATGTGAGTTCAATGGCATTCAATTCAGCAGAGTTTAACAGAGAGCAGAACTGGGCTCCCAATGCCCAGGAAAAGGGAGGCTTATAACTCACTCATCAATATGACATTTTCTATCCTCAGGCATATGAATATGGTTTTAACTATAACTTTAGGCAAAAAAGAACTTGAAGAGAATATTTTTAAGTTTATGTTTGTCTGATGCCTGAGACAACTTCACAAAAAAAGTGATTTATTTACACTAAACATAAATTCAGGCGGGTTCATTAATCAGTTTTACCAGACTCTAGATACACAATTTTGGTACACAATTTTCTGGCATCTTTCATCTATGGAGTTCATTAAAAAAAAATTCTGGATTATTTTGTTGGTCTGATATGAAACCCCCTGCTTTAGGGCATTTTTTCAAAAAGCAAATACTTTCCCATGTAAGCGAGTAGGTGCAATGCAGTGATATTTTTTAATCTAGATATTGAACATACCGCGCTGTAGAATCTGTGAACCCATCCTTATGGGACCAGTGGCAAACAGCACTGTTTAGCACTATGTTTTTACAGGAGTGATGTTAGGGCTGTAGCTTGCTTCAGGCACACATGCAGGCTGTTTGGAATTAGCATGCTAAGGCAGCATGAGCTGGCATCAGTGCTCAAAGGCAGCATCCTACTCCCACCTTCCCCGGGCTGCCTCCTCCTCTGCCTCCCTGTTTCTTGTTCCATGCAAAGAGCCAAAGGGAACAACTGGCTTGGGTTAAAACTAACTCAGACAAGGGTGACAATTCGTTTTAACCCAGAACAGCTCCACAGATTAATTCACAACAAAGGCTCAGGAGTGTTTGTCCGACACAGGGGAAGCATGGAGCAAGACCAGCCCCAGGTTCAATGACAGTGCTGTTGCCTGGTGACCCAAAGCGTGTGCCACTTGTCCCAGTGTCAGCAGAAGGCATGTCCCACTTTCTATTTCCACCCCTTGTGACAGCATCGAAATCTTTCAAAGGGGAACTGTGTAATTCAAAGCATGTAACAATCTTTTCAAGTCAGCAAACCAGAAAACAACAATGAAATACTGGTTGTTGCTTGTCACCATAGTGATGTACTGCTTGAAACCAAACAGCACAATACTGTTATTATTGCTAATAATAATAATATTAATAATAATGATAGTAATAGCTTATAAGACCTCTTTCAGAAATAACTTGCAGATTTATCTCAATTCTGTGTGTCAGTAGGGTGTCTGAGCACACGTATGGATGATCCACACAATATAACCACAGTCTTGATTTTCCTTCTGATTTATAACATAGCAATAGCATTACTAACCCAACTTCTAAGAAAGAAAGAAAATTAAAAACTCTGCTAGTTAGTTTGGGGGCACAGAGAAGGTGGAAGGAAGGTATAGATATCCACTGTTCTGTAAATTTAGTAAAAGATCCTAAGATTTTTCTTGGTAAATAAGATTCCTCTCCATTTAAATTCTTTCTTTCACCATTTAAATATTTCTTATGACCACACCTGTTCTGTGTCAATACCCCTACAAAGCTAATTTCCTCCCCCTGTTCTCCAGACACCTCCACACCTCCTGCAGCTTGTGCACCTCACAGAGATTTCCTTTCCTCCCCGGCTGTCTGTGAGCTCCCATCCCCAGAATGTGCCTCTTACCTTGTCTCCTTTTATTGTTCTATTTTTTTAGTAACTAAAGGTAATCGGAGTTTCCCCCTACAATTTTCTCAAATCCTTGTGTATGTCAATCTCCTGAGCTCCTCTCCTACAGCATCCCAGTGTGCTGCTCACCTGCTCCAAGGTGGTGATGGAGAGAGCCCAGGGCTGCCTGGGTGCATTCACACATCCCCTTTGTGCACACCGAGTGCCTTTCCCCCTGCCAGGTAGGACTGCAAGGGGGAAAAGGGCAGAGAAAAGGTGGGAGGGAGACAGAAGTACCTGACAGAGCTCAGCCTGGGACATGGACTCACATCCTGTGATATAGTTATGCCAACAGAGGATTCTTACACTCTGCAGAAAATATTTCAGACCTCCTATTTTTTATCAGTGCAAGATTGGCAGGGAAGATCAAAAAGAGCTGAAATGCTGACTCTGTTAAGAAAATCCAGCACACAGACCACAAGAAAAAATGTCTTGCAGTTTGTCTCTTTGCAGAATGTTTTTACAAACACTGCCTTTTATAAACCTTGTCTAACATATACTTCCTATAATTCTTTGGAAAATTACTCAGTTTGCCTTTGCATTCAAAAAAATAAACCCAAACCAACTGAAAAGGCTATGTTTTAACAGTGCCTATTGCAAACTATTTTTTTTTTCTACAGTATAAACTGTAGAGCTAAAGCTGTATGTATCCCTCAATATCCCAGACAACCCTTAACTTTCATTTTCTTTCTACAAAAGTCATTGCTGCTACTTGCATATTTAAAAAAAAAAAAAAAAAAAAAAATTGTTGCATGGAAAATACCTTCAATAATCAAATTTAGTCATGGAACAATTTGTATCTCTAGTAAGTCATGTAAACCAATTCCCCCTACTCTTATACATAATTAAATTGCACTAGATAAACATAAAATTAATTATCTGTGAGAGTTTCTGATAGCTGGCTTTTTGTTGTTTCCATTTAAATAATTTCTCAAACTCCTGAGATAATTTGACTCACCCCTGTACTTAGAAAAATTTTATTTTCTTGTTTGTTTTTTTTTCTTCAAAGGCTAAGAAAACTCCTTTCTATCTTTTTTTATTGTCCTTTACTTAACAGGAGGGGGTTTTGCATGCCAGTATTTTGATTTTCTTTCCTTCCAATTTTGTGTTATTATGTGTTACATTTTGTTAAACTGTATTCCACAAAAAGAGATGCTGAAAGGATACTGAATAAAAACCCAAAAAATAGTTGAAATGAATTACTGTTATGAATGTTTTGCATCATTCATTACTGTAGGAAAACAAATATAATTTCATCTGATTCTTTTCTCTCAGCCAGATTCTGTTATGCTTATTTGGGTGGAGGATTACTTTCCTAGTCACATGATCTCATTGAAATTAGTAGGATTATCATTGCCGCAAACATTTTTCATACTAAACATGTAGTCAGAATCTTGAAATATTTTCATATATCTTAACCCAAGTGGTTCAGTAGATTCTTTATGCCTAAACTGAAATATTTGAATTAAATAGGTATTTGGTTCCCAAATTGTGGATCACCTTTAAGCAACTGCCTACCTTTTGCTAGCACCCTACACCAAAAAATACCAGTTTTGCTCTCTAGCCTGTGACTCTGATATGCAGAGACACTTTAATTGCTCTGCATTCCTGAGTAATCATTTTATGATGGGTTTATTGCCACCTCTCCCTTATCAGGGCATGGCACTGTTACAGACCCAGTGATAAATTACCCTTTAGAGAGGGAGAAGACTGTGCCACTTTAACAAGTGCAATAAAGCACTTTTTATACCGTGAGAGTTCAGTGCATTTCCCATTCATCATACACCCTCAGTGATTTTACACAGATTTTACACTGTTGATTAGCTCATTAGTGGGGTTAATTGGATACATTAACTGGCAGAATTACAGCTTGACTATGAACCAGAGGCTGCAGCATTATAAATGACAGACAAACTACAGACACGCATGGCCAGCCTGAAGGAAGTTCTTCTCTTTGATTAACTTTCATTAGGTTTTAATTCTTCCCTTCTTCTATAATTGACTCTGCCTGAATATTTACTATAGCACAAAATGAATAAGGGGGTAGATTACATGAAGCTGCATTTTCTATGGCCAGCTGTCCTAATGCTGCAAATATTCAGAAGACAACAACTAGAAAATGAGCAATAAGAGATCTGTCAATAGTTAGACCTTAAAATTAAAGTGCACAAGCAGTCAAATCCCAGCTGCCTCCACACATCCTGCTAGAAAATAGTGCCCACAGTAGCACATTTGGGGCCCAACCCTGTTCCCTGCACACAGCCAGAGTTTTACAGATGGGTTAGTGTGATATAAAAAGATAGAAACATTTGTTGTCTGTGGGAAGCAGGATGGAGCCACCAAGCAGTCTTCTGCTTAGCCCAAATTCTGCAGAGCTTCTGCAGCTGCTGGGATGATGCTGATGAAGGATTCTAAAATGTTACATCTCACAGAAGGCCAATGGTGTCCCTATTCATTCAATAGGCAGACTACTATTCTGTCAGGGTAATTTGGCTTTGAACAATGTTGACTGATGGTTGTAGAAGTTTAAAATTTTGTGATTTATTGTAAGAAAATTATTTGAGAGCTGTACCAGGGTTTTTACAGGTTTTTTCCTATAGTTAGTTCTGACCATGTGAACCAAGGTTTTTCCACTTCAGGTATTTAATTTTATCTGGTAAGACCCCAAACTTCTTCCAGTTTAAATACCTCAGAAGGCCAAAAAGGAAGAAACTCTTTTGGCTTCATCCCTCATGCCTCTTCCATCCCAATCCAGACTCCCTGTTTTCTCCTCCTAACAGCACTGTAGTGAGCTTGGGGCAGATACAGCATACAGAGCCACTTCGACCACCCTGTGTCTCTCTCACAAGAAGCTCTCCTGCATTTGTACACTCTTCCCTGCTTTACAAATAATGTCTCAAAGTGTTGGTAATCAAAACATGTATCTCACAAGTTCTGGACACCTACTCAAGCATTTTTTGTGGGTGTCATTTTGTTTCATTCACCTTATTTCTCAGGAGTAACAGATACAAACAAGTGTTCATATGCCCAAGAGGGTATTCCAACATTCAAATATAAGAAAAAGAAATGCCTAAATCTGTTGAGCACACAGCTAAAAAATGTGGAGCAGGACCTCAGGCAAAATCATTTGACTACAAAAACAGGGATTACTTTTAATACCACTCTATGCCTGTTTAGGCCAAAACTCTTAATGAGATTTTGTTGCAGGGTTTTTGTTTCTTCATATATGCTTGCAATTGTCAGCCTAAGATTATAGGTTGTTCTACTAGGAGTGAATACTGTAGTTAGTGAATATTGTAGTTAGTGAACTTGACCTAATTAGTATGCACAGTTGAGTTTGTGACCTTCATTTCCACTTTTGCTTGCCCATCTGGAATGGAATATGTTCCTTGGTCTTTTTTATTGAATGGGTCTGATTTCCATCACCGTACATTATCTTAAATTTTCTCATTTCAGTAGGATTGGCTTTGGGAAGATAGCCCTTTATTTTTGCTTAGCTTCTGTTTAAGGCCTCTTTCATTTACTTTTTAACTGCTGTGTTAAATAATGCTCTAAGTTTTGGATTGCTACCTGTCTCTGAGCTTTTGTGTGTCATCTGGATACCCAGCACTTAGTGGTGAGTAGTAACAACATCAAAGCACTCTGGTATATTCCCTCCTAACTACCCATAAACCATTACTTTCCACATTATGTTATTATCTACGACGAAGTAACTACAAGCAATTTGAAAACTGAGGATGAAGTCTGTGGGTTGTAAAAGCCTTGCCTGTATCAGCAGGAAGAAAAGTAGTTTTGTTGTTGATTTGGTTCCAGTAGCTCCAGTTTCTGAAGCTGGAACGCCATCTCAGAGGAAATTGCACTTTTTTTTTATAAAATAAAGTCTTTAATAAATAGGATTTTAGACTTCACAGGTAAACAATTTATTAATTCAGCCTGGAAGCACGGCAAGATAAAAGCAAATCATCAGTAAGATGGACATTTTTTCATCCTAATAGGTGGTTTTCTTACCTTAAAACCGACAGAACAGCTCTCAGAAATATACAAGATGTGTATTTCTTCATATAGCTCTAAGAACAATGTCATCATTGGGTTTTCTATCAATAATCTGGTTCCTTTTGGTTTTGTGGCATGTCCCTTTGGGAACAAGATTATTGTCCCATAAACCAGCAAGCGGTTAATATTATACCTTGATTACTCATAATGGTGTGAAGCTGAAAAGTAATATTCCATGGCTTGTAATATGAGTGTTAATAGGCACTGCACTTACTGAAAGGGAGATTGATTCTAGGTCTGTTGTAGCACCACCAGAATGGAAGGCTTGACCTGAGATTTGTGCTGTCACACAGACACCACTACCCAGACTGATGTTTTCACTCATCAAGTCACAGGGCTTTGCAAGAGGCCCCACCAAAGTGAAAGGGAATGCCAACAGAGCGAGGTAATGATACCCAGCATAAGTAAACATATTTGATCTTGGCTCAGTGTTTGCAAACTCTTCCTCTCAAAATCACAGTAGGCATCAAAGACAGGAGTAACACGGTGTGACTGCAGAAGGAGGGCTCTGGCTCCCTTCCCCCACAGGCACAAGAATGTGCCTTACTGTAAATGCATGGCAAGTCCACAAGATTGTTCATGCATCCAAGGCTAGACACTTGTGCAAGCACCTGGATTGTTTGCACAGGCATTGTGCGTGCTGCTGGAGCGTCAGAGCATTCCAGGGTACTTTTAGCACTAAAAAGTCATCACATCATTGAGCCTCCCATGAGGGAGCTGATGAACATTGCTCCTGGTCACCCTCTAAACATCAGGGCACAAGCACGGCACAGCAGATCTGAGCCCTGCCTTGTTCCTGCAGCTTTCTCACTCTCACAGCTGCTGCACTTACTTAAAAATCTGGAACTTCCTTAGCAAACCAAAGAGAAAGCACAAACTGAAGAGCGGTTTGCCCTGGTTTCTGGTCAATGCTACTTTACCTAAGACAGGTTTTCTACCCTGTTCTTTAAGGTTCTTAGGCTAGCAAAGTTCAACATCACCACGTGGGCAAGAGAAGTATGTGCCTAGAGCTGCTTGGCCAAGCCAAGTAATCTGGTTCCCCTGTTTGCTTCTCATTCCCCTGCCTGGCCATGCTACATCGATGTTAGTTTTCTTCTCAGATGTCTTTTGAAATGAACTGACTTGTTTGTCACCTTTGAGGCAAAGGCAGGTGCAATCCTGCACCTGGTGCAATAACAGAGGGGCATCGCTGGTGGAATACAGCATGATACATGTATCATTTTAGAAACTGGGAATTTAAATATTGTTTGACAGAATTCTCTTAAGATTATAAGGCAGCTGGGGGAGATCTGAGGAAGATGCTCTGTGTGAACAACAATTACGAACATCATCATCAATCATCCTCATCATCCTTATTGTTGTTGTTATTATAACTACATTATTGTCATAACAAATTAAGATTTTATTACTAACATTACATGCCTATTGAATGTAGTCCACACTCATGCTGAAGATGTCCCTAACAACATAATAGCCCAGATAATCCAGGTCCAGCACCTGAGGAGATTACCTGGCCTTGCTTAATATCTTATAGATAGAGAGAACTAGGGGGATAGCTCTGAACCTCTGCCCTGTGCACAGGGACATGTAACAGGTGAGATGCCTTTAGCAACCACTTGGCTTAACGTGACTTTCAAAGAAGATTGCCTGAGTCTCTGGTGTAACCACTGGCAGATGGCCTTTGAGAGATATTTTTGGTTTTAAATGTTTATTAGCTAGCTATATGAACAATAATTTGTATTCAGGTTGCTATATGGACAATAATTTGTATTCCAGTTAAGAACCTCATGAATAAAAAGCCTGGAATAAAATGGTAAGTCCCAGGACTTGAAAAATTAGTAAAATCCTCTATTTGTTGACTGCAGTCTGATTTACATTTTGAAAGTTTCAGCAAAAACTTTCAATTACTTTTGACAATGGACTTAGGAGCAAGAAAATAATGTGATAATATTAAACCTTAATTCTTCCATGGCTGTTGGTTTAGGTGAACTAATTTGTGATTTTACCATGAAAACTAACAGCGTAGAAGGTATGAAATGGGCTAGACTCTGATGCTAAAAGGAAGAAAAGAACTTGAAGGGAAAAACTCCACACATAACTGGATGAATAATTACATGAAATAAGACACTGGAAGTCAACAGAGAATCTAAAGATGAAAATGGGGGGGAAAAAAAGAAAGAACTGATTGACAAAAACAAGTTGTGTGTCTTTAGGACAAAATGCTGAAGAATTTAGTGAGAATTAGAAAAAGGCAAGCTGAACTGGAGCAGTCAAGTAGATTAAAAGTACTCCTAAAATATCCTTCAGGCACATGCTAAAAATCAGAGAGAAAAAGGAGTTCTTATGTAATGAGATATAGGGTAGACATTAAGGATAGTGCAGCTACGAATGAAAAAAACCCAAACTTAAAAATGTCACCTCAGTTTTCTAAAATGACAGTGACATGGCAATTCAGGTGACTCTGAATTGGGAAGCTCAGCCAAAACAAGCATTGCTTAGATAACCTTGGTTAGATAACAAAGGAAGAGCCATTATTTAAGAAAAGAAAAAAATCACCAGGTATTTGTTGGCCAGAGTTAGCTTCTCAAAATTTTGCAAAGCTGGAGAACAACTTATGAGGGAAAAGCTAAAAAAAGAGGTAAATAAAATGTTTTACTAAAGATAGTCTCATACTCATCTGACACCTTTTTTGACACGACAGATATCTAAGAAAGGGTAGTGCAGTAGAAGTTAACAGTGCATGCAGCCAAGGGTGATAACAAAGTCAAAGTTGTTTTTAAAAATAATTTGTTTCTTTAATGTCGTAGTTTCTATATAGTTATTTATTCTCTTCTGGATCATCTGAGTTATACTTTGTTGGTAGAAAAAATGTAGGAATAATTTGTTCAACATCAGAATCCTTGTGAGGTGTCCAGTCTTTTTGTTGTTGCTGCTGCTTCCTTACATATTTAGCTTTCTAGCTACTCTATGATTCATATTCCATAATGCAATTTTGGCCACTTTCCTTCCCTCTGAATTGATGTTTCTTTCCATTGCTGTTAGCTAACATGTTATTCAAATTCAAAACATTATTATATTTCTCCCTCTCTTGCTTGCTCATTCTTTTTTTTAAAGATCAAACCTTATTAACATCCTGGCTCCAACTGCTCCTTTTTTTCTCCTCTATGCATACAGTATGACTTCAAGTTTAGACTGCAAGAAAAAGACTTCCTCCCCCACAATTTAATTTATCAGGGAAATTTAGTTTCCAAACTTCCTACTTTTCCCTCTTCTGTATCCCAGTTTTTACTCCTCATTAATAAGTTGCAAGCACACACACATGCAAATACTCTATTATTTTGTTTCTAGGCAAAGATTTTTAGCTACTCTTCCCCCACTCATAGTTGCATTCTCTGCTATTTTAGCACTGTAGATTTCCCTTCATATTTTGACCATTATAAGGTATATTCAAATTGTTCCATAGCCAGCTTTTAAAAGCTATGTTAATCAACCAGTACAGTGCAGCTGGCTGGAAATGTGAGCCAGGATTATAAATCAGTTTACAAAGTAATTTTTTTGTGTCAAAAACAATGGTTTTTATAAGCCTTGGTCCTTTTTAGATCACTTTAAGAAAATATCTATAGTCTAATGATTTCAAAATACAGCCCTTCCTCCTATGGGCAGGTTTTTCTGTCTGTTGTTGTTTTATTAAGAACTGGAGTTGATGTACTTTATAATAAGGTTAAGAAATTTATAACCCAGCTTCAATTAGCCACCAAAGTGGTTTCTTTAAAATGAAGGAGTTACAAGGTATATTCCCCATTAGATTTACATGTCAAGGTTAAGTAGTTTGGATGGATGGTGAAGAAAATCTGCAGAAATTTGTCAACAGCCACACAGCTATTATTTATGATCTGCAGGAGAGTGCTCTCAGCAGCAAGCACACAAGTGGAGCCAGGCATAGCAACCACAGTTGCACAAAGCAGCCCAGTTCCACTGAGCCCAGCTAACACCACTTCCCACCACCTCTCACCTCACTGCCTTCTCTGATGTTTGGAGAGATGGACAGTGTGGTACCACCCAGCAAGTCCTCCTTTTCTTCTGCCTGTGCTGGTCAGAAGGAATGGCTAGCAGCCACTTGATTTTTCACATAGGGTGTCCTTGGCCATAGATTAGCTTTTATTATTTCTGTTGTGAGATCTGTCATGTCTATTCTCTTGTTTGACTTATTTGGATTTCAAATAAGTCTTCCTGAAACTATGACTACAAATAGAAAAAGCATATGTACAGAGTGAACCAATGTGATTGCAACATCTAAATTTAATTCTATCTCTCCATGTACTTCTTAAAAGACTTGGTTAACACCATGATATCTGTTATGTCTCCTCAGCCAAATCCCAATCCCTTCAAGTCTCAGGTGAAAAGTGGGAAAATACCTGAATCATGCAATGATTCTCAAAATCATCAGCTCTGAGACACAGAGTGGCCCCTGTTTTGGAAATGCAGCAGCTGTCACTGCCAAGCCTAGATGTCAGCTCCCTTCCTCCCTTGCCAGGCAGTGGAGGTGACTCCACCTGAGAGAGTATCTCAAAGGACAGAGGTGATCTCTCAAATGGACAGAAATGTCACTGACCAAAACATGCTTCTCTGCTTCTGAGACCTTTAGTGTCAGAGGGTAAATGTGACCGGTGTGGTCTGGTGTGAAAGCCCAGACAGCAGAGAAATGAAAGGTGACTGAGAGAGGGCAGACCTGCATGATTGTTTTTCCTGACTGGAAGCCAGAACATTTCCTTGCACAAGTCTTGTCAACAGAGCAGAGCTGGTCAGAGGTGAAGGACAAACCTTTTAGCAGGGATCAGTCTCCTCCAGAAAAATGCAATGTGCAGGGGACATCAGTGACCAGGGCAACGTGTTCTCTCTGCATCATGACTTGCAGACTTGGTTTTCTACACGTTACCAGAGATACACTAAGGAAGAACCTCTGCCAGAACTGAATGTCAGGAGTTTTAAATGCAGGCACTCATCTGGCTCACTGCAGAGCACTGTCATACCTAAATATTAAGCAGTTCCTTCTCGCTCCCAAGTTATTGTTAGATCATACCACTTCAGCAGGGCTTATGCAAGCCCCTGAAGCTCAGGCTATGTGTCCCTAGCAGTCGCTGGTTCCCCAGCTTTATCAGGTGTTGTGGATAGCTTTTACCTGTGGTTTTCCCCTGGAATTGTAAATGGAAAAATGTGTTCCCCAATGGACTCCTAGAAGAGCCAACAGCAGTTGTTCCATGTGTTTTCTCCTTAAGAACTATTGTTCTCAATTATTCATATTCTTTCAGGTTTAAATACATGCACACGCATACAAAAATACAGACAGAGGATGCCTGAGCCCATAAATCTGACTCATCCCATGTTAATACAGTGAATAACAAGTTCTTAACGGGAATATATCTGCACTTTTCCATCCCAAATGTGTTGTTCAGAAAGCATTCAAGTTCAGTTTCATTAAAATATTCAGTCACATTTAAAAATCCAGATATTTACTGCAGCTAATAGAGTTATGTTATTGAAACGTTAGGAGCATCTCTGCAGATGTGAGAACCTGAAATGTTAATGGTTAATAACTCAAATGATCGACCATTTGTAAAAGCAGTGGATGCTTTGCTGGCAATGTGCAAGGGAACCACTCCAGATAATAACCAGAGTGGCTACATATCTCCTTTCCATTGCAACCAAATTGTTCTAAAATAAACACTAGACACACACACACACATATATATATATATTTTAAGCAGTGGTCATTTAGTGTTGTTTCACTCTAACCTGCCCCAGGGAATCTATTATTATCAAGAACCTTACCCTTGCATTCAGGGGTGGGTTGTAACAGCAGAAAACGAGTAAGAAACTGCCCTTCACAGGGTCAAGGTACCGGGTAAAGGGAAGGACTTGTCTTCCCAACTGCTGAGCTGCCATTTAGCACTGAAAACTCTTATTGATAACTTCCCCCAGAGTGCTCAGTGACGAGTGTTTACCCACTGCTACCAAGGTTTTGTCAGACCGTCCCTTATGAGGACAATTATCTGGCTCTACCTACTCGCACCCCTGGTGTGATGGAGCCACTGATGATGGACCCCAGCCCTGTGCCTTCCATATTGGTACTTACATTGTGACTCTTGCACTGCCCATAGGCAAAGTTATTTCAATTATTCTGGGGCATGTTTTTTTACTTTGTGTTTTGCACACAGGGCTTTACACTGATAATCTAGGAAAAGTGTGTCTTTTTGTAGTAAAAAAAGAAGCAATTCCATTGAAGATCTTATAGTGTTTGCATATGACAGGAGAGATTTACAGACAAATTATATTTTAGTACATTCTCACTAGAACTGTACTGTAAAGATATTCAGAAACACTGAGAATATAAATCCAGAAACTTCAAGCAATAGGTGGCATGTTGCCAGGTTTAGAAACTATCCAAAAATGTCATATTTTTGGGGTAAGATAGTTTCAGTCTAGCGGTATCTTAAAGCTCATAGCTCACATTACTATGTTCATATTTTGTGGAAGTCACACATACATAGATTTCAGTTTTGCTACAAATCCAATGAATTGCAAAAAGAGATGTCATACCAAAATATAAACACAAGCAGAGAAAATATGTTGCAAAGTTTGACTTTTTCTAGAGAATTCCAAGCATCAGCTGTAAAGCAAAATTCCAGTGCCACAGCCACATTCCAGGGCAACGGATACAGGACACCTGCATATACTGCTTCAAATTTAAAACTTTGGGATATTCACTCTTTCCATAACCTGAACACATCCCACTTGCCTTCCGAAACTGTGTATAAGCCTATGATTTAGTCAGTATTTAATGTACTTCCACTAAGTGAAAACTACACGGGAAGCTATACACAGTGGCAACAATGCAGAGTTAGACACTCACTAGGCCATGAAGCGACACAAGGCCGCATAGCTGGACAACCTTAGGAATCACAGAGCTCTTCGCCTAGAAACATAATGTCAAGAGAAATCTACCTTGCTCCTTTCCTCTTTTAATGAGATTTTTACTCTTCTCTGGCAGTACAAATCATCCAGGAAAGTATCTTGATGTAGGACATCACCAGATATTGGCCTGCTTATATGTCATCTATCCTTTCCCCTCGCCAGTCAGCTCTAAAGATGAGTAATCAGGATGAAGGAAAACCAAATTGGATACTGTTGTCTAACTAAAAGCCACAGCAATAAAACAGTTCCTTGAATACATGGCTTATGAAATGGGTGACCCAGGCATTCTGAATTTATAGCTACATGTGTAGATTGACTTGTGGATAACAATAAACATACATGTAATTACCCTTTGGCTGACAGAAAAAGGTCTGGAGCATATAAGGTGAGAAAGAAAAAGAAAATGCAGAAGAATGACATGACAAGTAACAAATTTAGCTATTTTTTTTATAAGCAATAGTAAAATAATGATTGTTAATGTTCTTTGGCATGGGAAAGAGTTCCCTGCTAGAACTTGTATTTAAGCTGCAGGAAGTAAATATATATTTAAAGTTAGAGAAAATTTCAGGAGGTATATCTTTTTTTACCAAGTACTGTAACTTACTGCAACTGTGGATATGCTAAGCACTTTAATTATTTAAACTATAATTTAATTTTTTTTGCTCAAAAATCAAATGCTGAAATGTAGAACAACATAACTTCTCCACAACAATTCATGCCTGTGTATAATTCTTCCCTGAAAGACCTGCCCTCTTTCACCAGAGAAGTCGAGTGTCAGCTGTAACTTGCCACTGTTTCACTGTGACCAGAGCACTGGTGATGCTCTGCACCAGCCAAATACACGTTTAAACATCATATGTTTAAACAACATTAAATGTCACAAGTTTTGCAACCAGGAAAAGGAAATATTTTTGCTGAGAAGGCAAGTTTATTCTAATGCTGCCCTAGGCAGAGCAGAAATGTTCTTGGTTTTGAAAGTCTGAAATATTTTAAAACAGCAAACTTCAGCACCACTGATTTTGCTGACAAATCTCTAATGGGACCAAGTTTGTCTGTAAGATTCAGTATCCAGGAAGAAATGTGATTCACCTCTCACTAGTTTAAAGAGGTTTTCTTGAATGGAGCCTGTGCATGTGATGTCCCACAACACAATCTCCACAATGAACCGAAGCACTTTTCTCGGATGAAAAGATCCAAGAAAGCACCAGCATATGAGAGAGAATGGAGATTTAATATTGCTGGAAAGACAGTCTGAATGCACTGCTTATTACAGAAGGAGATTGAATCTTTCCATTATAATAAAAGTACTGATTACTACCTCTCGATTAGCCTAGTTTATTATGGGATTCTTGCATAGTAAGAGAGACTAAGAGTGTTATCTGCTTTTTTCAGGATTTTGGTAGGGGAATAAATAGACTTTTCAGAGCCTCCTCCATCAAAGATGGAACAACAGTGACTTCCCCTGTGGGCCTCATGTCCACCATCTGCTTTTTTCTGTTTTGCATCCAACATGCAATGTTACAACAGCAAAGATGGGCACTTCTGCATCAGAAGCTCTACCCAAAAATTAGTTTGGGTTATGGTCTTAAAATTTATTCTCCAAAAACGCCCTTTATTACTCAATAAGCCTATTGAAAATCAAGTCTATGCCTTCCTCAACCCATATTCTTCAATTTTAAAAATAAATAAAAGGCACTCTATTTCTTTCTGTTGGCCACAAACTTGAAGGTGGAGCTGGATTCTCTTCTACCTTGGACATCAGGAATGCATGTCTTAGCTAAGTGGCTGAATTGTTGAATTGTTTCATTGGTGGGGAGTCCTGTCCATTTAGCTTTCTAGGTAGTTAATGGTAGAATTAAAATTCAAGCTAGTAATCCCTGTAGCTAGTGATGCTGTCATTAAACTCTGTTTTTACCAACACCCCTTTTAGATGATTTCTCACACATTTATGCATTCACAGGCACAGTTACACACAAGTGCACAGTGAGGCACAGAAGGTCTCCTTGCACTTGTGCATGGCATAGGGGCTGGATTTAAGGCCCTGCAGCAAGTCTTCTGTCTTGAGTGTGGAAAGAGCTGGAAGGTCATATTTTCTGAATGCATCCTATGGCTCCACCAGCCATTTTTCCTTTATAGGTTTGGGGTCTCAAGCCCTACAGGATTTACCTCACTGCTGAAGCAGCAGCCAGTTCTGACACTGAGTTGGGGTCTCTTAAGCAACAGGAGCTAGTGCTGCCCTCAGAAGGTAGAAGAGGTCACAGCCTCGACCTGCCATCTCCACCAAGTTGTGCTGGCTGTTGGAGAGAAGTCATCCTCCTTTCCCCCACATCACATCTTCGGGGCTCAGCCTGGCTGGAGAGTGCATGACATTGACAACCTGGCCCTTTATGTGAGACAGTAAGTTGATTATTCCTTCAGAAGGCAGGTATCACTTCCCCATGTACCAAATATGTGCCTATGCTTATGCTCACCGCTTAGAAAGGCTGGCTTCAAAACCAAAATAGAGCAGTACCTCTTGCTCTGTTACAGAGTAGGGAAATCAGGACTCAAGTGAAATACTAAGGCACAATTTCTGTCACATTTCCAGCTCACAGTGAGTTAAATGGTACTACATT
Source organism: Lanius collurio (assembly GCA_020086605.1). Lineage (NCBI taxonomy): Eukaryota > Metazoa > Chordata > Aves > Passeriformes > Laniidae > Lanius > Lanius collurio. The sequence goes on from JACBWW010000015.1 coordinate 21,029,349, forward strand.
TGATTTACAAAGGCCTAATTTTTATTGCTTCTATTATACTCCCAGACTATTTTAATGGGGGCAGAATATTGACAAGGCAAACCACATCTATTTATTTGCCCAAATTTACAGGTTCTGCTGCAGCATTCATCATTTCCCTGAGTGATTTTCTTCTGTAAGTGAAATGTCTAGCCTCTATCACTGAAAATTATAAATTACTACAAAATGCCTGCAAACCTACTATTCACCAAGTCAACTGCATTTCTATCAGATGAGAGTAAAGGATCAGGCACATTATTTGAAAAATTCCTGTTTGAATGATATATAATCACATACCTGTTATGGAATGGACAGTGATTTATACGGTGCTGTTACAGAACCCAAGCCATACAAAATATAGGATGGCTTTCATTTGGAAATCTGGCTATATATATCTAATTAAGTAGAATTCACATTAATTCATTATGATGGCACATCAGTAGACTTTATCCTTCCATTTGGTTGGAATGTCTACTGTGAGTGAAACCAGCATATTATTGCTATATAACAGAATTTAGCAGCAGGTTGGATTCTATTCTACCTTTCTTTAAAGATAAAAGACAATAAGATGTACCTGATTATGACTGTGAAAGTCCAAAAATACATGTCAGAATGTTAATATTACCAATATAATAAAAAATGCATGCAATAAATTAATTCTAAACCTTCAGGAAAAGAAATGCTTTCTGTGTATGCAGATCATGACATGGCAGCACTTGTAACACATTTTACTGAAAAATATAAAACTCAGGAAAGCATTAGACCCAGCGAGAATTGCCTTAATTGCTTTGACCCCAAGGGTAAGACACCAGAGCTATATATTCAGAACAAACAATGGTGCCCTCAAGCAGAAAGCAGCCTTTTCACTCTGTTGCTTTGATTTTGACCAATGCCTTCAGTGTAATCAACTATGGCAATGTTTAATCTTGCATTTTTACATCTAGATAATACAAATCATCTTTACAAGCAGAGGAAGATTTGCAATCAGTAACTCATTCCTTACACCAGGCACAGGCTAGAACAATTTTGTTTTGAACTCTCTATTTAAGAAAACATACTGTAAGAATGAAATATCTGTTTGGATTGTAACAATTAAAAACAAATTAATGAATGTGCTCAACAAATGTCAAGCATAGTCCTAATCGCAATTTCAGAAATATGCAACACTCAGCTCTTGTTACCTGCAGAAGGAGAAAATGTTACAGGCATTCATAATAATGTAAACTTGTTGCACTGGATGCATGCTTGTCCATTAGGCTGGTTAATTAATTTTACACTTCCATACATGTCATGAGTCAGAGAATACTGAATGTGTATTTGATGTATACATTCAATTTCCTCCGCCATATCAGACTGTTCCAACTTCCTTTTTCTACCAAATTTTGCATCTGTTTTAAACACAGGCTCATTCCTGGCTCTCAAAGGTCATCCTAAATACCTCATGTATGTTACTTGGTTTTTCAACTTTGATATGTGCTCTTCTGTTTTACAGAACTTTTGTTACGTGCTCTTTGTCTTTTGCATATCATTTCAGCCTACACTTACTAAGGAATAGAAGCCTGAGCCTACAGTGTTTCTGTATGTCTGTAGCTAGACCGCTTCTCATGCAATTTTGTTATAGAAAATAGCAAGCCTCTGAGTATTTTGAGTCACTGGGATCAAGCAAAACTGTCATGAATCTTCATTATGTGACCACCGACTTGTAGTCCTGCTCTCCAAATTCCTCAGGCTTTTCATCATGTTATTCTAAATGAATAATAACAAAAACGATAGTGTGAGCTCACAAGTTTGAAACTGTTTTCATGTTTTTGTATAAGCAGGCTGTGATTACTGGGCAGACTGGGCTGTGATGAAGTGCTCAGTGTCCCGGAAGGAATGAAGGTTTTTTCTGTGTGGGTGACTGCAGTAAACGCACATGAGACTGCTCTGCATGGGTGGGATATAAATTAACCTTTAACCCACACTTTGCCCTGTTTCTCTTTCCTGTCTGTGTAATGGATGAGGAGGAGAGCAAAAGAAAATATCCCAAATAAAAACTTCTTCATCTTTGCAGAAAGCAGGGGATTCCCTCTTCTCCTCTATGAGGTTTACTTTGGGCTGAGGAGTTCACACCCCCCTGTGGCTGACAGACTGGCTACCTGATATGCACATTTTCTAAGAGAAGACCACCCCCGGTTTTAGCTGTGAGTGTGGGTGACTTGTCAGTCAGCAGTGTCAGTGTATATTCCCTCATGTTTGTGGAAGCACCCAGCCATTCATGGCATCATTCTGTAGCTGGCATAACACAGATCCCACCTTCTGTTTTGTGCCACGAATGGGCAATTGTGGTTACATGGTACATCTCTTTGGAGATTGCTGGCACCTCAGAGCATGTCATCTCTAATTCAGAAATCATTTTGACACATGCTATGAAGATAAATATCTGGTTCTGGTGGTATACAAATCTTTTTGGGTCATGTAACTATATGGAGAATATGTGTTAAGTCAGGCCTCATCACAGTACCTTAGAGTTTCCAGAAAGGCTTTTGTTTCATCTGAAGGCCTTGATATGCCCTACAGTGGAGGTTGTTCCTGTTTACAAACAAGGAAACAGAATCATAAGGAAGTGAATTAACTCTCTGAAGTCACTCATGGTGGGTCAGGAACAGACTTGGAAAAGAAAGTTCTATCTCCCTGACATACTGATTTAAACAATATACTGCTGAAATTATTTGGATGGAAGAAATTCTTCCAGAAGGCTGTAGAGGGAAGGCTAACATGAATTAGTGAAATGCTCTTCTCCAGTGTTCCACAGCCTATTCCCACCTCTGTGGGAAAGGACAGGGCTGCTTTGATCAGCTGAGTTCTTTAGCTGCACATATTTGCTTATTGGCAAGGATCTTCTGTGATGTGGGAAAGCAAAGCTCACTGCAGTTGGCAAGAAACTGAAGTCAGAACATGCTGTTCAGCCTTCTCGATTAAAAAATGGTATCAAAGTGAAATGAGTCACCAGGATAACACAGACTGTACGAATTTAAGTGGCACTCACAGAATGGCAAAGCAACACCCTGGGTATTCATCACAGTTGTGTCAAATCTAATGTGCAACAAAATTATGATGAATTCTTGATGACAGATGACAAATCTTTGTAAGCAAATGTTTCCCTGGGGGCAGCAGCAATGAACAGAGTGGAAAGGCCACAGAAAAGAAAATGCATAAATGCCTGTTCCTGAGTTAAGACTGCTGCTGGTAAGCCACACACAAATATATCCAGCTGGAGATACTCTTGTGATACAGATTATGCTGACCTGAATATAAGCAGGGAATTTCTGTCTACAAAAGCAGGGAGAAGGGAGGCAAAGAAAGCAGGTAGAGACTTAGCTACCCCTCACTACACACAAAAACCCGTCACTAAGGGCTCAGCTGACACTCACACAAGTCAACACCAAAGTGCCACTTTGACATAGTGCCACTGGTGTTGCTGTAAGATACTTCACCTGGGTGCTGGCTGCCACTTCAGAAAACATGGGGCTCTTGCAGGTCCTATTTCTTTATCTGTCAGCTCCACCTGATTGTTACTGATGCACTAGGGAAATCTCAAAAATCATTAGGTGCCTTATGTGGAACAGTGAATCCAGGCCTAAAAATGTGAAATGTGAAGTAGGTCAGCAGCAGTTACTACCAGGATGAACAGTAAGAAGGGGAGGAATCTCTGAACCCTAAGCAATGGCTATCACATTAGCTTCATATAGAAAATAGCACTACCAGCCTTTAAAATCCCAAAGTAAAAGTAGCTGCAGTAACTTGTGAGAGCTGCTAAGTCCATGAATCCATTAAAAAAAAAAATTACAGTTATTATAGAATATCTTTTATCCTAAATGGAAAGAAAAGCTGAGGTAATTTCATTCCTACTGTGTGATAAACATTAACAACTGCTGACTTTTTAATGCTGAGTACTTTAAGTCTCAGACTTAGATGGATGGAGTAGATTTCCTGTATATATTTGAATATATTTGTTCTCACTGAATGAATATATACATGCTCTTTTTCTCTATGAATATATTTTTAATGTCCTTCTACACTTACTACAGTACATGATATAACATTCAGTTTGACCTTTTAAGCTAATCTTTACTCGTCAAAAAAAAGATATTTTAGACATGGAAAATATCTAAACCTCAGCTGTCTTTTGGTTTCACTGTAGTGCCCTGGTGCTGTCAAATATAACTTAGAAAGTCATAACACATCATTCCAAAAGGAAGGCTTCTGTTACCGTGAATGGATACATCTGTGGCCAACATTTTCCATTTATGTGTTCTAAACTGATCTTTGTATCTTGTAACTGAAACCAGCTTGCTCTAAATTTTAGAGAGGAAAAAGTAAAGCAATTTCTGAATAGAACACTTTGCAAGGGGTTTGCATTACTGAAAGTCAGAACTTGGTGTTTAAGAGCAGGGAAAGGACAGGTAAAACATATGAAGCTGTAAGATAACAGAGGCTTGGAGAACAGCATAGTTGGTCCTCTGTTAGGAAGTACCCAAAATCTTCACTCAAACTTGCAGTCCAGGTAAACTGAACACTGTGTGCAGTTTGCAGGAGTTAATCAGTTTTCTGAAGTGGGTTGTAAAAAAAAAAAGAATATTGAAATTCTTCACCTTCATTTAATTCTTCAGCTCAGTAGAGATGACTCCAAAAGAGGGACCACAGATGCAAATACCCCACTACTACATTTTCTTTAAGGATTTTTCTCTCACCTACATGCTTGTGAAAAAGGATAACTTTCATTTCAGATAACTGCTCTCTGACACGAATGTTTTTGAGTGTCAAATACAAAAATTGAGAGACTATCTAAGACATTGTCTCCCTCAAAGTATATATTTCTAGAAAATCTTAAAAGGAAAAAAGCCTAAGAGTGAAGAATTAGGCAGCCTGAATGGCAACATTTTTATGCTTTTTCATAATATCTTAGTTTTGTTGTTCAGGGGTACCACAAAAATCCACAAAAATCCAAATGTAAAAAAGCAACCAAAAAAACCCACAACAACAACAACAACAACAACAACAACAAAAAAAAAAGTGACCACTGATATCAGGTTCTAGTGTTTAATGTCTCCTATTTTGAACACTCTTCAAAAATTATTTTAATCTTTGAGATTTTTAATTAATTCTCTGAATAATATTTCAAATTAGATTGGCTCATGACCACTAACATCAAGGAATTATTTATTTTTTAGTTCTGATTAATTTTAGCTGCATGTATCTGGGGATTTAATGGGCAATATCTCTAATAATTAAACCTTCTATTTTGTAAATGCATATTCATGCACCAAGTGTTAAGCACGTAAATAATACCTTTGAAATCTATAGGACAAGCCACATGTATCATGTTATATGTATACCTGCACCTGCAGAGAATGAAATTCAAGTTCATTTCCAGTGAAATCTGTTAGGACCAGGAAACAGTTATTAATATCTAAAATATTATCCTAATGAATAAATGTATGAGTTTTCTTCTCCCTATATTATATTTTTAAGTAGCTCACTTTTTTTTTTATTATCAATACAGTTCTGCAACTGTTATTTGCTGTCTTTAAGAAAACCCTCACACACTACATTGTTTCTTACATCCATAATCATCCACACAACACATCTGTCAGATGTCTGCAATGGACTTTGAATGCTGAATTTTTTTACTGGCAAAAGAGTCCCGTTGAATGCTATTTCTTTTCATGACTTTAGACAATACATAGACCTTAAAATCAACCAAAGACAACAGGATAGGCACTACAGTACCTTTAAAACCTTGGGGGGCTAAGAGATCATGTTGTAGCATAATGGGGAAGACAGGAAAGCCGCACCACTTCTACAGTTTTTGTGTTTATAATTACACAGAAGCCGAAGGTTAGGCAGGGTATCCTTTATAAAGTGGAAAACATTCTTTGTCACCACAGAGTTTTAATAGGCAACTCATGTCTATTAATAAGGGCACATCTGTTCCAAAGACTTGCATTATGCAGGTGTCTGTTCCTCTTGTGTTTTTTTGATTTTACAGCAGATAATTAGTTAGACATGATTACTTGCAACCCCCATTTGGACCACTTATTGCATTATCAAAGGCTCTAGTTTCCAATTATGAAATATAAAACAAAATCCTTACCTTTGCATGTGTAGCACTCAAATATATACCTGTTAGGATTCTGAGAGACTAATTGTTTTGTACTTTAAAAGATTGACACCAAGGTTAGTGATAAAAAGAGGAACTATTTTTGCTTTGCAACTCTGTGAGAGGAAAACAGCCTTTCTTATTCTTTTCCTAATAACAACTGAGACCTTAAACAGTATTTCATATCCTAATCTAGGTTTAAAATACAGTTTTTCCAAAATCTGGTCAATGAATGTGACAGGCACAGATCTTAAAGACCACAACTTCTTCTCATGAAGCCCATATTTAAGTACCTTCTCTTTTCTGAAAGTTCATGGATCTATTTTGCTATTCCAAAATTTTCTCTCTCCATCTAAACTAAAATTGCAGCCAGTCTCTTTGACATCTCTGGCAGTGGTGCAGCTGTTAGCTTAGGCTCAGTATGGCTAAAACAGGAATACTGTTCTGCCTTTCAAGATTTACATTTATCCCTTCCATCAGAATGAAAAACAGTGCAACACATTTTACTGTCACACTGGTATGGGATGTCAATTTGGGGTTCGTCCTTTCCCTAAATCTGAAAATACAAAGCTTGCACATACTTTCAGAGTAATAGTGCTAAGGTTGTTTCTTCCTTACATATGCATGCAGAGAAAATTATTTCCTGAGAACTTCTGGGTTTGTGTCTTGGCTACTGTGCTATTGCCCTCCTCAGCAGGGATGCAGTCCTCCCTGTCCAATGTCTGTCTTGATTGTTGCTTTCATTCTTCATACTCTGCTAGGCTCCAAGACTTCGCTTGCCTATTAACTGAGGCTAATCTCAGCAGCTTGCTTATTCAAGCTGGTGTCCTTGTACACTCTTGGGGATACCTCTACAGTTTGAGAAGCCCTAAAGTAATAAGGCTGGGGGTGGCCCGGCCGGTGCTGGTTGGGGTCTGAAGCTCAGGCCCAAGAAGCCGTAGCAGACCCAGAGAGGTGATCCCATGAGGAACCATCTCCCAGGGGGTCGTGGCTTCTCTCAGCCCTCGGCCGGGGCTGCCTGCAGAGATGTCTGGCTCAGCAGGCTATCAGCTCTTAGTGATTCAGGGAGTGATTTCAGCTCTGCTCTGCAAGGCAAACCCCCCTGGCCAGGCCTGGACAGAGAGAGGAGAGGTCCTTCTGGTGGTTCTGCAGAAGTCGCTTTATTCTTCCATCTTCCGCGAAGGGGTGACCAGAGACGGATCCTCTCCCAACTTGGGACAGAGGGGTCTCTTTTATGGGGGTACAGAGGTGGGTGTGAAAGGGTGAGAAACCAATGGGTACTTGGGTATTTTACATATAGTTTCCTAGAGGATCATGGGTCTGTCTTCTCTCGCCGTAACCACAAAGATTCTCTCTTTCCCCAAGAGGGGCCGGCAGGAGGATTGTGTGAACTCTTTATCTCCAGGCCTTCCTGCCAGGGCAGGGGCTTGTCAGACCCTACAAAGCCCCTTCCAGTGTTATTTACTCCCAGAAATATCTAATAGTACTCCTAAATGTGACAAAATTCCCAACAGTAATCAAGAAGCATGACTTGGTATCCAAGCAGTAAGAATATTCACCTTGGGGAGGGACAAGCTGTTGGTCAGGTCTCTGCTGAGGCTGAGTCCATTTCATGCCTCTGTTTGTAGAACAGAAAACACATAAACTGTTGAGGTAGAATCCAGGATCATCGTTCCATTCATTGGCCCTACTGAAAAGTGCAATGAGTGGGGATGCTGGGATTTGCTCAGGGCCTTACTTGCTGTGGAATAGATTTGCTCTGGACACACTTAGCAGATAAAGCCAGACTTCTCAAGTGTCTTTGCTCTCACCTGGCATGAAGAAAAGGGATATCTAAGAGCTTCAGATGTTTCTACATCTATAGGGAAATCTCTAGACTTTTAAATGTTCTGACAGTTGCTAGTGAAATCCACATGTCTATTTATTTTTTTTTTTTACTACTAGGGATTTTTAGTTTATTTTTCACACTCCATTTTCAGAAGATGTATATACACTTTTGAAAAAAAATAGTTACCATGTCCTATTATCATGATGTGGGGGCCAAGACAGGGTTCTTGGCCCGTAAAATATAAAACTGCATAACTAGCCAGCAGTTGTTCAATGGTGTCATTTTTCCAGATACTCCAACTCTTTCTTCTCCAAAACATCAGGCATTATTTGCTCAATTGTGTGATCTTTCATTGCGTAGTTCCATCACACCTCTCATAAACTCTTGCTACCAATTTCAGTTACACAAGGGCATAAATGAGAACACTACTATTTTTCTCTGGCTGCTACTCAAAGCTGAGAGGCCTCTATGGATACACTTCTCACAAATCCATGCACTACAGCAGGAAATTATTTAGAATATTTATGATTCCAAGAATTTCCCATGATGTTTTTTATTCAGGCCACATGGTCACAACTACCAATGTCATTTAATCTTTCAGATTCAAAGCTAAAATTAATTTCCTCCCTAATATGTTTCATGAATTCAACAAGATAAATCTTATTTCTCCAATTCATTTCAAAGTACAAACAAAATGGCTGAGAAATAAGAGGGGCTGTAAAAGTAACTAGAAACATTATCCTGTCTGAAAGGCAGACTGTAAAAGATTGAACCATTTGACTAATAGCTGTAATGCAGACTATGACTGGCATAGTGTCTGAAATAATTAGGCAACAACATACAGAAAAATGACAAGAAATGGATAATACAGAGAAGTTGGCTGTCAGGCAAAGCTGTATGAAACTTCCTTCCAACCCCCAGTTCCTTACTATTCTCTGCAAAGTCCCAGGTTTCTTTATCAAGCCTACTGCAATAATTTATTATTGTTATACTGACAGATTAAATTCCACCACATGCCACTCATGCCTATAAGTTCAATTAAAATGACAAGACTGACATGCATGGGTAACTTTTGTGCAAAAGGGAAAAGAGAGGCAGCTCTTCAATGAAATTAAATTCCAATAGCACTTATGGCAAGGTGTTTCTGTAAAGCACAGAAGAAAAATTGTGGTCCTGAGTTTCCATCCCTGGAGACAGTTAACCAATAAAAGCTGTATCTGAGTTTGATTAACTCTGCATGTTTTTCTTGACCTCATTAACAGAGTCAGCTGATGGATTTCTAGATCAATTTGCATGCAAATGCGAAAGAAAAGGAGTTGTGCTGTAATGCTATGCTAAGCTTTCTAGACTCTTCCTTACCTCATTTCATCTTTCTGTAGGCAAAACTAAGCAATGAATAGGCAGGGGAAGCAATGTGCCCTCTTTTAGCTGTCAATTTGCCAAAATCCCAGAACAGGATATTTCACATTCTAGTGAGCAAGGTTTTTAAGCAACACTTACCCATGACTTTTCACAGTCTCCACTTGGCAATGTGTAGGCTGTTCCCCTTTCCAGAAAACTGAGGTACATACAAAGGGAAAACTGAAATAATACAGTTAGTGGAATGAGCAAGCAAGTTTTTTTGATCACATATTTCACTGGTATAAACAAAAAAAGTTTTACAGACATCGACTTGTATGTGCTTCTTTGCACTGTAGAGCCTTGGAAGCAGTAAAAATACAAGGTCAAATCCCCACTTTGTTGATTTACTGTCCAGTTTCAACCAAATCTCACACCGAAGAAGAGGCCAGTGTTTGCATAATTAATAAAGATTTGAAAATTCATGACCTGTCCTGTTACATTTTATAATGACAACAGAAAAATCTCTTTTTTCTAATATTTTCAATAGTATGTAAATAAATAAAATGAAGATACACAGATTTCAGTAAGGTCCCTGTCATAGTTTAACCTCTGCCAGCAACTAACCACCACACAGGTGCTCCCCTCACACTGGAATGGGGTAGAGGGTAAGAAGAGTAAAAATGAGAAAACTTATGGCTTGAGACAGACAGTTTTACAGGTAAAGCACAAGTTGCACGTGCAAGAAAAGCAAAACAGGGAATTCATTCAACACTTTCCATGGGCAGGCAGGTGTTTGGCCATCCAGAAGAAAGCAGGGGTCCATCACCCCTAAGGGTGACTTGGGAAGACAAATAACATCACCCTGAACTTTGCTCCCTTTTTTCTTCTTCCCCCACCTTTTATATGTCAAACATGATGCCATCTGGTCTGGGATTTCCCTTTGGTCAGCTGGGGCCAGCTGTCCTTGCTGTGTCCTCTCCCAACTTCTTGTGCACCCCTAGCCTGCTCACTGGTAGGGTGGGGGTGAAGAAAAAAGCAGGCTTTACCCAGTAATAACATCTCTCTGTCTAGCACTGTTTCCAGCACAAATCCAAAACACAGCCCATATTAGCTACCATGGAGAAGTACCCTAGCCAAATCTGCACAGTCATGCAGGGTTTAATTCTTAATCAAATGTTCACAAAATTCTGTGATTCACATGATTTTTTTTAAATGCAGGACATTAGGACTCATTTATAAATCAGTTTTTCTCCTGAGACCTTGTATTAATATAGAGATAATAGAAGCAAGCAAGGTAAAGAGACGAGGCAGGTAAAACTGAGGTCTGTAAAAAATAGGTCTGTAACATCATATTGATTTGTTTCTAGAGAGTAGGCACTTAGCTACATTAGCAAAGCTTTTACCCACTGGATCAGTCACAAATATCCACTGACTTATATAAGGAAGTAATACAGTATCTGCCTAACACTGGTTAGACATTATTTATCTACATATACACTCCAAACCTCAAGCCAGTTTAGGAAAAAAAGGACTACAGGAAACCTTGTCACTGTTAGCTTGACAATCATCAGATTAGTATATGTTATAACTAGGATATGTACAAATTCACGTTGTTTTGACTAGGCAAAACAGAGATGTCAGTGAGGTACTGCTGAAAGGCCTGTCAAAGACAGGCAGCTGGGCAGCACAAGGACTAATGAAATCCACAGGTGAGAAAATGAAGGGCAGCTCAGAATAAGTGAGAAAATGCAGACAATCTAGTCTCATTAATAAGATAGGAACAATCTGTAAATTTATTAATAACAAGTGACATGGCAGGGTTGCTCTACCTCGAATATTACGTTCAATATTACTTTAAATGGATGCAATATGCATGGGTAAGAGGACATGAAATGATCAGATATATAGATTTTATGCATAAAAAACTCTGAAAATCCCTTCTGAAACTTTTTACAAAGATCTGATCATTAGACAAAACTTCTGTCAAAAATCCATCAAGAAGAAAGCACAAGAAAAACAATTCTCAGCAGTCTCATTTTGAAACCTATCAATATAAAAATCAATAAGTTAGAGGAATTAATAAAAATATTAACTATCTTTCTGGAATGTCAATAACACTTGGGAGAGGGGTTCCATTTTGATTTGCGATTGTATTTTAATTATTTTATTATTAAACACATAACTTTTGTCTCTGAAGAGAGTGGAATGACCATTTGTTGACTGGAACAATATGCTAGAAACAATAGCAAGTCTTTGGACTCAGAATTCTCACTGGAAAAAGAGTTTGCAGGACTACTTTTGTCAGATGCACAGAGGCCTGAAAAGTCATCTCATAAGTTAAAAGAAGATGAACATAAACATTCAAACAAGACACCATCAAATTATGGCACTGGAAAAACCTCAGCAGACAGAGATCATTAGCCTGGCATCTTCGAGTCAACATCATGAGAGAAAGAGGAGGTTTGTCATCCTCAGAGATGAGCCTTGTCAGAACTGATCTGGGTTTATGAGCCAGTGAGATAATCCTTCATAATTATCTGTCCTGTTGTTCACCATTACAGCATCTTCAAGGAGGCTGTTTCATTGTGTGCTCTTCATGTCATGCTTAGCTGAAGTATAATTGTCTCAAGGACCACCTACACTTACAGGTTATTCATAAACAAATTAATGGATGCTGGTGAAGTTGTGCATCCATTAAGCAGGGCATTAGCTTTCATGGCATTCATTTATCTATCAGATACTTTATTTATCACAGTTTTTCTGAAAGCTTGTTTACCAAGAGACTATGCTGGCAGAAAAATGCTGCTCTGAATGAATTTTGTGCCTTATACATTCAATTTGAAAAATGAAAACTCATGTCATTTGCCTCTTAGTTGGTACACAGTCATAAGATAATTACTTTTCTCATCTCTGTTCATGAGAAGAACACAGATCAAAAACTTCAGTTTTATTCTCCTTTCTGATAAAAAAAAAAATCCCAGCCAACAAAGTTTTGATTAGCTAATTAATAACAGTGATCTTGAAACTTAGAATAACTTTTATTACATTAAAATACTATTGATAAAAATATTCATTGATCCACAAAGAGGAAAAAGAGTGTGAACAATTTTATAACTTGTTTGTCAAGGGAAGCAGCTGATGAGTCCATTTTTTAGCCTTGCTCTGGGTGCTTATTTTGTATTCAGATTCACACCCAGAGCCAGATTTCAAATTTGTGTACAAAGTTCTGGAGACCATCACACTGTTATTATTCTAAGCAATACAGTACTTGGTGGCTCATTACCATTATCTTCACAGGGGTTCCACTTCCTCAGAAAAACCTTACTTCCTCAAGTTTCCCAGAAAAGATTTACGAAGCAATCTCAGAGTTGGAGAACTTTCTATGGTTACGGCATTGGGTCCAGCACTCAGCAGGCTGGCATTTGCCAGGGCTTATGCAGGATGCTTGCCACCTCAGGGACAAGTAATCTTCCTGATGGCTATATAATTTTAGAAGTCTGAGTTGTCATTTAGCTGAAGTCCTTGGGCCAGATCCTTTAAGACAATTAAGCATGACAAAATGAGTAAGATTCTCTTACTACAGTATTTCATTTGCACACAGAATGTTGACACATTTTAATTCACTGACCTGACCTATCATTTGCAGAGCACTTCCTTGGCTTTTACTGTTTCAGCTGTTCTCAGAAATGGGAGCAAATGCTTTGTCTTTTTAAAAAAATATCCCTGTTCCTTTTTGCACTGAGAAATCCTAGGCGGTAAATGACCTGGTGGAATGATTTTAAAGTACAAGCTTGCAAACTTAGTTGTGGCATTTTCAGATGGTGGACAGCTTGGCTTTTCAATTCAAAGATGCCCTTATTCCATCTTTTTGGATGGAAGTATTCTTTTGCTAAGAGAGTATTATGGCTTCTACATAGAACAAAATATTATGATTCCAACTTAGCCATACTGATCTCGCTGGTGAGGAAAAGACAAAATATGATACATTTTCCTTTTAATATTCTTGCATTCATGTGAAACATTTGAGAAGAAATTCATTATATTATTTAAAACACATCAAGCAGCATTTCCATTTGTTTGACTGCTGTTACCTTCACACCTTCTTCTGCACTAGGCAAAGATGTGAAGCGTTACATTGTAAAGCATTTAATTCCAAATATAAGTAAATAGTAAAAAATTGTAGATACTCTCAACACTAATTAATTTTGTTTGATTTACTTGTTTCTAAACTAAACAAATTCCAAACTAAGCAAATCCTCTAAACAAAAGAAATTCTACTTCTCTATGAATTGTCTTTTGTTCACAAATCAACATGCAGATTTCATTTGCAAAATCCCTGTTTGCACAATACAGAGATGTTATCTAGAAAGTGAATCACTAGAAAGATCAATCTTTAGAAACATCTTCATCCATGCTGTCAAATTCTAATCTTTCATACTGACTTGAAATATGTCGCAAGCACCAGTTATTTTACTAAGTAGTTATCTTTATTGACAACTGCAAGCTCAATTAATTTAGTCAGGAAAAGTGTGTTTTAACCAAGCTTATATGGCACTGAGAGTTTATAGCAGATCATTTCAATGGATCTGATATATTTTACATCTTAAAATCCTGTCTCATATATTCAATAATATCTTGCTGCCAGTATTCTTTAGCTAGAGACCAGAGACAGAGAGACAGATAAGCCTGGTACTGTGGCACAATTAATTAACAAAACAAATCCACATACGACTGAGTACACTTTTAGGTCTACAGACATGCACAATTATGCAATATTATCAAGCATATATGATGTCTTGACTCATATCTGTTTGTAAACTAGAGCCACTATAGATTTCCTAGAGACAGCCATAAGTTTATTTCACATGTGTGGTGGCAAAATGCACTTGTTAACTATTTTTCATGTTGGTGACCTGCAGAGAAAATACTGAACAGAGAGTGTGTTTGATTTTTATCTCAAGGACAAAGGCAGAGACTCGAAAGGCTTCAACTTTTGAACTATTTTACAAACAGTGACCACCTCAAGATATTTTCTTGAGTGACTGGTACCTATTTACATATACTCTTACTCCAGTCAACAGGAGTTCTACTACTTATTGCAGCACTAGCACACTGCTGCTCTCTTTTGAAGATGTCATGTGCAATAAATATGCAAATGATTGCAGTATTTTTTTAAGTCCATATTAAAAAAATCTAAATTCTAAAGGTACCTGCTCATCCTGTTTGTTTTTTTCTTTTAGTTCCTAGAGTTTTGACACATTTAAATGTGTGCAATGGCTGTTTTTCCAGGTAGCTCCTCATAAACATTGCAAAATATTAATGAAGTTGTTAAGAAAGCAAAAGGCACAAAACATCAACAGTCATTGCATATTTAATTCACTGCTTTGTTCATTCTTTCCCCATTGCAAATGTACTAAATGACAATATAATTATAACCTAAAGCTGTTGGTAATTATATGCAAAGTGCTATAATAGCAATGAAACCCTAATGCTGAGAGAGAGCGAGAAAGAGTCTGAGGGAAGACAGACTCAAAATAACCATTACTCATTGTACTCCTGGGTACTCCCTAAAATTGTTTGATTCTGATGGGTTACCCGACCTGCAAATTACCTGAAAGAAATTCAGGTCAGGTATAGAGAAAACAAATTAATTACCAGGAAATTACTTACTGGTGTTGAGCCAAGTATTAGCTAATCAGCATTCAGCACCATTGGAAGAGTGAAGGAGAACAATACAGACTTGCATCAGGAGCTGGAAGCAGAAATTAGCAAAAGCAAAAGTCTGTTAGAAACTTTATTTCTAATGCTGTCACCTTTCTTCCAACCAAACCTGAGCTTCATGTCCAATGCCACAGTATGTGCCACCAGCAGATCACCATTCTCCTCACCCTCTTGAGCTGGACCGTGGCTGCACTACCTGTAGGAACCACTCTCTGGCTCTCCATAGGGCTTGGGATGAGCTGTTTTGGTTGGTGCCATCCCTATACCTCCTAGTATCTTACGGGTTCTAGAAGAGTTCCCCCATTCCTTTGGAATTTGGAATAATTCCACCAACAAACTAGCCAAGATCAACAGTCTCAGAGCTGAGATATATCGTAACTTAGATATTCTCTCCTCTTAGCTAAACAGATTCTTTCCTGGATAGAAATGAGAGCCATGCTCACACAATTTGTCAAGGGAATGTTTGACTTGTGCTTATTCTGTGTTTGCTGGAATCAGAAGGAAATGCCATATAGCTGCTGCTTCATTAGCAGAGCAGTAATATGCAGCAGAGCAATGTGCTCTAGAGATGGAACTTAATTGAGATAAAGCACATAAAAACTGTGAATTACATGACAGGCAGAACTGGCAGCTTGTGATGGTGAAGTAAAGTCCCTGATTATCTTACTGATATGTACAGTATGCTACAGCTGAATTAGTTAAAATTATACAAATACCATCAGAAGTTACAGCCCCTGGTACCCTACTTGCTTTTGCAGATTTGCTGCCATGTTCGAGTTTCTCCTGCTAAAATATATTCAGAAGAGGGGGAAAAAAAAAGCCTCCACAACAGAACAGAGCAAAAAGCAGTACGACTCAAAGATTTTGTTCTGAACTGTCCTTACTGTCTCCATTCCTTTCCAATTCTTCTCTGCAGCAGTGAGGGGAAAGTGAGTAAGCAGATGGTGAGTGGCACTTAGTTGCCAGCTGGAGTTAAACACAGCAATGACATAGGAAACAAACATAATCCTAGAAATTAAAACTGTTTCCATTGCACAGCGTTCATTTTGTGTTCACCCTCTCCCCAGCTGGCAGCTGAACGATGAGCTATGAACTGCTTGGGCTCTCAGACCGCCGACCGACCCCCAGTGCCTTCCTCGCTCCGGGCACGGGAGATCTGCCTTGCAGAGAGACCCTTCCCTGCCTGTCCTGAGAGCTCACAAAACCCCTCCAGTCTCACCTGCTGAAGGTAAAAATGTTTAAAACCACTTGCTGGCTGCCCTGCATCTTATGCTGCAGCTGGCACACGTGTAATGTAGCACCGTGTGTACGTCACTTGCAAGGGCTTCACAGATGGCTTGTATCTGCCAGCAGGTGGGAACTGGGGTTCTGCAGCAGCAAACCGTGAGCACAAAAAGCTCCTTACTCCTTTAGTGTACACAAGTTGCTCACTACACAAGCTACTTGAGCAGGGTTGATTTTTTTTTAAAAAACACACAGGCCTGAAATATATGAACAATTTTCAAGTAAAATCACTTTCTGCATTTTAATATCCAAGTATTGATTTGTTTGCCTATGTGCTCATTTGGTATAGTGTATGGAGTAGACAAGCACTGAAATATGTGACCATGAGTGCAAAGCAGCTGTAAAAAATTATTGAATCTGAAAGGTTGTGACAGATATCTGCAGTGTACTGATTATGTCCTGGTAAAATTATTATGTGTGATTCACAAACGCTTAAACCAGAAAATACAATTACAGTCACCAAGTATGACTTCCTTCATTTTAGGTTCAGATTTTTATCCTTTGTTTTTATCTGAATGAAGAAATGTTTTGATAAGCAATTAATTGCATAAAAATGCAAATAAAGGATAAATTATTTAAATAGTCTGGGCAGCTACCCAAAAATGAACACACCACTTCCAAATGACAGGACTGCTTTTGAATGTGTGTTTGAAAAAGAATTACTCTTCTGATACAAGAGAAGATTTTATACTTTTTATAGCTTTTCAAGGTTTCTGGGATGAAAGGATGTTCGTTCCTTCAGTTTGTCTGACAACTGGCAGCCTACATGTTAACATGACAGAATAAGAAGCAGAACCCTTTCCTCCACCTGCCCTCACAGCACAGGTATAATATGGAAGCACTGCCCTTGGGTTACACCAGTAACACAGGCAGGAGACCCACTCCAGTTCCCATCCCCTGCTGAGTTTGCCAACAAAAACGGCCACAGTTAGTTCTAATTGCAGTAATGGTGGGTTTGATACCTGTCTAGGGATAGTCCCACCTCTGAGTTGCTCTAAACCCATTTCTGCCTTATGTGGTAATCTGTGCCACTCAGGGATATCAGGCAGTATGTGGCAAAAAGCCTAACTCAGCACACTACTGTCTAACATCGGTCTTAGTTACACTGCCACAAAAATCAAATGAGAAATTTGAAACTACAAAAAACTACTGCCCATGTTTCTGCACTTAGACAACAACTTGGAAACATATTGGCCTTCAAAGGCACAGCACTTTATAGCTCAGGATAGCCAGAGCCTTTTTCTTCAGATCTGATTCTCATGCAACAGGAATGATAAACAGGAATCACTACAGCCTTGTTGGACACGAGGATGTTCTGAGTCACGTGATGCCCTGGGCTTATTTCTCTTTAGGGGGCCACCCCTCTTTGGAGAGCTGCTAGCAGGGCATGGATATTGGCAGGATTTGCCACTCTGATGAGTGACCAGCAACTTGCTGTGGTGAGACTGAGTGTTTTGCCTGCTCCATGGAAAACTTCTGCCAGCCTCAGACATGCCAGTGAACTAACAGCAATAAATACGTGTTATCAGCAACCACACTTCAGGCACTCTGCTTAACACCAACACAATGAGTCTATAGACAGGTCAGATTGGGTCTGAAAGTGATTCAAGATATCTTGAAGAAAGCATCATCAGGAATCAAAAACATGATAAAAGATTCAGGAGATGAGCTGACATGATGAGAGGGCAACAACAGTCATCTGAAGACTGAACTGGGACAGAAAGGGGGTAAGCTAAGTCATGGCAGGTGAAAGCAAGTTTAGCACTGTAGTCTGGTTCAGTGAGGAAGTAAGTAGAAATTTCATTGGATAATCAGAGTTGACAACTGCACCAGCTTTCACACAGGCAAATAAAGTCATATCTCCTGTGACAAGGCATCAGATTTCTGTCACAATTAGGTGAATGGAGGCGTTTTCCCTCCATCTTTGGTTTTTCTTGTTGTCACTTGGTTTCAGTTGGTTTTGGTTAGTAAATTTTTTAATCTGCCAATACAATTCATGAAGTTTTTGTGCAACCAAAACAAATTGGTGGACATTGCATAAGTTTGTTTTGCTTAATTCTGTGATTTTTTTACGTGCAAAAAAAGTACAGATATGTTTTGAACTGGTGAAAGCTTTTTGGTGTACTACCAGCAGTAGTACCTTTTAAGGTGCTAAAGAATTGAAGAAAAGGAAGGCAATATACACGAGTTAAAAGTGAAACTACTCAAACAGCCTTCATTTCTCAAACTGGAATTCAGGGTCACTGCCAGTTTTTACAGACTGGTCTGCCACAAGAACGCATAAAACCTGTAATTATAAAACTAGGTTGATGCACGTTTATTCTTAAGGTATTTTACCAAAGGTTCTGGTAAAATCATCTGGGGTGATGTACTGAGCTCTGGGGCTCAGGAGCATAAGGACATGGACTTATTAGACTGGTTCCGAGGAGGATTTTGACAATGATCAGGGAGCAGAACACCAGCCCATTGCAGTGGGATGGAACTAGAAGGTCTGTAAAAGTCCCTTCCAAGACAAACCATTCAGTGATTCTACAAAGCTAAATTCATCACAGTAAATGTAATTCTAGATCATTGAAATATAGATGTAGACCCTACTATGAAAAGTATGCTTAGATATGGGAGTAAGGCTGTTTTATTTTTCAAAAGAAAAGAATAAGAAATTTTACCTGCAGTCAATCTAAAACATTTTGTTCAACCCAAATAATTTATCATCTAATAATTTCCAGGTCATTTAACTTCATTGTGCTTGACTTTGAAGCTCCTTCAAATGAAAATAAGAGCATTTTCACTCCCAGTTTTTTAAGCAGAGCAGTGATCATCAGGGTCAGTAGATGCAGAAGACCTTCCAGGTTATTTTTTGAGCTGAGACAATAGCCAAATTCCCATCCTCTGAAAAGCACATACATTTGTCTGAACACAGCTCACCTGGTTATTTGGAGGTTTATGCTTTTATAAACAATTTTTATTTGGGTCACAATGTGTAGGAAAGTACAAGGAGACCTCAATTACAGAACCACTTTCACCTACAACAAGCCCTCCAACTCCAAAACCTGCCCTTCCCCACTGCAGTAAAAATCACTTCAGACCTCTCCCTCCTACTTAACCTTGCCCTCTTTCTCATGCATATATGTTTGTGAGTGAGAAAATGATTGTAAACACATGTTTAAGCAGCAGAAGCACAATTTATACATAAGCTTCAATAAGGGGTTAACTACAGCCTGGAACAAATTTTGCAGTGAATCTCCAAACATATGTAAATGAAAAAGCTAGAAAAATGAGGACAAAGTGTTCTAGGCATAGTGGCCCCTCCACTACTACCCCAGACAGCTTCAGGGAGTTCTTACCTGAGGTTCTGTATGAAGATAGAATGGATTCCCATACCATTCAAAAGTTTTCTTTCAGTTTAAGCTAATGAAAATATTCCCTATGCAGCTACCTGTCCTAAATTGGGAAAAAAAATCTTGACTTTTTACAGCCTTCCAGATCTGAGCTGCCAATCAGTCAGACTTGCACTGGATGATCTCATCACTAGGCAACCATCCGTGAAGGCCACTTCTCCTTGAGGATGTTCACTTATTGTTTAAATGTATTTTATTTCCATGGAAGAGCGTTTCACCTGACAACTCTCTTTTGTTAACCTTGTGCTGGTGGCCTTTAGAATTATTTTCTGTTGTGGAAGTAAGAGAAAGACAGAAACCTGACTGTACAGTAGAATGAAATTTTCCATTTGAATAAATGTCCTGTAATCTGGACAGTGTCCATAGCTGAATAATCCTATTGATAACAGTTACTGTGGCACATCAAAAGGCGTAACATGGGCATATTTTCACTATAAGTGTAGACTAATAACAGAGAAAATATTTTTATGCTATTCTAAGCATTGTAAAAGGTATCCTCAGAACTGATCTAGCTTCCACTATGGAGAATAATTGCATCCCATGGGCAAAAGGCTCCATTTATCATGTCAATGGAATGAAAAACTCCCACAGTTGAGGGTGAAGACCATGGGAAAACTGCCCTTCTGCAGGAAGCTACTATCAGGCAGGGCAGATGTGCTGTGCTTGACTCTCCACTTCAGTCAAAAGCCAAATAATGCAAGAGCCTTGACTCAGACAGTGGCCAAACCATCTCAACACCTCTGCCATAGCTGTGCCCTCCAGCACTGTGTGCTCTGACCTCTGAGCAGAGAGAGCAGGGTCCCATGGGAGAGGGACACAAGGAGGTTGCACAATTAGTAGATTAAGTGCAGTATGGGTAGCCCAATTTGCTTGCTGAGTGGGTTTGTAATTGATAAAAACACTGTCTGCTTATTTGTTGTTACTGTACATTGTTACTTGTCCTGAAATAACTTGCCCAAAAATACTGCTTCATCTTCACTTCTTCAGTTTGCTTCTGAGACAGCAAAACAGTGCATATCAAATAAAATTTTAAAAAATTAAAATAAAAAAAAAAAAGAGGCAATAGCCCTGAAACTCCTTTTCTGATATGGATACTGCTGCAACTGCAAAATGCAGTATTGTTCTACAAAACTGGCCTGGAAAAAACAGATAAATCAACAGTACTTTGCAAACAGAAAGTAAGCATGTATATATGTGTCTGATTCTTTCCCTTTGCAGAGTCCTTTCTTATCACCCTAATGAAATTATAATCAGTGTCCTTTCTTTCGAGGTAGAATAATTAA
Organism: Lanius collurio; assembly: GCA_020086605.1. NCBI lineage: Eukaryota > Metazoa > Chordata > Aves > Passeriformes > Laniidae > Lanius > Lanius collurio. The sequence goes on from JACBWW010000015.1 coordinate 21,050,364, forward strand.
GAATCCATTACATTTTAAACTGTAACACTGACTATTCTGTAACTATTATGTAATTGGGAAGCAGCTATATTGTCATCTTTATGTAGTTACACTGAATTACACAATCATTTAAATGGAATTATATTGAGAAATTGGATGTAAAGTTATTCATATAAAGTTCTGCAACTTAAGGACTCAATGTGGAACAATTGCCCACTTGGAACAGGCTTTGAATCTAATAAGTACAGCCCTGTGACTTTGAAGGGAAAGAAAAGGTTCCTTAATAAGTCTGAAGTGTTATCATTAGTATCTTTTAATGCAAAGTAGTTACATGCTAGTGAATTATTTCAATTACTCTATTATATTGCTGAGCTAAAGAAAAGGAGCAATTGATAAAAACGTGGTGAAAACTTCATAATATGCAGAAATTAAGAACAGGGCTCAAAAAGCTATTATAGAGTGCATTCAGCTGGTACCTTCAAAATTCTAAAGATACTTAACATTAAATGGAAGAACTTCAAATCACTAATTTAGTTCACAGTGTGCTTTGGGGATTTGAGTAACTCCATATTTGTAGAATGTCTCTATAATATTGCAAAGTTAAAGCTGAGCAAGGGTTTTAATTTTTTCTTGTGGCACTGTGAGATATAAAACACACCTACAGTGAAGTGATAATTTAAAGGTTTCAGTTTTGACTGATCCAATACACAAACCTTAGGGCCTGAAAGAATTCAAAATGTGGTGCAAAAATAAACACTTCAAAGGAGAACCCCACCTGAACGCAGAAGAAAGGTGTGCGAGGAGAAGGGTCTGGCTGGATTCATGAAAGAAGCTGACAGGGACAATTTCTTGCCCCTCAGGGGACTGATAACTCTGACAAAGTTTGAAAATCTGGGACTGATAAAGAGGAACCTGTGCAAGGTTAGAGTGTGCATTAATTATTTAAGGTTTCTAAAATATTCTTCAACCCTACATCAATCTAGCTATAGAGCTAAGTGTAGTTAACAGAGGAATACAGAAAGAAAGCACAACCATTTTGAGACGCTCTACCTGTTTCTTCCTTAATAGAAAACTCTCCCGTTTAACACAAAGTTTTAAAAAGGAATCTAGATCTTAAAAATTTTATCAACTTCACTCCAGGTGCCTGCAACCAAAAGTGGGGTGCTGGCTCCTGAAATCACAAATGTCACAGGACTTCCCCCAGACCAAAGCTGCCATCAACCAGGACTCTGGCTGCTCTTGGAGCCCCAGATGCCACTTCTGACCTGACCTTGAGGCACTGAGGGGGCAGAGTATTGCTCTTTGCAGAAAACAGCCACCATTCATGTCCAGGTGCCTGTGGCCAAAAGTGGGGTGCCAGCTCCTGAAATTGTGAACGTGGCAGAATGTGGCCCATTTCCACGGGAAACAATACTCAGCCACCCAGTGTCTCAGGGTCTGGTCAGAGATGGCGTCTGGGGCTCCAAGGGCAGTCAGAGTCCGGGCTGCTGGCAGCTTTGTTCTGGGAGAAGTCCCATGAGGTTTGTGATTTCAGGAGCCAGCATCCCACTGTTGGCCACAGGCTCTGTGCTCTTTTTCTGTTGAGAAGGCAGAGATGTTCATGCATCTCATCTTTCTAGCACTGTCTGGGAAATGTCAGATGCAGATGTAGATGTTGAACAATCTCTTCATTCAGCACCATGCATTAGTCACTCTCATCTTCACAAGAAAACACATTTTTAAGCAACATAAATTTCCCTGAAGTTTATCTAAAATCCTCAATGTCATTAGACAGCATCTGCTCCCAAGCTGGTTCCTTTAAAGGTATTTTTCTTTTTGTTTTGCATAGTAACCACTACCCTTTGCTCAACTGAGATTATGACTTTGTACCTGAATCTGATAATGCCAGTGCAAGACTTCAGCTTCTTTCTCATCTAGGAATAGTGCCTTCTAGCCCACAGGCTCCAGAAAACCTGCAGAAAACCTTGCATTCAGCCTGGCCAAAATAAAAGCAAGCTTTATTGGAGAATTCCTTAATTAGCAAGGAAAGCTGCAAAATAGGAATTACAAAGAGGCTCATTTAGTTGGACATCATGAAAAATTCTGATAGGGGAGAACAAAGACAGAATTAGTTTGGGAACATTACCTGCAAAGCTCAGAACTGAACTTCTCTTGTTTTTAAGCTTGTCTCTGACTACATGTTTCAAGTCCTGCATACTTTGACGAAATTGCCCTGCAACATGCCTCATAAATACAACTCATTCTCCACTTTCTCCACTGCCCATCCGTCTCATGAACAAGGTGAGAGCTGATTCATGTTACCTTATCAAAATATTTTATTTTGATTTATGTGACTGGCCTGTTTCAGCCTTGCATAATAATAGATAAGTGCAAAATTATTTCCCAAGTAATATTTTACAAAACTGCACCAAGAAATTGTTACTATCTTCTACCAATTCAGCTTCATTATCATCTTACAAGAGGTCTGTCTGAATATACTAATCCAAAGAAAATCCTGGAAGCAGAATGTCCTGGGCTGGTGATATAGGACCTTAATACAAAATGACACCACAAGTTTTGTAATGAAGGATGCATTACTCACATCTGATGAGATACCCACCATAAGTATCAAGGCTTCTGAGAGATTTCTAATGGGCTCCACCCTTATTTTTAGAAATGGGTTTGAAATTCGCTAATGATGGGATGGTACCAGTAAATGGTTAGATAAGGTCAGGACTGAGTAGCCTGCTCTGAGCTGGTTTATGGTTGACTTTGAAAAAGATCCCTTTCCTCCAGCCCTCCTATGGGAACAAAATACTGGTATCTGCCAATAAAGTCCTTGCAAGCACCACCACTGGCAGTACTTCTGCATTAATGGAAATCCTTGTCATTTTCAATCCAACAAACTTTATACATAGTTATCTAAACACTCTTTAAATCTTCACAAACTAGTATTTTTACCATTCCCCATTATTTCCATTCTATAGGTAGATAAACTGAAGGACAGAAAAGCCATGACTCCTCTAAAACTGAGTCATATTGACTTTCATCCCTTGGCTTCACTTGACAAAATGTGCTCTATCCCTTATGTCCCAGAGCAAATCAAAGCAGCTTTTTCATTAAGTTTCAGACATGTCTCATCCACACTGTTGTCTGCTGGTCATGGAAAACATAATGAAGTAAACTAAGTTTGCACATGCACCAAAGTGACCTCGAATTTTCTCTCTTCTTTTTGTACTCGTGAAAATTATATTGTCAAAAAGATTATATCAAATTTTAAAAGTTGCCCAAGAGAGTTTCTTTTATATAATAGGGCCCTGGAATGGAAAGTCGCAATAAAAGAATTCTGACAGGCTCTTAGCTAAAGGCACTAGCAAAATTCTCTGGTCTGTGCATTTTGACTAACTCATTGGTACATTTTACGTTCACTTATGCTGTGTACCCTCAGTTGATCTCATTGACACTTGAAATTTTGGCTAAGAAAGAGCACAGAGAACAGTTAGGCATTTTACCCCTCTTCAAACCATATGACAGTGTCAGCCTCCATGTTTATCATTAGATTTCTGTTAGACATGTAATGCAGTGTCCAGATTAAAATTCTTGCTAAAATGGAGTAAGAGTAATTAAGACTGACATAGGGGTGAAAAATCTTCTGAGGCATTAATTAAATAGAAAGCGTTTAGTGTTCTGATCTTGTTTATTCAAACACTACAACCCCCATGTTAACAGTATTTTAACTAAATATGCCTATGCCTAGTAAAATGTGGTTTATATCCTCATTGTGCTTTGGATAACAGTAAAGAATTTATTACACTGCCAATCTGGATCTAAGTCTATTGAAAATCTATCCACGCTTTCTGCTCCATGAAAATATGTTTAAAATTATTTCAGTGATGTTTCCTTTCTGTGATATTAGTTTGCCAAAGCCTCTGTATTAGCTTCCCTGAGTGATGAAAAATGAGGTCTAAGCCCTTGGTAACCCACAAATCACTTCACGTCATTTGTGGCTAAATGAATGCATTAGCCAGTGAAGCTGTCCCCAGATGACATGGTGGAGATGTCACAGAACAGCACAATCCTCAACAAAAATTTCAGCAGCCTTGCTATGTCACTGTGGCACCAGTACTCAAGGTCACCAGCAGCCTTAGTTAAGTAGATATGAGTTTATCCACCATCGTGAGCAACTTCTGCAAGATCACAGCTAATTTAAACAGGGCTTATGTATATTTTAACTGAGCTGCAGTGATGACAGCAGTTGCAGCACAGACTGACTCATCATAATTAATCCTGGAGCTCTAACATGCAGAACAGCTTTGACTGCAGTTTTGTGCTATGTACAGCTAATACAGATGTATGAATTTGGGTGGCACCTTGGGCCTGCTCCCCTGCCTCCTTATTTGTGTTCCTGTTCAGTGACAATAAATCTCTAAAGAACAAGCTCCTTAGCTTTAGGCTCTGTGAGAAATAGCCCGTCTGCAGCAGCAGAAGGGAGTAGAGGTACAGGGGGAGGTGTGGAACCTGTAAATCACCCTGCTCTGGCACCACCCAGGCCCCTCACAGGGGAACATCAGTCCGTACAATCTGGTACCTGGCAGGCAGAGAAACCTCCTCGGGACAGCCAGAGGAATGAGCCCCTACCCGCGCACGCCCCCAGGGCTGTCCCAAAACAGCCAGCAATCCCAGAAATCCAACTGGGAAGCCCAGCACCAGGGGTCAATGGGAGAGGCTGGCTGGAGCACCTCAGGATCTGAGGGGTATGGGGTACATTATGGGATGCAGGCAAGACCATTTGGGGATTGTACGTACTACAGAACAAGTGCAGGAAATGAGGACAAGGGTATAAACTGGGGCAGTTACTTATTAGCATGTTACTCATAAGCATGTCAGCATGTTTGTTTGGCTATGCCCTGCACCTGATGTGCACAGTCAGTTCTGTCTTCTTAAACTCTATTTTCCTGGATGAGGGGAATCCCTAACCTATGTACATGCATAAACATCAGGTCTAAATGCCAGCAGCCAGACTGAGGACCCTGTGTATGGCGTACCAGCAACTAGAGGGACAGCTCTTAATCCTGATCAGCAGGATGGGGATCAGGAGGAAACTGTTGAGACAGTTCATTTCTGTGTGAACACTGCATACTTCGTTCATCTGTGGGGCCTGCTGTGTATATGTGCATTTTACACCTGTCTGCATGTGTACCTGTTGGGATTACATGCTCAACCTCATCACTGCTTGGAGCTGAAGTGCTAACCTGCAGCTGCCTTCCAGCTATCACAATTGCTGGATTTGGTGACTCCCTAAAACTGCATCCTCTCATGAAGTTACACACGGTCTGTTGCAGCTCTGGAATGTGGTATCTACAAACAAGGTGTAGTAAGGGACAACCTAGGCCTCCTGTCCGCATGCAGACAGCCGTGCACTGTCCTGGATCTCCCACTAAACTGCTTTTCCCACAGGTCTGCAAACACTGCCCAGCAGACCACTGCTACAAGAGCTAAATTTTCCCCAGCTGCTTTTGAAACTATTCCTCCTGTGAAGAACAGTAAACAAAACAAACACTAACCAAAAAAAGAAAGGGAAAGACATAGCCCTAAACAAAATTCTTTGAAGTTGATGGGACCCTAACTCATTACATTTTGAACAAAAGCTTTAAGCCTCTCATACAGATGAGCTATTGTCTTTTGGTCTCCCTTTTGATGTTATTTTGAAGTGCCTCGAGGATACTTGATAATAAGGCACTCTATGAGTTGTATTACCTTGTTCTGTATTGCAATGTTTTATTAACAGCAAATGCCAAATGAATAATGAAAACACAAGCTGGAAAATTACATTTTTTTCTCCCATTGCCAGTTTTAGCCTGATCTAAGCAACTTATTAATTTGCTTCTTTTTGATGGTATGGATTTATGTTTGCTTAATGCAAAAGAATGGAAAGAGCATCTATCAATACCAATTACAATACCATCTTTCTTTAGAGGAAAGGTCTGAGGTAGACAGTGTTGCTTGATGGATTTCATAGAAGCTTAAGGATTTTTCACAAAATGCTAGAAGCAATTTTCTAAAATAAAATAATAATAAAAAACCAAAACAAAACAAAACAAAAAAAATCAAACAAAAAAAACCCAAATAAGGCAAACCCAAAACTGTAAGTTAAAGTTTTTTGTCCTAGTTTTGACTAAGAAAAACAGCACAATTCTCCTACAGATGAAATTTTCTAAAGATGCCAGTCTACAAAAGCCATCCATAACAGCATTTTATGCTAGAAATATGGTGCCAAGCAGTTAGTGAATAACATACCATGAGAAGAGAATTTTGGACGCTGTCCCCAAAGAACATTAAAGTTAGTCTCCAATTTGGAGCTCAAATTCTTTCATATTTTTCCTTCTCCATCACACAGTGTTATTTAAGACTAATTTATAGCTTCAGGCTTTCAGGTCTCACAGAAATTGGCTGGGTTGTTTTGTTATCAAGAACATAAATGCTTTTATTGGAATCAGGATTTCATCCAGGATATTTCATCTGTAATTTAATTAAAGATGTAGTTCAGAAAAGCTACAATTATACTGGGAATATATGCAAAAATATTCTCACAAATGCTACCAGTAGAGTTTAAAATGGTATTGCCACAAACTCACTGGAGAGCTCCAGGTTAATGGTACTTTTATTGCCCAGCTGTGTAACACAGATAAGTAACACTGGTCCCTGAAAAACAACATTCCTAACCCAGCATTCTCACTTTCAAACACTACAAAAAGGACTTCAGCAAAAAAAGCCCATCTTAAGCCAGTGTTTGAGTATGGGAAGACAAGATCAAGTATGTGTATGTATTCCAGATTTGAAGAGGGTATGTCTGGGATGGACAAGCTACAGGGCAGTTCCTCTGCAAACCAGGCAAATGTAGATAACTACTTTACCTACACTGAGCAGCAAAACCACTACTGCTATGCTTAGAAAGACACGTACAGAGATGAAAAGGAAAATGCCACTTACAGGTACTAAATATTAATTCATCTTCATAGGATTTTTCTGTGTCTTCCATATACAAATTTACCAGACATTATAAATAGGATTCAGTCTTCAGGTAAGATGAATCGAATGATGCTTTTTTTACCAGGGTGTAAGCATGTGCCAATCTCTGTCTGGAATTCAAGTCAGAACCTTATTTACCCATTCTCACAAGATTTTGTCTGTCTCAAGCAAAAGTATCAATTAAAAAAAAAAGTATCAAACTTAATCAAAGTATCAAGCTGTAAGACAATAATTTTCTTTACACTTTTCATTCTAACTTCCCTTAATATTTGAGACACTGATATCCATTGAATTAAAAAAATATCTGCTATTCAAACATAAAGGAAAATTCACTGCTGAATTTGCCTGAGCTCAAGGGTATAACCGTAAATGAGTATTCATTTGTGGCCCTATTAATAGGGAAATGACTGCACAGTCCTGCTAACTGGCTGAAATATCAAAATGCAACTTTTTTTCTGTGATAAAAACACATTACCTCCAACCATACAAAGTGTTGTCCAGAGGAAGAAGGAAATTACGTGTTCAGATCATTGCAAATTCTCAAGAGAGACTAGACGTAATCAAAAACATCTGAGCAGCAACACTGGACAGGGGAGCGGGTTCAACATTCAGAGGACTTGACAGATATGAAATTGTGACTGATGTACAAAGGGACATTTGTTCTTCCCCCATCTCCTGCATACCTTATGCATAAACAGCAGTTTGATCCTTGAAGCTCTCAACTCAACTAGAGAAAGCTCAGTGGGTGCCCAAATACTAGAGTCTTTCCTTTTCCTGCATAGTTCCAAAGTACAACTGCTGAATAGAGAAAACAGAGCTTTGAGAGAGAGATCAGGCAACCCAGCAGACTTCCAGATGCCTCCCTAGCTGGGAAAGCTGACTGTAGTCATACTCACGTGCCATTTTTCGTGGCAGGTCCATTTAGCCAGTGCACAACCTTTGTGAGACACTCCCTATTTGCTTCAATTTAGTTACAATCACACCTGTGAGAGCAAACCAGAGAAACCCCCACCTATTAGAATATTGGAACATTGGAATATTGGAGAATATTAGGATGTAATATGAAGAAGAAAGGGTAAATCATCAACAGATTTTCACTACACACCAGTAGGACCTCATGAGACCACATTTTGAAAATAGCTGCACTGCTGTAACTTGTAATTAGTTTATTTGTGAATTTACAAATATGTTAGTGAAATCAGAGGGCTTTTAAGCTAAAAACACTACCAAAGAGATCATATAAACTGTACAGCAAATACTTCTATTGATTTGCTTAGAACAGTAATGGTGTTTGGAAACTTCTCAATTCAGATGCTTCTTGTAGCAATAGATGCCATTTTCTATCGACCAGACATTTTTAAAATATTGTACAGTATCCTAAAACTACCACACAGATATCAATAAAAAATAATAGAGCAAAGAGACAGACATCTAAAGAATATATCTGAAAAATTCTTCATAGCATTCCATAATTGCAAAAATTTCTCAAAGTCAGAAAGTGGAGTTAGTTGTCGAGTTCCTATTAAAAGCTCACAGACATCCGGCATCTTTTTCCCTTTAAAAGGTTCTCGCTTAAATAATCCTGACATCATTATCTCAGTAATGAAAGTTTTGAGAGTAGACTGTGGATGAAATCTAGTTCTATACTCATTCCTCTCATGCTCAAACTGCTACATATTTTTATCTTGGGATTTTTCTCCAATTCCTTTTAGAGTAAAATTAACACATTTTCTCTTAAGTCATTAGTGCTTCTGAAGAAAATGGATTAAGAAAACATGAAAATGGTTTCTCTCATTGTGTATCAAACTAACCGTTCTAAAACTTCTGGACTTACAGACTGGGGAAGCATAGAAACAAGTTTCCTTTTCTTTTCCAGAGGTTCCTAGTCCAGCCTGAGACACCAAGAATAAAAGGAAGTTGCAAGCATATGGGTTTTGTCTTATTCATTGTTCAAAAAGAAAGCAACAACTTGCAGCTGCCTTCCATATATTCATGAATATATATTCATATGTTCAATGGCATTTTTCTCATACCCAAAGTTCGTTATTTGCTTAAGCACCACATTAACTCAGAATCTTTATTTCCATAGTCTTTCCACACTACTGAAGGACTAATGTGCATCTCCAGGGTACAATATATAATTGAAAGGCCCAGAATAAAGCTAAGGAAAAGGACCTTTTACAATCTTCTGATTTTATATATTTCAATAATTGAAGTTTTATTTTATCCTATTCCATGACAGAATCCGTATTCTAGGTTCTATTGAAAAATCTAGCTGAAGTTATAAACCTGTTACTTGAAACACTGAAGAAAAGAAAGCATACTTGGCAATCTCACTTGCTGTGTAACTTGGAGATCATGACAAATTTGCATTGAATTCTGGTTCAAAGGAGGCAGCATGTTTATCTAGAGTCAATAGTACTTTCTTTTATCATTATTTTACCTTTTATCTCCAAATTCAATGGCATTCTACGCCATTTTGAGAATCAGGTAGGTCTTTTATAACAGATATGATAGGGTTGTGTTTTCATGGACTTCTCAAAAGATACTTTTCTCACTTTAAAATTGACATAAATATCTTTCCAATCTGGAATCTGATGATACTGAAATTATTTTTTTAGAAAAAAACAGTATTTCAGTATAACAAACACTGATGAAAAGAGATGGGAAAGGTTTTTCAAAATTCATCCCTTTCTAATTTATTTATTAAAATTTAAACCAAAAAAAATACAACCACAGAAAATCAGAAAAGTGTACTGCTTTAGAAGATCCATTATACAATTAAATGTCATCGGTACTAAATCATTCCAATGGGAACTTTGTCAACTAGATATGATGGAAGTTATATTAATTCCTGCTTTGTCATTGGTTGGATATCACTACCCTTCTCCCAAGGCTCAGCCAAGTTAGCAGTGCTCTCATTATGTTCCAAAAGGAATAGACATTGAACCTGCCTGTGGATTCCGATGCTCTACCTCACCCAAGACCTGCAGGAATTGAGTCCAAGATAAGATACATGACACGATGTTAGGTTTTGCAAACCCTCAAACATGTACATATATTTACTTAAGTGAGAAAAAACTGAACGTGGCTTCAGTGTTTGCCTCATGAAATATTAGTTTGTATAATTCCCATTATGCAATGCAGTACCTTTACTGCATATATTACTAGGTGATCACCTCAAAAGGATGGTAATTTTAATAATGCAGTGTGGTACTACTTAATTTTTTGAAAATGAGTTCATGACTGGGACATGACCTAAGACTGTGTAGAAAATGAGGAATTCACAACTAAAAGGAAAAGGAATATTAACGGCAAAAAACAGGAGAATGAGAAATACTATGCAGACAGATTAATTTCAACATCTACTGAACAATCCTTTATGGAAAGATTATTACCAATATTATCTTAATTCTCACAAGGTTAAACTGATTTATAAAATGAGTTCTTGTTAGGCATTCACAAAAGTACCTACAGTAGTTTTAAATCACACGAGCATTTTGTCCCAAATTTTAAATGTTTTTCAGAATGGGAATTTAATTCATCAATTAATATTCACAATTTACTTTTAATCTTATTTCAACATACATTTATCAAGATATATACCAAACCCTAGGAAGTGAAAAGCTGATTTTAAATCCCTTGAGAAAGAAATGTTCCGTTTTTTCAGTTCCTTTTCACATAAAAAAGAGTCATCTGCAAATTCATCTGCTTTATTGCACAATGCTGGTACTGGGATGATTTTTGGTTTCAAAAGTAGGTGACTAAACAGAGGGGATGAAAATTAGGACATTATATGTTGAAAGTCACAAGAAAATAAATATTTTCAATATCTTTCAAACAGGGCTGTCAGTATCAGTCAATTTTTTTTTGTTTGTTTGTTGGTTTTTTTTCATGAGGAGCATATATCTTTCCAGACAGTTATTCCCTTTTCTTATTCTCTCTTTTGAAAACATTTTTGTTTGCTTTCTTTCTCTGCCTCGTTTTTAGCTTTTTTGATTAGGCAAAATGTCAGAAAAGATTGATCCTTATTTATCTTTGTAAGGGAGGATGTCACAGTTTGCTATGTCTTTGACTATTTGTTTATGTAACAGATGAAAGAATATCAAGCAGTAAACCAGAAACCCATTATTATGTTGAGAAGCTTAACAGAGACGGACCAAAGCATTTTTTGACAGTTACTTCGTTGATCATGGTCAGATGGTCAGATGAAAATATCCTGTACACCCATGCTAGGCAGTCAGAGACTCAATGAAAGTTTGAACATTGTAAATGCTTCTGGATTTCTGCTACTTCAGCAGTGATTCAAGTTCAGTTTTGGCTCCTCCCAGCACTAGGCCATTTTATGTGAACATATACCCCTATAAATAAGTAGGTAAGTAAATAAATTAGCTCAAGCTCTTTCCCTCATTCCAGGCTTTGCCTTCCTCGGTTCCCTTGGCTGCTCTGCTAAAGTTCTCTTAACACCTGGAGAGATTACATACATCCTTTCTGTATGCTGAGTTAATGTGTCTCTCCATAACCAGCTGGGGGTACACATAAGCCTGAAATCAGGATTTTTCCCATTTACACTTGAAGCCTACCCTGTTAGGGATGCTCTCTTGCAGGTTTGTGCAGCAAATAGGCTCAAGGGAAGGCTATCAAGGAACAAAGATATATAACAATTCTAACCTGTCTCATATGGACATTATATTGATAGATTTTTATTTTATGTTGTATGGAGATTTTTTGAAGAGTGTGATGGAAATATAGGTATGAAAAGATTTATTTCTTGCTATTTCAGTAAATCTTAGCAGTTACAAAGTGTGCTTGGGGAGCATTTGAAACATGTTTTGTTTTAATTATTCTCAGAAATTGTACAGTCATAACAAGTTGATACATATCACTTTTTAGTTGTAGTTTTAGAATATCTGAATTCCATGCATTCAAACTGATTTAGTGGAACCTGCCAAAGAAAAATAAGGTAATGTGGAACTTCTAAAGCCAGTGAAGATTGGTCTCAGAGGTGGTTTACTGGTTTATAATGGTTTTGAAATGGACAAGGAGAAAATGTGCTCTGTCTACAGGAGATGTCCCTGCTGCTGGGAGGTAAGGAAGAGCAATATCCCCCCCACGACTGATTTTATGACAGGTATTTACTTTGTTCAATGCCAAGCTGTGTAAAAGAGGCTTCATCTGGTACTCAGGACGAAAACGGAGCACAACCCATGATCTTCAGCCATTCTCTACATCCATCTAAATACTTCAGCAACTGGGAATACAGGTAAGATAAACAGGATCCCAGAATTAAGATCCACCAAGAGGAATCCTGGCAGGACACATCCGTCATTCTTTTGCTAAGTCAAAGCTATCTAAGGGATAAATTTGGACTCTGTGCTTCAGTCAAGAAAATTGTCTTCAGTTAGAAGCAGGATCTTTTCTCATTTTGTTGTAATAAATGTTTACCACACTGAGGAGTAATTCTGAGGAGTAAACACATAGTTCTTATCAAATAAACAATTCAAAGCACTTACAAGCCTCCAAAATGCTGTTAAGCCACCAAAATGTCGTGTATGAGTATAGAATGCTAATTTGACCAAGAAGAAAATGATTCTTTAAATACTAGAAGCATTTATTAAATACTCAAATTTCCAAGCCCTGCTGTGACTGAGTTACAGAAGATGAAAGAATGAACTCTATATTCAGTCAGTGACTTGCTAGAATGCTCTTCAGGATTCAAAACGACTCGTCTATCCTCTTTCCCTGGTCTAGTGAGTGTAACCTGTCTCTGAATTGAAGCTCTAAAATAAAGTCAGTGTTGACCCTGTCATGTGACAGTATCAGACTACCCTCTCTAAATGGTCCCCAGTAAAACAAAATGTCCTTATCCCAGGGCTCTCTCATCTGCAAACAACAGAGAAAAGCCAATTGCCATCTTGCCTGAAGGCGAGAAAAGAAAGGAAAAAACTCCAGTGACTTTATGAAGTCTCTTAATGACTTTCTACAGTAACCTTGGTTATTAACACAGAGTGTGCCTTGGTGCTGCAGTGCAAGCCACAGTCCTCAAGTTTGTCAGAGCATGATGAGAGCTCTGGGAGCTCTGATGGCTGAATACCTTTCATTACAATTAATACTGGAAGTATTTGGGAAACTGAATGCAGATTACCACTGCAATATTCAGCAATCCTCAGCAAATTATAAGCCCATCACAAAAGAGTGAAATAGCCCAAAGAGAAAGAGAAATAGCACAACACAGCACTGTCCATGTTTCATCTATATTCCATTAAACCCAAAGTGCTTTTAACGCATCAGAGTTGAAAGCAAGGGAATTAAATTCTACAGGCTCTTTATTTTTGAAAAAAGACAAAACAACAACAACCCTAACAAAATTCGAGAGTATTGGAATGAGCCAGGAAACTTTTACTAAAAATAAAAGTCATCTGTGGTTGCTTGTGTTACTGACTTCTTCCCAGAAGAAGCGTGAAGTCTGATCATTTCTCTTCAAGACAAAAATAATGCTTAAAATCAATTGTTGACAGAAACACTAAGGCTCCTCTTAGAAGGAATTACAGACATTGCAGGGGATAAATTGTCTAGCTGCCCAAGTACTTTGATTTACTTGTCCACCTGTATTGAATAAAACCTCATCAGAAACATTTTGGGTAACCAAGAGCACATGAGTATTCAGCTACATGATCCTGGCAAGGCCTCAGTTTGCAGAAGCTGTTTGTTCAATGGTAGCAAAGATGATGGGTGGATTCCTGGTTGGGGGAGCCAGTCAGCCTGAGGAATTTGCAGAAAGCAAGACAAGCATAAGAGTTAGAGGAGCAGAAGCTCTGCAATGGATTGATCCAAAGTAGAACCCTACAGCTGTTCTCCTCCTGCTCTGGGTACGCCTGTTGAAAGCCTATTGTACCAGCCTGCTACTAACAGCACTGACCTAGGAGTGGGAATGCTTGCAGTGCTCCTCGTTTAGAAATGGTTGAAAAGGCATTATGTGGCAGTTAAATTCTGGAAGAGTGAAGTTTTGTTGGATATATATATCTGCCCCTCACAGACTTCTCACATTTTGCAGTTTCCCAGCATTCTCATGCATCAGCACTAAGATACTTACTGAATATTAGCAACCTTACAGCAAAAGTACCCCATGTACATGAGACATGTGTGCACTCTCTCTAGAAAATAACTCAGATGATTTTCTTAAAGGTATGGACAGTAGGCTTTTTTTTTTTCTCTCTTATCTAGCTAAATGAATCACTACTTTTACAATTATTAAATGTACCTTGGAAAACGAAGACAGTGAGATGTTTACGCGCAGGTCCTATGACCAGGCACTCTGTAAACATCAACCAACCATACATATGTGTGAGGTGATTATCTCTGTGGACCATGTGTTCACAGCTAGCCACAGGCCCCCTAATTCTGCTCTAATTATCTTACAACATTAGGCAAATTATTTTATTCTGAAAATCAATAAGCTAGTTGTGATCCAAGACTATATTGGTTGTTTTCTCTTAATGTAGGAAATGAGGGCTAAGTCCTTGTAATTAATATAATACACAGGCATGCAGTAAACACTGCAAGCAAAAGAAAAAGCTATAAATGAGACTGCATGAATGCTCTGTTCTTTTATGACATTTACAATGTAATGTACGACTCTACTTTGCAAGATCCTGAGCATGTAAACGTGTGTATATCTGTATGCATGGTGTGTGTATAAATATACACATAAAGATTATTCTTCCTAGAAAGCATTAAAGACTTCAGTCCTTCTCATACTTTTCAAACACCAGTAAACCACTAACATCATATATATAAATGCCAAATTAATTTCTTTGGTATTATCTTTTTGGCTTTCTGAACTATGAGTAAGAAATCTAACAGAAACTGAATCATAAATTCAGCATTTCTACTTTTCAGTCAAGCTACAGGAACAGTAGCAGACAGAGACAGTGATGCAGCTGTGCTAAGAGCCTGACATCCATAGCATATGCACTTCCCAGGATTTTACTTCCTAGCAGCTCTAGCCTGGTTCTGTCAACTGAGAAGTCATCAGCAGATGCAGCACCAAATGCAGTTCTGGACTGCACCTTCCAGTTCAGCTTCAGCTGCAAGGAAACACTGCAGAGTGAGACTGTTCTACTGAGACAAAGCACAGCCACAGGGATGCTGCAGAGGCCACTTCAAAAAGTGCACTTCTGGTTCCAATTAGTATGTTACAATAGATATACCCACAATTTCCACCTAGGTCAAGCACCTGCTGCTGATCCCAACCCATTTATAAACTACTAGAACATCATCTTAACAATATTAATTGTTCTTTATCTTTTGATAAGAGGGTAAGCTGGAACCCAAATTTTATGATTTTTAAACTTCATATTTTTATTCAATGACAATAATTGATATACATTTTTCTTGTAATCTCTTTGTTTTCTATCTTTAAATGTGCTTTAATACTCGTTTCTCAGTTAATTCCCACAAACATACGACATTCTTTTTATTCGCTGTTCTGAGCTCCTTCTTTAATTAAGATTAAATTCTTTTTTTTTTTCCAATATGCAGGTGCTCAGAATGACACACACAGTGTTCCAGATGAACCAGTGAGATATTCCCTGGCATTGCTACCTCTCATGGAAATGACTTGCCAAAAGTATTTTAGAATTGTTTTCGCCTTTTTAATGTTATCATGGTAGGAGCAGCTCCTAATCCTTCTGTGAGCAGCTACTGGATGTACATCCTTCACATCCTTAATAATTTCTGACTAAAGAGCTCCCATAATATGGGGTATTCTGCTTCTACCTTACTCTTTAAGGTTCACTTTTATTATTATCACCCAGGTCACCTGGTTATTCCTGAAAAATAGCCAGTTTCTCATTTGTACTGATGATATCTTTAGGACTGTGCCACCAGCAAACTTCTCCCACTACCATACCTCTCAAAACCTGGAAATTAATTCTAACAAATGTACCAACTAGCACACCAGCATTAAACAGAACAACTCCACTTTGCATCCTTGAGAAATCAGACTAGCTAAAATGTCCTGGCAAACTTCTCCTGTCCCTGTTCAGGGCATTTTAACCATTTTCTTTGTAGGTGTATCAAATTTAGAATATTAGCAATAATCTGTATCTTCTTTGTTTAAAGTAATGTTTTCCAAGTCTTGATTGTTCTACTGAAATGCACATAGGAGAGATCTTACTGGTGTTCTGAATTTCAGAAATCAGAACTACTTCCATTATGAAAATAATGGCTGCACATCCACATTTGTTGAATACATCCTTCTCAACTCCTTATTTCTCCTTTTTCCAGTAAAATACTTAGCTATTCTCTGCCATTAATTCAAACCAAGCTTTTTGAAATGAAACACATTTTTTTGCTTCCTTTATTGACAAAGTTTAATTTAATCTTTGTATCCTCACGCAGTAATGATAAAATTTCCACCTTTCAAACTATTGCAACTTATTCTTCAACAGAAGAATCTTGACTTACTGCCATCAAAAGAATAACTGATATTATTACAGGATACAAAGAATTTGTTATGCTTTTATTGAAACAAATGAAATTTGCATTGCATTGTTATGTCAGTGTGACTTCTTAGATTTATTCCTTTATTACTGCCCACTATACATTTCTGCAACACAGCAAGAAATGCCTTTGTTTTCCCTGCCACAGCTGACTAAAGCTATCAAGAGACATAACAATTTTCAGCAGAGCTTTATCTTGTACTCCCATGTTTCTGTGTTGTGACACTTCTTGGAACAACCATGACATTTTGCTCAGATTGAAATCACTTTCCTTCTTTAAAGCACGGTTTAACTATACAGTGATTTTTTTTCCCCTTCTTCATCTCAGTACAGCAGCATCTTGTGTATTACAGAGTAGCATTTCCCTTCTAGGCTACTTCCTGGAGTGCTAACAGAACAGCTCTTCAAGTTAGCCATGGAAATACTGTGTGATATTGAGAACAATTCAGATAATAGCTCAAACACTTAGGATTTGGAATTTTATTTCAATTTCTCCTGAGGCCGTGTAAAGAAAAGAAGCCCCTTTCACTCCAGGGATGTGAAGCTGCTTGTACCTCAACAGACATCACTGCTGTCATCAACAGCAGTAACAAAGGACAGAGAGAGACACACATAGACAAATATTAGGAAGTCTCTTAAGGAGGGCTTGTAGATACTCTGTTTTCATCAGCTTTGTCTCTGTTTGGCTTTGAACTCTCCACTTCATTCTTCAGAACCGTATCTCAAACAACCAAGGACAAAACTCCTACAGACAGGGACACGGCACTCCTGAACCATCCCTTGCTTTTGAGCTTTTCAATGATTCCCATGTATCTTTTCCGGCAAAACAAATCTCTGGCAGAGATCTGCTGCTGTTGTTCTTTTACTTTACAAACTTTGAGAGAAATGAAGTTAAATATTTTTTTTAGCAGATACAAACAAATGACTCAGAGCTCTATTTTTGTTCTTGGTCTTTCATCCTGTCTTTAACAAAAATAACAGGGTTTTAAAATGCTCTACAGTCTTACTGCCTTAATCACAATGGTCTAAGGATATAGATAATAAAAGGCTATAGGCATAAGTAGCATATTTTCTCTAAAGAGTTGCTAAGAGTTTAAAAATTACTGGGGAAGAATTTGGGCCCTTCTTAAAGTCTGAAAAGTACAGACATAATATAGTGACTAAAAAAATCAGATCTAAACCATTTAATAAGTGCTGAAGGATAACAGTGGGAAATACAAATGCCAGTGTGACACAAAATAAGAGCCAATTACAGTTACTGAAGATATAAACAAAGAAAGAGTGTATATTTTAAAGGCCAGGAGCAAACAAGGACAAGGAAATAGAAGTATCTTTGATGGGTCAGAAGGTGACTTAGCATAACACCAGTTTGACACTGTAGTACACTATTACGTGATGTGATGAATCATTTCAAATACTGTTGCCTGGAGGGTTGAATTTTTCTTTATTCTTGATGGAAAGCAGCATGTGGACGTAATTGGAAGATGTAAAGTGGTGCAGTTTAGAAAGATCAGTGGTTAGAGCAAGTGTGTTCCAGTTAAGGCTGTTAATACTAATTCTATTCTTTTCACACTTCAGGATTTTGTGTTTTGTTTTGATGCTTCTTTTCTTAAGCCTCTTTTATGTTCATTTGTTTTCATACTTCTTAACTTGCCAGCTATGTAAGCATTTTCTCTTGGGTTTCCAGAGGGATAAATGCAAGTTATTTGCAATATTTGCAAGTAGTCAGGTATCCAACAGGTAATTTAGCACACTGCAAGCAGCACCTGCATGTGAAATAGCTCTTTCTCAATTTCCACTCCTCACCCACCCCCACAAATAAAGGTGGCATATAGGAAACATGTTGTTAATATTTCCATCAGAATCCAAATTATATGACTCAGATCAGTATAATAATTTCCTCATAGGCTGCACAACCTGTTTTCTTTTATGAGCAAATAGCACAGAGATAGAGGCAGCTTATACGAGCATAAGGAAGTCTTTCCTTTTCACTGACATCCCATTTACTTCCATCTGCCCCGGATTCAGAGCTGGATAGTACCAAAGCTGATAAGAGATACCCAAGCTGGGCCCAGAGCATCTTCTGAAGTTAAACACATGCAGTGTTATCTGAAATCACACAGGCGTGTTAGATGAGATAATGTGAACTGGTGTAGCACATCAGAGGGAGAAAGAAAAACTTTGAGACTAACTGCTGGCAACCCCAAAGACAACAATCCCACCACAAAACAACATTACAGATAAAAGTGCTTAGCCCTTTTGGCTGCTGTGCACTATACCTCGGGTACCAGGTGATCTGTCTGCTTGCAAACATTCTATGAAAGGCTGAGAAATGACTCTTCATTTTCTACTCTCATAAGCATTTGTTTTATCATTATTGACACAAAATATAAAAAGCTATAAGTTCAGATAGTGAGAGAAATATCTAATGAGACTATCTGCCAGGGTGAAATAGAGATTCCTGACACATGAAAGAAATATTGAATGCTAACTTAAAGAACTCTCTCTCTTCTCTGAGTGTTGTTTAATAGACATTTTTTTACGACAGCTCTATTCTCCAAATTATTTATTTTTTAAAATATATTTTTATTGCTAGGCTTTACTTTGGTGATAAATAAGAGAGCTTAATGGGATCAATAATGAATTTGAAAACAGCTGTCTCAGTCTACTTAAACTGGGCTGCATTATGGCTGTGCTCTTTCTCAATTTGACTTCACCTCTACAAGGTACTGACTCTCAATTTCAGCAGTGCTTTGTGCCATTGGCTTAAGGATTTTGGTGGCCAGGGCATTTGTGCTGCTGCCCAGGTGCTCAGTTAGACACAACCTTGCATAGCCTAGTGAAAAGAAACATCCATGCAGATGGGAATATCATGGTTGTACCATATCTGGAAGACGCAGAGTGTTCTGTATCCAACTTAATTATTTTGATAGTTTTTAAATGGGTTTATACAGTGCTTAGCTAACAAGCATTTAATCCAGAGGCTAAAAAAGGCAGTAACCCTAGAGACTGGTGGTGTAAAGGGCTATAAAGATTTCTGAGGTAAAAAGTCATCTTTAACCCTAGGGAATGGACTGTAAAGGCAGAAGGGGATATTATTAAAATCTTTAATTAAGCATTTATTTTACTCCTTTATTTGGCATTGAATCAATTTGTCATTAGTTGTTTTATTATTTAATTAGTGTGCTTAATTACTGTAAATACTATTAGGGCTAAATCCTGCAAGTTGACATTCCTAGGGATGTCAATTAAAATTCACACCATTACCCAGGTTTAGAAAAATACAGAGTTTCTTTTGAGGTACTGCTTATGACAACCAAAATATTACTGTAAAAATTTTTTTGTTCCTGGAATGACTTGAGTGCAAAGTAACAGAGGTTGTTTGAAGCACAAGGAGCCATTGTGACTACATGAAGTTGGTGGAAATTTTAATTAGACTTCATTGGGGTAATTGCTGTGTCCTTGGAAATGGAACACTCTGAAAAAGAGCACAGAATTTGGCCTTCTTGTTATGGGAGAATATCACAGAAAATTTAATGCAATTCATTACTGAAGTGAGACACTGCACTGGAGCTCACAAGATGGTGGCCTCAAGTGCAATGGGATGTGGGCAGCATTATTTGGAGAATGCAGTAACAATTATTCCAGTCTTGTACTAGATTGAAATATCAAGGGAATACCTCAACCAAAAATAAAACAAAATTCAATGGTAGAGCAACAGCAACCCTGTCTTTTTTTTTTCTTTTTCATTTTCACATCTACAGAAGAACTGCATGATTGGGAAGGTTCTCAGGTAGAAAAGGGGTAGTTAGTGTTTTGGAATAACATCAAATAAGTGAGTAATTTATTCACTACAAAAAAAAAAATGTTTTGGGGTTATTAACATGATCATTGACCTGGGAAAAAAAATTATTTAGAGAAAGCTGCCTATATTATTTCCTGAAAGGCAAAATAATTCACTGTGTTATTTCCAAAAGAGGGAGGTTTAACTTCTGTTTTGACATGATTTTTTATTTTAATTAAAAACTAAAACCCTAGTGAAACAAAACATTTTACTTTCATTCCCATAATATTTAATGCAAGATTATGTTCCTGTTTTATTTTCTGGCTGAGTGAGGGAAAAAAATAGAGAAAATGCTGTCTTAGATTAATCCAAACCAAAAATTTTTCGCAGGTTTTCTTTTGAGCTACTGACCTGAGCAGTTTCCATTCCTCGCAGCTTTCCCCTTCCCTGCTCTCTTAAGGTGCTTGGCAAAGTGCAGGAAGTGAGAGGAGAGATGATGCACAGACAAGATCCTAACTGTTGAGAGGTCAGAGCTGAAATTTGAGTCCAGGCATAGCTGAAGGGAGGAGAGATAGCAGGGGGCAGGAGGCAAAGCCAAATAAAGTCAGTGGGAGATTCTCCATTGACTTCAGCGGATGTTGAATCCAAACCAAACCAACAGAGAAGTGTGAAAAATGAACAATGGGGCATGAGGAAGGAAAGGACAGAGAGTGATGTGAAGTGGGGGAAAATACCATCTGCTCTACTTGCTGCAGCCCTGGGAAAGCAGGTATAATTTTTTTTGGCTGTCAGCACAAGCTCAACATCCCCCTCTAACTTTGTGAAGTGTAACACTGAGCACATCAGGGAGATGTAGGATTTTTCAGTGGATGCTAACAGCATTCTTGCTCAAGCTGAGGAAGTTGTTCACATATAATACAGTACCATTTCCCCATGCATCTACTATAAAAAATGTAATCTAAAAGCTTCCACCGAGATAAATAGATGAAGCAGATGGACAGGGAAATTAAAAGAAATTGGCAAGGTAGAAAAGATAAATGGTCAACTGAGATTTGAAATGAAGAAGAGAGTCAATGAGGCAGAGAGACACAGTGAAGCTATTCCAGATGGTAGAGGCTGCGGAGAAGGCGGCTCTTAAAACATTTGAGAAATTCAGACTGAGAGAGGTCCGGTGGCAACGAGAGCATGGAGAGTCAGAAGCCACCTAAACCTGGATGATGTCGGGGCCAGAAAAGAGGTCACAGCCCAAGAGGACTTCAGCGACTCAGCAGAGGCCAAGCTGCTTCTCTCAGACTTCAACATCTCAGCCTGTACATTGCACCTGCCATTCTCTGCCTACTGTTGAGCTGCTTGCTACATCACCTTTTCCTCATGAATCAAGGGACAGGATCAGAATCAGAAAAGGTCAGAAACAGCTGTCCAGATGCAAACAACTCTGAAAAATGGGATTGTTTAAAACCCAGTCTCTTCATCCTGATATAGCTGTGCAATCTCTCCTTGCCTGGATCTGAATTCCTTTTCTTCAGAGTGGCTTTTTCTTCTGGCCAAACAGAAAAATTTGCTGAAGTTGCTGTTTCTTGTGTCCTGTGTGTTATCTAGACCTGTGTGTTATTGCTGCAAAGAGAAAACTGTACCGAGGGATAACAATTGCTAAGTTACAAAGGGTTTTTTGAATGTGTATTGGCTTTAACAACTGCAGGTTAGTTGTCCAAGAGCAGTCCACAGAACCCATTGATGTGAATATTTTAAGACATTATCCCTGCCCTCTATGGAGCAAAGGTGCTCAGCTTTTGAGGATCTTAAAGCAAGAATTGTCACCCTAAACCTTCCTCAGTGGCCGGCTATATTCTGCAATAAAGTGCAGCACTTGGCTCCAAACCCTCTTCTTTTCATTAGCTATACTGAAGTAATGTTATAGGAATGAGAGACTGAGGTTTACTTCTAATTTTTGGTACTATTTTTGGGAGCAATCTTAATAAGACGAGGGGTTATACTGTCAAAGTCTGTTGCATCAACTGTACAATTTTACAGCTCCATTTTGTGGTAAGATCCACGTAATTGAAACTTCAACATCAATTTACTTGATTATAAGTCTGTGTCACTGAGCAAATGGCCATCAAAAGCCTCTCCTCCTACTTCTGATTTCCTGAACTTCAAAATGGAATATTAAGTGCCATTTAGCCACTGACAGTTGCAATACCCCATT
Organism: Lanius collurio; assembly: GCA_020086605.1. Classification (NCBI taxonomy): domain Eukaryota; kingdom Metazoa; phylum Chordata; class Aves; order Passeriformes; family Laniidae; genus Lanius; species Lanius collurio. Next base: position 21,072,844 of record JACBWW010000015.1, read on the forward strand.
TATCAGCCTATTAGGTACAGCAAGTAACACTAATGGGGGTGAATGTAAAATAACAAAAGACTAGCACCCATGTTGCTTTTCCCTGCTGAAAGGGATAATTCAGTAATTACTGAGCATGCCTCATTTAGTACCCAGGCCAGAGGAAGGGAAATGGGTTATTCTCAAGGTTTCAGGTGGCTAAATTAAACAGCTGCTAATATATTTTTTAGCTTAATTTTATCTTTTTGCATATTCTAATAGGCAGATTTCACAGAAGAAAGATATTTTAATGAAATTTACATGGGAATCACTAGATTTCTCATACACACTTAAGTCAGAACAACATACCTAAGACACAACCTGTCATTCTCCACACCTGAAGGTGCTGTGAAGCTTGTTTTCAGTCAGTTTGATGAATTACTACTTTGTTGAAGTGAATGTTGCAATCCATACCAAAATACAACTCTGAATAAGGGATCTTCCATTTATGATGGCTTCCAAAGCAGGAAACTGCACTAAATATTATGCACAGCATAATATTTTTAAATTAACAAGCAGATTGTCAGTTAAAGTAAATAATTCTGCTTATTTGAAGTAGAAGGCCTTTGCTAATTGGTACCATAAATATATCTAAATATTTATATATTGATATTAAATCTGGCCTTATGGGAAGCTGAGTACACTGAGGAGATGGTGTTGAAATACCTTTACATTTGCTGTTCTACCAAAAAGATTTACACCCCGCACCTCCTGTTAATGAATTGTCCCTCTCTGAGTTTGTATCACAGGTGGCCTTAGCACAAACTGGATTTATGTTTCTTCAAACTGAACTAAAATAACTGCCCCAGGGCTTCACCTGATATGCTCTCTAAAGGGCACTGTGGGACTGGAGCTTGAAGCAGTGCGAAGTGAATCCCTTGAAATATGTGCACTGTGGACCTTTCTGGACAAGACTGCTCATACAGGCTGCAGTATTTGCTAAAATAGATATGGTTTGAGTGTACTAAACCCAAATACTAAATTACAAACATAAAGTGGTGGCAGTACAGCAATCGAAAGCCAGGATAGCAAGGAGATGTACCATTTCCTGGAAAAACCTGACTGCAACAAATATGAAGCTTATATGACTAAGTGAAAATTTTGGCTTGGGTTAAAGAAAATAAATAAAAATATTTAAGGAATAAAGGAATTCACTAGCATAATCAGTATTATCACAGGACAGAAGATGTTAGTCACCAGCCTTTGATGCTTGATAAAATGTCATCAGCACCTGGAGTTTTGAACTACAGCATAGCTCTCACCTCCAGTTCCCCCAATTAATTATCCAGATTTCTGGAATATCAATTTCCTGCAGAGAGAGTTTACAGTTTCAAATCAACAAGGTGATATTTATTTACAAAAACAATTAAGTTCCATCTTTTTTGCTGAAAAAGATAGAAATCAATTACAATAAAAAAAAAAAGCCTGATTGAGGCTCATCCAGCCAGTGCTACAGCCAAAAAGAAAACTCAGCTGGGCTGTGGATCAGGCCTGAATTTTAAACTTTTGACCTCAACCTTGCTGGATTTTTTTTGAGCAAAAGAAATGTATATCAGACTAATTTAATTCCCTTCTGCACAAACAGATGATATATCTATGTTTTTTTGAGATTTTACAATATTCTCATATAAAATTACAATTTTTCACTTTTTGTTTTTAATTCCACTGCAACAAATGAAAGCAAATAGAGAACTTTTTTCTCTTCCCTGAAATCTTTTTTTCAGAATAATCACACGTAGTATATTTTGCATGTCCCATTTTAAAAATTAAAGGGTAATTGAAGGACTATTGTCACAACAAAACAAAACTGTGGCTGTAATATACAACAGTATTCTGCTAATAAACTTTTAACAAGTACAGATGTTAATTACAAAGATCAAACATAGAAAAGGAACAAGGGAAAAATTCTCAGGAAGTGCTAAAGAGAGTCCATCATTGGGATTCTGATTTTCCATCACAAAAACTTGACTTTAAAAGGAGTAAAGCTACAGGAACATTATTTACAGTAAAAAACATTTTCAGCGAATACTTGCTGTGAGGGTACAATAAGAAAAACAAATCTCACTACACAGAAGTAGATAAAAGACAAGGAATATTAGACTGACAGACATTGGTAACCCACAGATAGCAGCTAATCCAACGGGATTTTTATAATTTGGCTTTGGAATTACACAGCCCTCCACAAGAAACATTAGGTCTTTTAAGCTTTGCTCTTTCTCATCCTAGTTTGGTAATTTTTCAATACTTTCTGAGTTTAGAAGAGTTTACAATTTTACTTAAGTCCCCCATAGGGAATTCCTGAAGTGTAGCCATTAAGGCAGTATCATGATGTGATATGTCATCTGGAAATGTTTAGGAAATAAGAACTCTGGTGTTCCTAACTCCTGGCTTTCCTCCTTCTACCCTCACCTCCTCTTTCTAGAAAATGCCAAGAACTCCTGAAAATTTTTATTTGCCCTTGAAACAATGATGATCCAACAAAATAACTGAAGGAAACACTGACATGGATACTGCTCATGGTGTCCAGTGTTCCCAGGAGCTGTGTCCTTCAGGAGTCGGTCAGGCTGTGAGGGCTGGAGGACAGCTGTGGTGCAAGGACGCACATCTGGGATGCTAGCACTAGAGGGTGGTAGGGAAAGAAGGGAGCTTCTTGAAATGAGTGCTTTTCTTTCCCTAGCTCTTCCACTTCATCACCTGAACATCATAATTCTTCTCTCCTTATTTTTCAGGCCCAAGAGGAGAGATAAAACAATTTTTTAGAGAGACCACACAAGTTAAAGCTGTGTGTTCAAGTAGGTTGCAATGTAGCAAACTAACCATCTACAAAATAAAAATACATGTGTGAATTGAGGGTTCAGAGAGTAACTCTATATTTTTCCTCCCATGTTAGAGATAAGTCCACATTTATGGTAAGAGTCAATTTTGCCCTGAGTAACGCAAGATGTCTAAAGACTTAGATAATGGCAGAATTCTGTATTGGCTATTTGATCTTGAGGATTCATAGTCCAGCTAGAAAATAAACTCAGTATCCTCTTCCCAGTCACCATGTTTGCAAACATGGTCAGAGACTTTCATTTATCCTTCATGAAGGAGTTGTTGCACAGCTACACACAGTATATAACCATGCATACAATGTAACTATTGTGTATTCACCTCATATACACACTTTTTATTTTCCCATATTTTCCTGAATAAATTAGGCAAGAGTCTCTCACTTTTAGCTTGCAGGCACATATTTTAGCTACTGCAGGCACATTCTTGGCTCCAAGGTACAGAATCTAGCTAAGCAGAAGACTGCTTCTCACAAGGAATCATAAAGGAAGTGGCACATTAAACAGAGGTTTGTGCATGGAAGTTTCATCTTTAGAAAGAAAAACTGGCAAGATTTATGAAATGTTTTGTATTCAGTCAGAAAAGGGGTTGATCATTTCTTCTAGATTCAATCCTGACATGTTTAAATTTAATGATTAACATCTACAGAAATTCAAAGACCATGGCAATCAATCATTCCATATTTTTGCAGGAGAAGCTATTGTAGCTGATGCTACAGTTCAAATTAATATAAATCTAGCTTTCCCCCCTTTCATTTCTTTCTTATTTATAGCAAGTTACTACTTGGTTACATCACAGTCAAGCTTTTATGTTGTTTCTCAACACTCTGTGGAACAAAGATTTCAGTCCAGATATCAAGAAAGTAAAGTGAATATGGAGTTAATTTTCACCTCTTTTTCTACAGAAATTAGACTTTTATGTTCTCCACAAAAACAGATATTTAAGAAATATGGCAGTTCACACTTGAACAGCAGTAAGTTCAGTAGATGTTGATTTTAATTAGAATACTTTTAGTGGAAGAAGTTCCAAGAACAAACAGAAATGAAATAAAATCTAATTTTAATTAAATAAACCCAAACAAATAAAGCTATATTTCTAATTTGAGAATTGTCATTAGTTTGTTTATTTGGGGGCTTTATCCCCAGTTCTGAAAAAAAAAGGCCAATACAGTTTATTAAATTTGATATTATCAGGAAGTTATAAAAAGGTCCTAATTTAATGAAAATGACTACACAAATACTAATTTATTTGCTCTTCAGGAGCAACTCCCAAGTCCCAGTTTCAAAACACTTAGCAAATATTACACTATAAACCTCACACCAGTACTGTTATCACACTGCATACTATTAGATCCTGCAACTGCCAGCAAAAGTGCCTGAGGCAGAGAGATGCAACAACTTAGTGGGACAGGGCTCATCAGTACTTCTAAAGACTATGAGTATTGAATCTTCATTTGAAAAATTGCACAAAGCCAGTTAAATAAGTGGGTTAAATTTATTTGGTCTCAGATGTCATAAACAGTAATCACAGTAAAGAGTCCATCAAGATCTTAGCTGTGAGAGTGCAAGAAAGGGAAGCCTCGCATATCGATGCATGAATACATCTCATTCCAGTTCATTCACAACATAACCCCTTACTCTAGGAATTCAAATCCTGCTCCTCTTCCAGCAGCAGGTACGACAACTGAAATGAATGGGATCATTCATCCACATCAGAAAGAGGGCAGAATTTGCTTTGCAATAATGAAAGGAATTCTTTTCTTCCAGCCTATCACCACATGCTTCACTTGCAGCAAAGGGACAATTTAACGGTACCAGCTCTTCCCACATTCACCGGCAGAAACCCGCTCATCTCAGGGGGACTGCGACTTGAAGGACTGACCTCTATTATCTGAAATGTCAAACTGTCATAAATTTGCCTGCTTGATCCCCTCCCTCCATAGCTGTGGCAGCTCCTGACCCAGCAGAGCTCTCGGGCATTTCCACATCATTTCTACAAAACACAGTCCTGAAAAGAGATCAGTGAGAGATGGGGATGAATGTGTGGAAATGCACACAGTCTGTACGGTCCAGAAGGACTCATTTTCAGAGTAAAAAATTGAAAATAACATTTCGTATTTTGCCTTTTATCTGTTGAAATAAACATGACACTTTTTTTTTCTGATGTACATTTCTTGGGAATAAAACATTTGATTTCAGTCAAAATACAAAGGAAGTGTCTCCATCTTTCTCCCTCTCATACCCAGGCTTGTGGGCACACGCTTATGTGCTGTTGTCTGAGAATAGGTAGCAGCAGCAGAAAAGCCTGACAGCTCTGTTTTAGCCAAACATACTTAGTATTTTTTTTAAGTACCACACACCCAGTTATCTCCAGTTAAGGGACTTAAACCGCTAATGAAGTTTTATGTGGCTCTCCATGAAAATGGCACCCTAAATTGTAAAAAGCTACAGTGCAACTTAAAATTCTTCAACCACAAAAGGACAAACATTTACAAGAATGCACCTGAACATGAGGAAGTTGATAGAGTGCAAGTAAATGTTTACTATAGTAAATCAAGGACCACATATGCATTGCCATAAGGAACACCAACCTAGCTTACTCCATTACCTTATCAGAATGGATAGAACTGATATCTGTTTTATTGACCCATATCTTTAGAATCTCTGAGGTGGTATTTGGGAGAAATATCCTTTGTCCCATCAGAAATTTCAAATGTTTTCCCCTTCCCCAACGACTGAGAAGGTCCCCTATGCATAAAGTGTTGCAATATTATTTGTTGTGATTTAGGAATGGTATTCCCCAATTTAGTGTTCCTGTCAAACAACTCCAAATCTTGTGCCACCTGCCGAGTCCCACACTCCCTCCTCCTGCACAAAAGGTAAAGATCATGGGTTGAGATGAGAGAAATTTACTGGAAACAGCAATGGAATCAGAAAATGAACAGTAGCAGCTGCAGTGTCAATAACAAAGGGCACAAGAGAGGCAAACAATTCACACAAAATTGCTCATCATGGAACTGGAACTACCCAGTCAGCCTCTCCTCCACCTTACGTGACTGGAAGGGACCTTTTCCCCCCACCACCCCTTGGCAATGAGGAGTGATGGTACAGAATAACCTCTGTGTCCTTGCCATGTCCCTTGAGGCTACTGCAAAAATGAACCCTGTCCTTCCTGGAACCAGGACATTATGACATTTCATGTTCCAGTAACAGTAACCAGTACCAGCAGACGTATGGGAGACATGCAGTGCAGATGCAGAAAAAAAATGTATAGTCACTGCTTGAAAGATAGAGAGGGAAATACTCCAGAGGGTCAGCCCAAGCCCAACACACTGCAAACTGGTTATACAAGCCCAAAGGCTTGATCTTGACTTTTAGCAAAGAATAAATTTCGGTCCAAATGAGTGACTCTCATAAAACAGTACTTCTGCCATTCTACTGCCCTGAGAGTGGTTGTGTTAACTTGGAGAAAGGGGATATTTTGTTAGGAAATGTTTTGCCATGGCTATGATTGTAGTAGCTCAAGAACAGTGAATCGCAGTGTATAATAACAGTGCTCTGAGAAAGGAAAGAACAGAGATTTAAATAAGTCAGGCTTGCTTAGATTGATCAAGATATGTCTGAGAATGAGAAAGGATATATAAAAGCTGCATAACTCTGAATCTAGGCTGAAATTATATCTCTAAAGACAAAATGATACTGAAAAGGCATTGAGTTTATAAGCTTTCTCTTAAGTCTACAAACTACTGTTAGATGAAGCTTTGAAATCAGATATTGGTTTCAAGGAAAGTTTCAAGAAGGTTGGTTATTTTTCATATTGGTTCTCTTGAAGTATAATCCATGAGCTGTTAAGAAAAAAAGGCATTTTGCATAACCCACAGGCTTTGCTCCTTTTCGGTTAAAGGAAAAAAGATCAGCTGTTGAAAGAAAACTCTGTTGAAAGCCCATATAGCTAAGTGCTACATACAACAAAATCCAAAGAGGAAAGCTGGGAAGAAAGGGCACGATTTTTTGTGGTTTTATGTTCTTCTCTCCCAGTTCTAGAATGAAGACTGTGTAAGTTTCCCAATAACTGGATGGTGTCAGCTTTTGCAATTTTGCTTTTAATTTAGTAGTACTTATTTCCTAATCTATCCCTGCATCCATGTGCTACAACATTCTCATTAATCATTCTCATAGATTTCCTAGGCAACTGGTTCACTTAGTTTTGGAGTCAAAACAAACTTTTACCTCTAGTCATTACCCCTTCTTTTCCACAAAGGTGTCTTTCACTGCCTGTTTTAATTTCTGCCACAAGTTAGACCTAGCAGTGTGGAAGTGCCTTCCCCTGAAATCCTGGGGGGAGGGACCCTGCAGGGTACAGGTTTGTCCCTGTCCCTGCTCCCATGTCACGTGTGCCCCATACCTGTTCCTGATTGGGTGGTTTTGGGTGCCTGGGACCAGGGAGGAGAGCAGGTCCCATGACTGGAAATTGGCCTGGGAACTACAGCCATGCGGCTGGAGGAATAAAATAATCCCTGAACATCTACAAAAATATTGCTTCATCTTTCCTTCCAAGTTCATCGCTGTCTTATACATGTTGTAAATGATTCCCCTCATTACAACAAATGGTGGAGAAATGCTGGCAAATGATCCCTGGAGAAGATAATTCGTAAGTAACTCTCGATATTTCTTCTTGGTTTCATTTTGTTGTCCCATCTCTGAACGATGGAGAACTCATGGAAGGATTCATGGCTGTCCGAACCACAAAGAGACATTTACCTTAAACATAAAAAGGTTCTTGAACAGCAATGCGTAGATTTTAGCTTAATTCAAGCTCAGAAAGAACTAAGACACTTTTTGGTATGGCTGTTTAAAAATTTCGTCAATGTTTCCTGGGATTTGATTCTTATCAAGGACTTTTGGAAGAATGTTTGGACACAGTTAATTTCCCAATCAAAAAACGTGCCGATGCAAGACTGTTTCTGTGACTATTACCTGATTTCAGAGACTGTTGAGCAATATCGGCTGTGTTCTGCTATGGTTTCAGCAGCGACCACGTGGTCGAGCAGCGCAAGATTTGCAGGGTCTACTCCGCCACCCCGGAGACTGTGCGGCCCTGGCCGTGGGCGCTGAGTGCATTGCGGGCGGCAGCGAGGGAGCTCCAGTGCATGGGAGAGCCAGTGAGGCCAGGCATGGCGGGAGCAGAGCCGGCGGGGAGACCGGAGGCGGCGGGAGTGGAGCCAGGAGCGACGCGGCGGCGCAGGCCCGGTGGTGTTCGCCCTGAGGCAGCGGTGAGGGCGGTGGCGGCTGAGGCGCGTCCTGGCAATGGCCATGCCGTGTGGCGAGCGATGGTTCAAGCTCCACACCGAGAAAGGCAACGGCGATTGTGGCAGTCGCTATGGCGGCCGTGGTGAGCCACGCCGAGCAGAGCCAGAGGGGCGTGGGGGCGAGAAGGGAACCGTGCTAGCCCACGGCCACACAGCCAACAGCAGCAGCGGCAGTGCCGGCGGTACAAAGCCGCAAACACGCAAACACCTCTCAGGGCACGGCCGTGCAGCTGCGCGAACGCCCAGAGAGCGTGGAGCCGTCACACGGAGCTCCAGAGGGGGAGTGAGCATGGCACCAAACGGTGGTGTGGAGGTGGCCGAAGGCGGAGCAGCCAGCAGGGTCAGCGTGCAGCAGCACAGCCTGACCAGACCCGCACGGCCCTGCACACGATCCCAAAGAGTCCAGACCCCGTGACAGGAACGCACTGGCAGCCCTAGCCCCAGTGGTCCCGGCTGTGGCAGCTCCGACAAGAGAGTTAGTAAACCCGAAAGTGAAAGCAAGAACAAAGGAACTCGGAAAAATGAAAAGGTTATCACAGCTAGGGTTTTTGGAACTGTAAAATGGTATAATGTAAAGAAAAATTACGGTTTCTTGTTGAAAAATGATAGTGGAGGAAGTATTTTTGTCCATAAATCTGCTATTGTAAAAAATAACCCCAAAAGTGATGTTCCAAGCTTAGAAGAAGGAGAAAGAGCAGAATTTAACATTGTGCAAGGAAGGAAGGGCCCACAGGCCGCCTGTGTTACAGGCCCTGAGGGTGTCCCTGTCAAAGGCAGTAGATATGCTGGACAATATCCCCATAATCCCTATCCTCTGCCCTATCCCACCTTCCCCTTTTATCCCATACCCCTTTATCCCCCATATATGCCCAGCTCAAATTCCCCTTTCTGGTTCCCCTCACAAAACCATGCTTTTTCATTTGTCATGAGTCCCTTTGCAGTGCCGATGGGGCAATGAAAAGGAGGGAGGGAAGAAATTAACTGTCATTTTCTTAGATTCCAACAGGTACAGAAAGAAAAATCCTCTCCTCAGTTATCATCTGAAGCATGCTCAAGTCCTATCTCCCTTCTGATGCTCCAAAGGAAATCTGTTTGGACATTTGGGGACTCAAGACAGTGGCTTCCTTTCCTTTGAAATTGTTTTGTTGTTTATCCAACTGTTTCCAGTGTTGTTTTATTTAATAAGAAAGGGTGAGATGTGGAGGTGCCTTCCTCTTGGGGGAAGGGACCCTGCAGGGTACGGGTCTGTCCCTGTCCCCCTGTCCCCCGTGCCCCATACCTGTGCTTGATTGGTTGGGTTTGGGTGCCCGGGGCCAGGGAGGAGAGCAGGGTCCCATGACTGGAGTCTGCCTGGGAACTTCAGCCATGCGGCTGAAGGAATAAAATAATCCCTGAATATCATCAAAAATATCACTTAATCTTTCCTTCCAAGTTCATCACTGTCTTATTTATGTTGTAAGGATTCCCCTCATTACAACATAGCAGATCTCATTAGATGGGTGCTCTTCAAAAAACCATAGATTTATTTTACTGTATGCTTTTTGTAAGCTTTCTGTTTTCATTTAATATCTCTATAGGTTGTCATGAAGACTACAGCCTCTTTGCAACAGACTTTACAGGCTCCAGGAAATATCAGCTCTTCTCAAAGTCATGCTAAATTTAGCTGATTTGTCTTTGTCACCTACATCATTTATGTCTCTATAATTGTTAGAGTCAAACTTCTGTAATGCCCTCATCTCCTGCTTGCTGCAAGTGATTTTGACCCAGATGGGTGGTATTGCTGACAATCTATTCCTGTATTAACACACACCAGGGTCTCTACTTTATTTTTCTCTTTCCTTTATATAATGTATCCCACAGTATATGTATCCATATTTCTGCTATCCTGTGACACTCAATTTCACATTTTCCACCAGCAAATCTCTTTCTTCCACCTTTTTGCCCATTTGTCTTGCATCATTACAAAAAACATTTCAGTTGTTTTTGAAAGCCAGTAAAGAAACAACTCTTAATTTTCATTCACTGCATCTATCTTATCATGACAAGAAAGACACAAGAACTACAGCTTTTTCCCTGATCATCTTTCTACTCTCCAGTATCTTTCACCCTTTGTTATATGTTTCTTATTTCTCCCTCTGCTTATTTAACTGTGTTTACCAGCCATGCCTACCTCACCCTCAGAAAGGTACTAGCCCTGCTACTCCAGTGGAGTCCATCTGTCTGGAGGAACTCTTGTTCCATGAATGCTTCCTAATGGTCAGACATCCTCAGACTTTCCTCACAGCATTTATCCTTGAGCCACCTGCTCATCTTTGCCATCTCACCATGCCTTTGCCTTCCTTTTCTGAGGACTGGAAAGCTTCCACTGAATGCTATGCACATGGAAATACCATTGTCACCTGGCAGAAAGAAAATGTCTTCCATCTTGTGGATATTACACCATTTTAAAATGAAACCGTGTTTACAATGAAGACTATAGGCTTCCCACACCCAAATCTTCATTCTGCCAGTGGCTACTGGGCCAGATAAGTGGGGCCACTTTCCCAGCTGCTTTTTTGCAATCTTATTAGAGATTAAGTCAAGAAAACCAAAACTGAAGAAAGATGCTGGCAGCAATATTACCAGGGGAGGAAAGAGCAGATATCCTAGAACAAGATGCAATTTTTCTGTAATTATTTACAGGTAATATGTATTTGGGGTTGGAAAAATATACTTACTGTGACCTTGTTGGGCAGCATAGTGCTGTTCTTTTATAGCAGATCTTATAAATGGGAATATGGAAAAAGGTAATAAATATCCTCAGGTAAATCCCAGCCAAAGTCAAATCAGTAAATACTTTTTCTTGTATTTAAACATGGGTGAGATTTCACATCCATTATTTAGGTGCACAGTCTTTAAAACAGTAAAGAGAGAAACGGAGACAAAAAGACAGTGCTTGGAATGCTTTCCTGTCAGACTCAACAGTCCTGGTTCAGGGGCCTAATAGTTTTCCGAGTTTAAGGACTTTTATCTCACTGCATTGAAACCACTTTCACATCGGAAACTGCCCCAACGTTATGTTGGCACAGCTTATCTGATGGCGGATCACATCACCCTACAGCAACAAGGGGCGCTGCAGGCAGCTACAAGGGGAGAGCAGCTCTGCCCTCATCCCACCCAGCCCGTACAACCCAGCCCAAACCCACAGGCTGGGTTAGGATGTTACCAGGAGGCTAAGGCTCGACAGCTTCGCTATCCTGTGTTTAGCTGACCTCAGCTCAGCACCCTGGCTGCAGGGCTCCTGCTCACCTTGGACACTAGGCAGAGTACAGACAATTTAGACCAAAGATTGCTGCTCTAAACCAATATGGCAGCTCTTGAACTATACATTTTCACACCTGTTTTCATAGATAAATAATAGCAGTTCTTATGCACTGCCATTCTGGACATATTTAAACCTTTAAAATATTTTCTATTGTTTTTAAAAGGACAAAAATTAACACTTTGTTTTCTCAACAGGGGGCTTTTCCTACCTAGCAGCACTATGCAGAGTATTGTTTTCTATTTTGCTGTGCCAACTTTTCTGAAAATGGGGTGCACATAAACACAGCCTGGTAATTTTCTTACCCTTCTCTTATCCCTCTCTATGTCACTATTCAACAAGCAGTAACCACTTAGCATTAAGTCTGCCCCGCCCTTAACAGCCACACAGCACAATTCAGGTGCAAGGGCCATGTTTGATGCAGCTGAAGTGCAGCTCCATCACAGCACTAAAGCAAGATGAGCAACTTGACAAGAGTGAGCCATCACTGAGAAGCTAGGCAGGGGTTTAAGAGCACAAAGCTATTCTCTGACTTAATAAATGAACTGCAGTGTTGCATGGCCACACTTGTTTCAGTACTAGGAGATGTAGACAGTGTTTACATCTAAGGAATTATGTCAACTTCACTGCATAAATGAGTGAGAACCTAAAGAGTTTTGCACTTTTATAAGTTCTTGAAGAATATACAGGAAGAAAATATGAACTACCCCAAACTGGAAAAATATAAAAGACTTTGCTCTAGTTAATGTTTCAAAAGACAAGCAGTTTTCTTTGTATTTACTTCTATGCCTGCAGCTATAATGAATTATTTAAGCAATATCTGTAGAGTACAGGATCTGTGCTTTTATTTTATTTATTTGTCTATTTTATCACAGGCTACTTACAAGGGCAAGTGTGCTGTGTCAACACAGGCGTAAATCACTGCACTTTTCCTTTAATCAGCTGAACTAGGCAAACTGACACCCATCACAAAGCTGACCCAATATATTTAGTGTAGAACAGTTTCCTATTATGTAATTAATAATGGACTTGTTTATTACTATTTCTCAAACAACAAGATTGGCAAGGTGTATTTCTTCCATCTCCCTCCTTTTTTTACCTTCTCATTTCATTTTAATAGCACTAAACCCTGGAATTGTCCAATGCATCTAACCAATTCCTAATTTAACTCACAGTACACACCACCTTTGGAAAGGACTCTCCAGGTAGACCCAGCACTGTAAAATGTGCTGCAACACAGAAGGCTTTAATCTACTTCTAAATGACCTGGTAGAGCCACTTGGCAGAGCACTTCAGTACAGAGAAGTGTCAGGTTGGTTTCTAAAAGCAGCGACGTTACATCAGTGCTGCCTCCTGCCAGGACTAACCGGGTCAGCACCCCCTGAAGGTGGCCATGTGGTTTGCAGCTCTAGAGATCGTTGTTTCAGAGCCAGGTCCCCCTCTGCATAGTGCTCACTCTCCCACCTTAAGGTCTAGATCCTCAGCTGATTACTCCATTCATAGTTCAGCATTAAGTCTCACAAGTTAACTTCATTTATGTAAAAAGATCTCCGCGTTCTGTATTTTTTACAGGATAATAAGAAGCTTCAATAAGTTACATGCTATCAAACCCCATGGTAGAAATGTGATAACTTTTGAAATTACCTCCACCAGAGAACAAAAAAATATATGTCTATACTTCCCACTGGTAAACTTGCATGGCACAGAAAAAGAACCAGGGGAAAGGGTAACAAAATTGTTTAAGTGGCTTGTTCCCAAGTCCTAAAGTAATCTGTGAAAGGCAATTCTGCCTCCTATCAATACTTTCTTGGCACTAGGAGGCAAAATCTGTAGACAGGAGACAGGGCATAAGTCCAGAGTCACTGTTCCAGGTAATGTTGGCTGGCATGAAAAGCCCTTGAAACTGTAACCAGCTATTATTGTTTGCAGCAGCACTAAGAATAGAGAAGCCTCAGACATACAAATCACACCTGATAGTCTGGAGCTGATAGTCCGGGCCCTTAAATTGTTCTGTGTTGTTTATAGACATGTATTAAAGACTATTTGTACAAGCTACATTTATACAGGTGTTTTAAAATATGAGCTGCAGTAATACTGCTTTCGGGTAAATCCTTTACTTGAATTAGTGACTGAAGGATCTGAGCCTAGATCAGTAGAATATAAAATGTATAGACCTCCAGGTATTATCACTGAATGAGAGTAAGTTGGTTTATTAACTTGCCATAGCTGCCCTTCACTTGCTTCCTGTAACACACACAGGGGGTCAATAGCCTGACTTTGGTCACTGCACATGAAATGAATTCTAACTATCTTGCTGATATTTCCAGGCACGTTGAGACATATTTCCTTATGAGTTTTTGGAGCTGGAAACAATGCTATCACTATTGTTGTCTGAGGTCCAAAAAGACCATGGTTGTTGTGTAGGTCCTGCAGAGTTTTTCCTAAAATAAATCAGTTCCAGGATCCTTTGAGATATGAACTGTAAGGTATCTGCCTGTCTGTGCACATCTTTCCAACAATGTGACGCCCAAAATGATTAATGCAGGACTGATAACAGATCTAGGACTGTTGGCCAGTAATATCAGCAACATATTGTAACTTTGCTGGAGGTTTCAGCTTTGAGATGACGGAGCATGAATTTGGAGGCAGTCAGAAAGGGAATCCTGCTTTATTCAGGTCAGTAATTCTGATCTGAACTTACCTGGCTAAGGTTTTTCCCTAACGTGAAGGTGGAATCCATTACATTGCCGCTCATCAAAAAGCAAACAAACCCTGAACAAAACCATATCCCAAAACCCTGAATCAACAAATCTGCAGATTTCAATTTAACATAGTCCACGTTTTCAGGAAAGTTCAGGACAGCTGCCTAGTCATTTAACTGTAACAAGCAAGAGAAAGTACAAATGAAAGGGCAAAAAAACCAGGGTGCCTATTAATTCCACACTTTCAGTTTGATGCCATTTTGCAAAATGTAGGAATAAAGCTTTAATTCTAGTTATTCAGGACTCTGAGATCAGAAGCAGCTTTTGGCACCTGAAGAGCAAGTTCAAGTTTGTGCCCTGTAAAACACAAAGGCAGAAAAGCAAAAAGACCAAAACTTTGTTCCAGTCAACATCTTTCCAAACATTTTGAACTGAAAGGAAGTAGCAGGGTTTTAGGCTCCTGATATTAAGGCTAAATCGTATACACTCAGAGTTTACACACAGATGCACAGGTACCTAGGTGTTTCACAATATTGTTTTGACTGAGTAGTTGAGTTCTTCAAACTAAAATGCAAATTAATTCAAATTCAGCACCTCATGCAGCATTAGATTAAAACTAGATTTAGAACAAGATCCCAAAGGCTACAAGAAAAAGAGACTTGTATGCTGCTGCTAAGACTAATACAGTCATAGTTTATTAATGTAGATGGTAATGCATAATGAAATGTCATTAATTCTCACATGTAATATTGGTTTCTAATTTGAGGAATTGTGTCCAATTTTCTGTAGTTTAGTTATTTAGATTTATAACTTGGCAAGTCAGAACAGGAAAGTGCTGAATTCTCTGTTACCTGGGAAGTCTGAAAAATAAAATACTTGTTTCTTATAAGGACAACCTGTATATTTCCCAAGTCTTTTTGTTCTGGATTTATGATTCACTTCTTCAAGGGAGTCGATGAAAAGCCCTTTGGTAACATTCTCAGTATGCCTCATCCCAGATCTTTTCTCTGTCTATTAAGGCTTTTATCTGTAAAAGGGCATTTTATTTCAGTGCCACTCTTAGGGTTGACTGTTGCTCTAGTGCTCAAAGGCATCTTCATAAAAAATTTGTCAGGCTTTCTATCAGTTATGAAGGTCACCAAGCTGATGTTTAACATCTCAGGCCATGCCTTTCTATCAGGCAACTAAGGATGTATTAACATAACATCAGCCAAGATAGTACTTGTAATAGCCAAGGGTCATTTTTAAAAAAATGCTCATTGGCACTTCATTTATTCTGCTCCCTACCAGAATCCAGGGACACTCTGAAGTTCTTTGCTGAAATAGGTCAAGAATTGGATACTTTAAACAAAAAAAATCTCAATCATTCCCCATAGAAAGCGCTGCTGATCTCAGCTGCAAGTCTTCCTCAGCCTGCTCAGCAGGGAAGCATGAAGATGTCAGGTAAACATAATCATGCTATTTGTGGAAAGTGTGAGATGAGAAAGAGGGAGGGTAATGAAGCACAGACAGAGCAATTCAGTTTCCCAGCCTATTTAGGTAGATTGTCTTTCTCTAATTGTTTTTCTCCCTGGAGGTACAAACACAGTGAATTTCAATACCATAAAGTTAAGCTTTATTATTGCAGCTTTCATTTCTTTCTCAAAGAAATATGTACTGTATTACAGCAGCGCCTAGTAGCAATGCTATAGTTAAAGATGTATCAGCAGTTGTGCTACAAACCTCTATTTTTCCATGAGAAGCAAAAACTTGTGTTAGGCTAAAACAATGCACATAAGGTAGGTGTCTAGTTTCATATCAATTCATAGAAAAAAAGAAATCCTAGGCACATTCTCTGGTAAGATGATAACAGTCTATCTAAAAGCCCAAAGAAATAATCCCCTCCCCCCCCCAAAAAATACCCTGATACAATATCATCTATATTACAAAAATTTGGATAGATACAAGTTAAACGTGTAATTTTGCAAATGTTTAAATACTGCCCCAAGTGACTACAGTCATTATCTTCAAGATTAAAGGAATTTCATCTCAGTACAGAAAAAGACCTAAATTTTAATGGATTTTGTCCAGCAGAAGCCAGTCCAACAAAGCATATATTTCTCTCATTGACGCTGAAATACATGAACAGCTCATTTGAAACCATCATGACAATATTGTTCATCACCTTGCAGGGCAAGTTCAGAAGAAAACAAAATGAAGATGTACTTTAAAACTCATGCAGACATGCAATATTTCTGTGCTCAGTTTTATATTGGAAATTAGCAACATTAGGAACTAAAGAGTTTATAAAAGTCCTTAGGCAGACAACAAATACTTGAAGAAAGATTTTTCTAAAAAGTAAGAGCAGTAGGCATGTGTTTACATTTAGACACATGCACTAAGATCCAAAGTTGTAGCTACACAAGTGCAAGACACCAGTAATTGACTTCGGAGTAACAAAGAAGAAAGTCAACCCTGAAGACAAATGTAGAGACTGACAGGAAAGCAAATTAATGATGAATTAGGAAAGTCTAACTCTTATATTGTCTACTTCTGACTGGAACTTAAGACAGCTTTCCAAGCAAGTTGATAGCATTACCCACATGGCACAGAGAGGGAAAGCAACAAAAAGGCAGATTAAGAGATTTAGCCAAGGTCACCTATCAGGCCGATGACAGGAGTAAGGAACAGAGGCCCAGCAGGCGAGTTCAGTTGCCCTTTCTGTTGCAGCTCCTGTGATGGTTTTTCCCGCAGCAGAGAAGCGGTGCAGCTCCGATGCCCAGAACCCAGAGCAGGAGCGGCTCCTTGAGCCACGGCCCGGGGAGGCACCCGAGCCGCCAGCAGTGACCCCGCCACGCCTCCGCTGCCTCCTGCCAGCCCCGGCCGCCCGCTCTCACTCCTGCGTTTGATAAAAACAGACAATCGCCGGCTGCTTAGCACTTACTACAAAGCGCAGGAACCTGCCCTGGGGTGGTTACTGTGGCAGAGGGGACGCAGAGCAACTAGCTGGCCCGGCGTAAATTGGCCCAAGGTGTGCGCTCCTCTCCCGTGTCCCCAGAGTGTCCCAGCTCCTCTCACAGCCGCAGTCGCACCGGTACCTGTCGGACCCCTGAGTCAGAGGCAGGGCTTGCACCCCTGCCCACACACGGGGCAGAAGTGGAGGGGAGGGCAACCAGGGGCACACAGTAGGAAGGAAGTGGACATATGACAGAGAGGTTTCTATGGTGACACACTCAGGAAAAAAAAAATCATAAAAGATCAAAGCATGGGGCTAGGGGGAACAAAATGAAACTGGAGGACAAAAGATACCATGAGTTGCTGGAGATGAGTACAGGCTGTGCTGGCACACAATAGCAGGGGCTGTGGTGGCACACGATTTCAAAGTGTCTGGAGATACGTACAAGGAAACAGCAGCAGGGAGCCTAGAGGGTCAGACCAAATGCTAATAGACACCATTATTTAGAGGACTATGCTAGAGGATGTAGAAACCTGGGCTTTTGCATGGG
Organism: Lanius collurio; assembly: GCA_020086605.1. Lineage (NCBI taxonomy): Eukaryota > Metazoa > Chordata > Aves > Passeriformes > Laniidae > Lanius > Lanius collurio. The sequence goes on from JACBWW010000015.1 coordinate 21,090,490, forward strand.
CAGCAGATGGAGTCCCCTGAGTGAGCTGACCCCTAGATCTCATGGAAAGAGAGTAACAAGACTGTTTCATTAGCAACGGGCCCTTAATGGTACATGTATTTGAATTGCATAATGATAGATCAGAGAATAATTTTGACTATCCTCTCCAAAGCCATTAGCTTTGGAGACAGAAATACTATTTAGTTTCTAAAAAAATACTCCTGCAGAAAGGATTGAGAAACAGAAATAAAGGCTACAGTTGAAGTATACCGGAAAGAGAACAGATCAAAAGAAATTATATCACTTTCTCAGAGATCCTCCCACAAGGACTACACCATTGCTCAATTCTGAGGTCCTCACTAGTGCAAAGTGTCAAAGACTAAACAGGTTAATGAAGAGAGTTTGGCATTTTACCCGTCTGGTTGAGGGTATGATGCATTGCCTTAGCACATTGCCCACAACATTTTGCAGTTGCTGTATTGCTCTTGCAAATTCACCATGTGGCATTTTAATGCAATGACCTTCCAGCTCTTTTAGGTGTAAAGCACCTGAAAGCATAAGGACAATCCACAAACAGATTGTAAAAAAAAATGAAAAAATACTTATCCAGATGCCTTTTTTTTTTTTACCAGGTTTTCTCATTAATTATCTTGTGACCTGTGAACTACAGCAAGATAGTTTTTCAATAGAATAACTGTGTTCAACAAAAGTGTTTTCAGGCTGCCAACAGCAGAGTCAAGATTTCTGTTAGTCCTGATTTTTTATTTTAGGTTTTGCCTTTCACATTCCCTTTCTCTTACAGAATCTCATTTGCAACCATGAACAAACAAGTAATTTAGAACACATTTAGAAGCATTCACATTGGCAAAAATGTCAGGTTGAAAAGAAACCAACTCACTTAAACTAGAGGTTAGTGGACTAAAATTCTGCAGGATGATCTCCTGCAAAATAGTATTATCCTAAAATATAAAATGACAAAATTCTCTGATTTATGGTTTGTTTTAAACAAGAAACATTGAACTCTTGCAGTAATGATAGGTATTTCAGTTGTTATGCACATATATGTCTGTGTAAATATATGTACACACATCCTGTTATACATCTGAGAAGAAAATATCGAGTTAGAGAGCTACAATTCCCTTTACCCCTCCCAGCTATCCAGGAAGAGCAAACATTAGTTCAGCAGGTAGTAGCACATGTATGAGGTTAAAAAATTCCTGACAGGACACAGTATGTGATTTACATGAAGTGCACAGATGGAACACTCAGTTTATGCAGCCAGTTGTCAGCACTTGTTGGAATATTTTGATGACTTTACTTTGTCCCCTGCAAAGGGGCTGGCAGCTTAGTGCAAAGCATTTTGTGTGACACCAGAGTGTTTCTGCAGTTGCTGTAAACTGGCATCATTCTTTAAAGTAACAGAGGCACACCCGTGTATAGGAACTGAAGACTTCGCATCATGTTTGCTTTCCTTAAAAACATGGCAAGAATTTCTTCACAGATAACAGGAACTGCTTGAGAATTTTATAGCAAACCTTACCAGGCTACAAATTTTTTAATTGAGTATTCACAGAACTATATTAGAATATTAAATTGTTATCTCCATTTTTCATTTGTTCTATAAGTTTTTGAGGAAAAAATGAAGCCGTCAAACCAATCAATTTTAAATAGTCAAGAGTTAAAAACTCAACAAAACGTATTCCTCAGTGATGTCATGAGATACATACACTAAAAAATTAATGAGAATGTCATGAGTTAAAGGCAGTATTTTGAGGCTATCATACTGTGTACAATAACATGCATTTCTAAAGGAGAATATACCTAGCTGACAAGACCAAAAAAATCAGATTAAAGTGGCACTTTGCTTTGACTCCACTGAATCCTAAATCCGTGTCTATATAATGGCAAGCAATGAATAGTTTATGAAAATGACATGCTAGATCATACAAGAAAGATTCTCTTCTCTACCTGGCAGACAGTGCTTTTGTAATCAGGAAGAATAATTGCAACTTTTCTCTTAAGTGCACAGGCATTTGGAAATCTTAAAATGCAACTCCTGTCAAGCTGCAGAGCGCCCATTGTGTGCATATTTTTGGCAGTGAGGCATTTAGACTTGTGATTAAGAATGTACAGTTCACTACATTTGAATCCAGCAGCAATAAGTATTGATTTTGAACTGATGTGATTTCTTTCTGTACTAAAAAAAACCCCATAGCTTTTGTAGCATATGTTTTATTGCTATGTTTGCTAGTTAGCATCCATTTTACATTCCTATTGACATATACTTCCCCTCACACTGGCTGGCAGCTTCAAATATGTATGTGTGTCTTCTACATTTTAGTGATTGTTTCACTTCAAACTACAGTATTGGTTGTGCTGAGAAGTCAGTTTTACATCATCTTGGAAACAACTTTCTAAAACAAAATTCAGAGTAGGAGCAGGTAGAAACTCCACAGGGATTCTATTTCTTGTGGAGCTGTTTTCAAGCTATTCCTATTTAATTATTGAAGGGGAGGACTTGCATTTGCACAGATTTTGTCTACCACCAGCTCTGTTCCTTTGATAAGACAACAGAAAGTTCCCTTCCAACTTCTATACTTGCTGCTATTAGAAAACACAGACTCCATAAGAGCCAAGAGTGAGATGGCTCCATTTATAAATCTAGAGATGTCAGGAAGGGTCACTTTCAATAATTCAGGACTTTTCATCCTAAATCCATATATTTAAAAAATGCTGATTTATCCTATTATGAGGATTTGAAACAAACAACAACAACAGAAAAGTACAAAATTTTCTCTGCACCTTAATTTAGTAGATGAAAACAGTATTTCCTACCTGCTTAATATTCACTGAATTTCTTATAAGAACAGTACAGTTTCACACGGGATGCAATGTAGAATTACTGGAGACAGGTAAATTAAAAAATTGCAAAGTCAGAAATCATAAAATATTTAGAAAACTCAGAAACATGAAGAAATATACCAGCTAATCTGACCTCTTATGCAGTATTAACTACTGTGCAGTGTTATTGTTATTGCTGAGGTGCTTACACAATTATTACTCCAGGAAATTACTGAAAGAGGTCTTGATGGAAAATAAAGAATTAATGTATCAAATGCTTTTAAAAATACATCATTGATTAATAGATACAACAGTAATGCTATAAAAGCTATATGCTATATCTGAATGCCAGTACACAAAGGCTGAGATGTAGCTTAAGACTTATATTTCCTTTCAAATATGAACAATAAACATTTTAAAAATTAATGTAGTGAAACTGGGTTTATAGTAATTTATCCTGCAGAGAAGTTCATATTACCATGAACATGGTAGATACTGTAAAAAAGAAAAGAAAAAAGCAGCTTTTTTTCCCCCAAGAGTAGCTCAGAAATGGCACATTCTGTCAGCACCATCATTCAGTATATCACAGGCCTGACTGTGTGTTACCTCATATTTTATTCCTACAACTTGCAATTGCTGTTTTGCTTCTCATACTGTGCAATGCTGTCTAGTTGATGCCCATTAGAAAAAGTCAACTTATTGACACTAAGAATTTGTTAGAAAGCTATCAATATTGACAGCAAACAGTGTCCAAAGAAATAATGCTGGCTTAGCTACTAAAAGGAATGAATCAATTTCTGTTTTGCCTTAAATAACAGCTTATTTTCATATATGATGTAGCATGAAATAGAAACAGGTATTGTGACAGCAGTTTAGGCCTCTGTAAGTATCTGCAGAAATCATAAAAGAACATAAATCAGGCTGGAACAGCTTAGAAATTCTGGATAGAAGAGGAACATTTCCAGAAGAGAGAAAGTTGTTATATTTATAACACTGGACAGTGGTTTATAGCTTTTTATTGACACAGTAGGGTTTAAGGTGTCAAAATGAGTGGTGATTTTACTGAAGAACTGAATAAGTATTGTGAAAGACATGAGCCACTTCAGCATCCATCTCTGGGTACTTTAGCTGAGCATCTAAAATCTCAGATGGAGGCTCTGAAATTTGAAGCCAAGCTATAGAAATTTCGACCACCTGTCCTAGAAGAAGGGCTCTTTTCCTTGTGCCAGCATAGATCAAATCATTGTTCATAACTAACTATATTTTCATATCCTTATCCTATATGTGAATAGCAGTAGCTTTCAAAGTATTTTAAAAAGTGACAAGCAGAATAAGTGATTCTACCTGACATAGTTAAGAGAATGACAGAGCACATTTCTGAGTTGCTAGGTGAGATACTAGGTTTGCTTGTAAAAGCTCCAACTTTTTCCTTTTATCTGTTTTCAAAAGTACATGAAGCTAGCTCATTATAAGAAAACATCTTTCAAATAGTGCTGAGTGGGTAAAATCTCCTCCACAAAATGACTTTAATAATAATTTTCCATTAGTTTTAATCTTTAAACCCTCAGGTCAATTTTTATTTATTCACATCCAGTAAACCTTTGTAAAAACGTTCCCAGTGACTTCTAGACAAAAAATGCACGTGGACCAAAATTCAGACAGCCTCAGACACAGAAGAGTGGCACCACTTGAAATTTTATATGAAGCTTAGATCATTTTCCCATCACAGTTTTAGTGCTGCTCTACAATTGCCCATCAGATGTTGAAAGGCAATGAAAACACTATGGTGCAGATGACTACAAATCGAGTATGGGGGGGGTCTTACACTAAGGTCAGTGCCAAAATAAAGCAATATACTGCTAGCAGTGTTTCTTATTTCACATATAGGCTGTATTTCAAAAGGAGAGTGGTAATACAGATAAAAATCAGCAATATACTCCCTTTCGTTTTTCTTTTTCTTTTCTCCTATGGTGTGCTGCACATGCATGGCCAACAAAGGAGATAGCTTAAGGTTTCATGACAGAACCAAATAAAACAATGTTGTGATTTTGTGGTTTCAAAATAAAAAAAAAAACCAAAAACCATGAAAATCAATAACTTTAAGGTTTAGCTTAACCAAGGTATGAAAAATCCAATTCCATCAGTTACATAGGTAGAACAATTCAGTAATAATCGAGCTCTGTATTGTGGATGCTACCCAAACCTGAAAGTCACTGTGAACTAGGATCTCAACAGATTGAGTCCTTTCAGATCAAAGAGCCTTGCAAAAATATTGGTAAAAAATGTTTGTGTGGTAAATATGTCAAGTTTGGTTGTCCTGTTAGTTTACCAAACAGAATATTTTTCCCTGAGAATGACACACTGAGAATAATATTTTTTTAAATCAAGGATTTTCATGCCAGCTCATTTATAAAGTCTTAGTTTTGAGGATAGTCTTGTGTATTTTTGCTGTTTCATAGCAGCAGCTGGAGCCTAGCAATAAGACAACCCACAGACTGAGCTGTCCTGCCCATCTGCAAGTGATTGACTTGCAGAGATGCATTTTTAAGCATACAGTTCCCCATGTCCAACAAAATAATCTGCTAGAAGAACATTTTTTCCTTCCAGAGCAGTTTGTTGCACATTCTAATGCAAAGGTAGCAAGAAGTTCTTCTGAAGTTACACTCATATCTAGCAAACCTAGAGTTTGGACTGTAGATTTTAGAAATGTAAGACTTTTTCTGCAACTGCAACAGTATCTACAGCATTGTGAATACATTTGATGTTTGTTACTGCTCTCTTCTTTAAGCATGAGGATTTGTGACCATGCCAGTATCTCAGTCAATAGCACTCCTACTGTTTCAAGTACCACGCTTCCTTCTTTTTCTTTTCTCTTTGCAGCCAAATAGATGGAAGATGAATCTCCATTTATGCTTTAAATGGATTCAAACTTACACAAGGACCTTCCAGTCTCTGAAGAAAGAGCTGAGAGTAAATAATGGTGGACCATATGCCTCATAAGTGCAATTATTTTCTATTGGAAAATGTGGTAAAATTTTTTATTGTTTAATTTATTGTATATTTACAATTGGTACCTTTATGGATGCTGTGAAGTCTAGTACTATAAAAATACTGTATTGTAACATAGCCAGCTATCAAGCTACCAACCTTTTGATTTCTCTTCCTTGCATCTTTGTTTCAAACTCTGCAAAAAAATGAAACTGTTCTGTGTTCTAGTAAGAAGGAATAGCTCAGAGTCAACCAGAAGGGACTGAAGCACACCACTTTTCTTTTCACTGAGCACAAAGATCTCCATCCACTTTTTGGAGTGAAACTATGATTTAGGTTTGCTGAACATGGTACAAATTGCTGTTTGTCCATATATTCACTTTTGTACTTACTTGTCTTGTAAAGCACTTTGGTACTCCATGGGTAGGAAAATATATCATACAAGACTAAAATTAAATTGTCTGTTCTGTTGAAGATGAAACATGCTCTTAAATGTTTATCCTACTACAGACTTAGAGCTGTGCAGAGATAAGGGAGTGTTTTATAAATACTAAGCTTGAATTCTACTGTCAGTTTTATATGTTTAATAATATATCAAAATGTTTAGATCCATGGGGTGCCGTATAAAGACAGAGAAATAAAACACAGACCTCATTAAGTCGTGTTTTGTTCTTTACAGGATCTTGCTACTATCCAGTACTGAAACTTGCCTGAAGAGTTCAAATGGCACTTTGTCAGAGAAATCCGCATCTGAAAATGAGTCCACCCTGCCTCAAGCTGTTTTTGAAAATCCTTATCAGCCTTTATAAACACTATTCGAGATTCAGAAGTTTAGAATAAGTAATGTAATTTCAGCTGCCTACAGAATTTGAGGAAAGCTATTAAAATATGCCCAAGTATCAGCCTTTTATTTCTTTCCATTAGTGGTGACACTGCAGTGGCTCTTGCAAGTGACCTTTGTGTGTCAGCAGCAGGAAAATAATGTATTTCGTTTACCTTAATGGACAGCAGTAGGAATACCAATTAGAACTTCAGCAACCTCCTTTGCAGTTATTATCGTCTACTAATTTAGGGGCACGGAGGACATATAAAACTTTTTTCAGACTTGCACAGCCATAATGTAATGGCTTTCTTTGTTTCTGTTCTGTATCACCAAAAAGATGGAGAATACACCTGCAGAGGGAATGCTCATGGTCTGCTTTCTCTGCTCTGATGACAGAACAACAGGTAAGTGAATTAACTACAGAAACTGAACTGTATGAGTTATGAATTCAAGAGCAGGACGACCTTATCTCTCAGAGTTTAAGTTTACAGGATGACTCAAAAGATTCACTCTGCTTAACATGCTTGCAGTATGCAGACTAATTAAGAGGCAAAGAGAAAAGACACAAATGGAGAATGCATTATAAGAAAATGAAAATTTAGTTCCTTTCTATAGAAAAAAACCCAAAAAACCCAGCTACTAGCTAAGTACCTAATGCATTTATGAAAATTGGTGTATTCCAGCTGATGCTGGACAATATGGCTCTAATGCTTCCCATGGAGTTTACTTATCATCAAGAGCCCCTAAAAATCAGTGAAGAGATTTGACTCTTTTAGAACTACTACATTAAGTTTCTTACTGGCTCCAGTTTTCCCCACATATTTTCAGGATACAAAACTATCCACTCCAAATCTTTAATTTTCTCAAGGATTCAATCACATTTGAGGTCCATTTCAATAGTTATTTTCCTGTCAGAAATTTGAACTGTCGTGCCCTTGAACTGTTCTCACTATGAAGAAAATGCCATGACAAAACCCCAGCATGGGCAAGAAAAAAAAAAAAAGGAATTCTTCACTGGAGTTTGCAGTCAGAATACTGAAGATAAATACAGATAGCTGCAGGACAGTCATTAATTCAAACAGTGAGAAAAGGAGAGATGCGATATTCTGTGAAATTATTCTAAAACTCAGTGAACATTCAAAATAAAAAGTAATGCACTACAGAAATGCATAACCATGGCGGGGTTCAGAGGCAGTAAAAGATCCTGGATAAGGAATATTGCTAAACAATCTCATGCTTTGATTTTGTTATCAGAAACAAGAGGAACACAACATGAACTGAATAACATTTTCAGAAGTTATGAAGTTATCAGCCCTGTAACTCTGATTCTGACTCCAGGTTTGTTCAGAAAACATGGATACTGACTAATCTAAGAAAAAGGGAGGCTATAAGTGACACAGGAAATAAGACTTTTGGAAAAAAACAAACCAAACAACAAACCAGAAGCTGACAAAACAACAAATAAAGAAACAAACAAAAAAAAACACAAAAAGAAACCACCCATCTAAAAGCCCCCACAACAACAACAAATCAAACCAAACACCCAAAACCAGAAACAGAAGCAGCAAAGACAATACTCTTCAAAGGCAAGAGTGAAGTGACATAAATAATGCCTTTTACAAACATTGAGTTTGCTGGTAGAAAAGTACAAGTCACAAGAGAGCTCTATTATAAATATACTTTTCTCAAATCAGAGGTGTTAGAAAAAGCATCCTGGGATCACTCAGCCAAACGAATAAGAAGAATATCTCCAAGCAAAGATAGAGGGCCAATTTCCTAAGCTCTTTTTCCAGAAATACTTTCTTAAGTAGCCTTGAACCAATACCTCACAGTAAAATTAACATTCATAATGCATCTATTAAAAAAAAACTTTCAGGCAGATGAAAACAGAATTTCTGAAGAGTCTTTGATAGAAGCACCAGCTCTAAGTGAGGCAGACCTGAGGTGGCATTCACTGACCCAGGGGAGTGCAAACACTATCTGTTTCACTTCCATAATAGCTACTGCAGCAAGAACAAAATTTTTGGTTGATGAGGCAAATCACAGGTAGTAGGGAAGTGACCATAAAATAGCCTATTGTAAAAAGCCACTAAAATTAATAAAGCATTTCCTTTTTTCTTTTGACTTGTGGAAAGTGCACCGGGGAAACCTGGACAGTGTTTTGTGAAGAGTTTCAAACTACCAATCATTCAAGAATCAACACTCAGATAATTTATAGTAGAGAAGTATAGTACAACCAGCTCAGAAGCATTTGTATTTAGTGGCCAAAAAGTGTTGCTCCTTATTTATCGTTCAGAGAGAAAAAGAGTGGAATATGATTTTCTCCCTAAGAAACTGTTCTAAAAACTCATATGCTCTCTGGAAGACTAGAGATAAAACTGCCACTTTATTCCACAATTCTATGACTTTCTTTAAAACAAAAGCCAAACCTGTTATCAAGACTTCCATAAGACTGTAAGCATCCACGTTTATCTGAAATCTTATACATACACAAATTTTGGATTTTTTTTTCACAAGAAAATTTCAGTGACCCAGAAAATTGGGCAGTGTGCAGATGACAGGGAGACCTTTATAAAAACCAAAGCAAGACAATTTACCAATATATCAGCAATGTTCTAAATGGAGCATGACTGAGATTAGTGGAAGATAATTTGCCTTAATTAAGAAGAGAGAAAATCACTAGCATCAAGACTGAAGAGTACTGTATAATATGTTACATCTATAACATCTATAAGAGTTAAATTTCCCAATTTTTCAGTGGAGTGCCTTGCACAGCTAAGCCCCAACTTCCTTCACCATAGTAAAAAAGCCTTCAATTTCCAGAAGACACAAATTTTTCACACACACAGAGCAGCACAGGAAAGTTTTATTTATCTACATGACTTCAAATTCATGTGAACTGCATTCAACTGATGGGAAAATATATGTAAGCCAACCAAAAATCCACACAGTCTGAGCCTATCTGTCCCTCATTGAAGCTGACTTGCTGTCAGCTGCAGGCAAAACCCTCGAAATTTGTGCCCCAGTTTACCTACCTATAAACTGGGTTTTAATAACGCTGTTTTCTGCACACACCGAGACTTGTGAATTAGCACACATAAAGTGGAAGAAAATAAATGATAAATCATTACATAAGACTAAGTGCTACTATTCTGAATTTGTACAGTGATAATAATTTGTTTTTATAGACTAGTAAAATCATGAGATCATGGGAATGAATTTAAATTAGCACATGTCAGAGGGCCACAGAAGACTAGATAAGGTGACATTATTGGCTTAATCTTCCAAAAAGCATTTTGCATAGCAAAATCTGTTTTTGTGTCATATAAAAAATAAAATTTATTTCTTTGCAGATTATAGACAATCTTAATAGAAACAGCTTTTCCTGAGAAACAGTAATAATTTCAAATATCAATTATTCATATTTTTCAATATATATCAAAAAATTCAATAAACTTTGAAAAATAAAACTAAGTATCACAACAAGTCTGTGAAAGGGGAAATATTACATTGCTTTAAATTATGTAAAGAATTGGTTAAGCTATCTGTCTTTAACTTACTATCTGTTCTTCAGAAGAATATAAATTCAGAGATCTTCCTTCATTCCTTACTCTATATGATGCTTTCCATCAAAAGCCATATTGATGAGGTACACCCCAGCTATGTGATCACAAGAAGGACTTAGGTGTAAATTCCTCCAGGTATGGTTTGGAGAGAAAGGGAATAACCTCATAAGGAGCAATGATACCTTTCAGCAAGGCAGCATTTTGGCCAGATATTCTTATGCAAAACAGGTGCAGATGTGAAGTTAAGCACATGTACTGGATTAAAGAAATTACTGGGATTTCAGCAAAGGAACACAGTCCTGTGAAAGTGGCTGTAAGAGTGGTCTATCACTCAAAGAAAATGCTGGTGAAGACAGGAGATTAAGTCAGAGGGGAAGATTAAGAAGATGCCTTTCTCCTACTCATTGGTGGACATGGAGCAGTGACCAGCCCACTGCAGCAAAACCAAACTGCATTTTGCTGAGAAGGAGCCTAGAAAGTCCTGTTTGATTCTGAGGAGTTGCCTGTCACAGCAATGAAGCACTGCTCCAGTAAAATATGTACGTATTTATATCCTCAGTTACACACCTGTCCACATATGCAGTTACATTCAGGGCAGATGTTAAATGGAGTTAAACAATAAACTGGGTAGTCTGAATCAGCTGGGTTGTTCTAAGACACAGGAAAGAAGTTATCACTGCCCTCTGTTCTTCCCAGTTCCACACATTTAAGACACTTGTGTGTACACGGACAAAAATACTTTATTTATGACCCAAGTCCATCATGGGAGGTACTGCATTAGCAAAGTAGGATTTTTTGGTCACAATCCAGGTGAGCTAAAAACATTTTCAAACACAAACAAAATCTCTCTTCTCCCAAAGACTTGCAATTTAACTAAACATGTGTTTCTCTGGGTTTTGCTTGATATTTTGATTCCATTTTCCAGTTAAGTAAAAAATCTATGCTTGCACCTGTTTAATTAATAATCTCCTTAAAAAACTACTACTTTTATGGAACAAGGCACTGTATACCTTCTCTGATACTGACATTTGCCCTCATCAATCAGATTTATAAAGTACCCATTCCACAAAAAAAGATGGAAACTAAGATTGTATTGATGATAGCATTTGCTTTTCTTTTTGCCTATTTCCCCCTCAAAAATTATCTGTAAACAACCAGTAACATTTCCACAATGGAGGAAGCAATATTTTTTCGGGTCTACCAGATATAGACAAGCTCCTACTTTAAACCCTATGATGAAGAAGTGATATTGTGAAGTTTATTTCCATTTTGTCAGAAAGCCTTGCTCTGACTTGAACCTAGAAGTTCTGTTGCCACTGGTTTTTTGTGTATATTTGAGAGAATTATTGGGCTAGGGAGAATAGATTTAGTTATAGTCCTTGCCATACAGTGACTTTGACCATATCACAAAAAAGTTATACCAAGGCAATAAAGGTCTTCTTTCTTCCTTTTTTTTTTTTAATAGGATGAAGGGTGCCTAGAAGGAAGAGGGAATTTGCAAGGGGAAAAAATACATTGTGTAGTACAGAAAAAATGGAGGCAATACCTCACAGAACAGATAGAGCGAAACAGACATGCAATTCCAAAGTAAATACAAAACCACCACATTAAAGGGTTATAAAAGCAAAAAAGTACAAGTAACCAAACTTTGAAAACAACCACACTCTATTGGAAAAGTCGTCAAAGAAAAGGAACTGGTGAAGACCACAGTTAAAAACTAAATTTAATAGTTTTTTACTGATTTGAAATGAGTGGGACTGTATCTACAGAAAATACAAAATAACAAAAGAAATGTCTAAGAATCAAAAATACATGAATTGTGTATTGGTTTAATATAAAACATGTTTTCAGCAAATGAACGGCTTGTCTAAACAGTAGTTTGTTGACAAGTGTTTAAACTTTAAATACTGCTTGCCAAATTCTCTAGAGGGGCTTGTGGAAGGTAGTCTGAACAACTTTTGATATTAGTTTTGATAATTTGCCACCAAAATGTAGAATATTTCAAACTACAACTGAAATATGCTGATCTGAAACTACTAAAAGAATGGGTCATTATCCTACATAAAAATCATGAGAGAGAAAACTGTCTCAGTCTCTTATTTCCTTTCAACTTCTTCCCTAAGTTAGTTCTGGAGAAAGGATAAAAAAGAAAAGATCTAAATCCCATCATGGACATTTGGTCACTGATATAAAAAAATCCCCACCTATATTTGCCAAAAAAGCTATTTCTCTAGGAGGGGGCCGTATGCAGCTGACACTTATAGTTAATACAACTGTGTTCTATCACAACTGTATTGTGGTTCATAATAAGCACACAACAGCAGTTGTAAAAGATTTAGAGTAGAATTACACCAAAATAGGTTGCTGGAAAACATCCTGGACAAACCCCTGATGCAGTTACCAATGGCCACAGTGGATGTCTCCTGCCATACACTTAGCAAAGTTTTATCTATTTTTAAGGAACAAAACAATCTATATGTTGCAATTGGTAATACCTTCAAACAAAGCAGATTTTTATTTTTTCAAAGAACATTCATGCCTCCAACCTCCAAAAAAAAAAGGAAAATTAAACTTAAAAAAAAAAATTTGCTGTTAATCAGTGCTTGACAAACAAAGCAATTATCAGATACTTCACAACCCTTAGAAGAACTTGTTAGAACAAAGATGTATTAAATTTTCAGCAACAACAGTAATGGTCCCAAGAGGGACCCCTGGGGGACACCACTTGTCACCAATGTCCACCTGGACCCTGAGCCACTGACCACTCCCTCCAGACGTGATTGTCCCAGCAATTGTTCATCCACCTAACAATCCATCCTTCAAATCTACACCTCTCCACTTTAGAGGGAAGGATGTTGTGGGGGGCCATGTCAAAGGCCCCCAGAAGTCCAGATATACAATATACAAAACTCACAGTCAATTACTTTCAGAAATATTTTTACCAAAGATTTAACAAACCCCACTTCAACAGATATATTCAGACATAAGAAAAACACTTTTTACGTACATTTATGCAAAACTACGTTATAGTATGTTTGCTAAAAAAAATGTAATTTAAAAAAATAATAAAATTTTTATTTCACTGCCCAAAATTACAGAGACCTAAATCTGTCAGAAGGGCAATCAGCATTCCCAGAACCAATAAAAAAGAACCTGTACATAATACTCTTTTGTTAAGGCTTTAAAACACCTACAGAAAATTGTCATAAACAGTTCCCCATTATCATTCTCATTGGTCTGACTAAATTCTCTCCCCCAGATACTTTGCTTCATAGCTATTTCCATCCTTGTAAAACTGGCTACTCATAAATATATATATATATATATACACACACACACACATATATATATTTGCATTTAAAGTGGTGTGCTTAGTTTCTGGGCTTAGCTTCATACTGTTTTTGTGTAATTGCATAACCAGCGTTCAGAGTAGCTGTAAAGTAGCTCTACCTACGTAGATGTACTTATATATTGTATTAAATGATGTTTACACACCATTCTTACTGCCCTGATGTCACAGGAGCCACAGATTGCAAGAATAACAGAAGGCAGAAGTAGCTGTGCAAGGAACTAATGGAGAAGAGGTGTCCACAGGCACACCTCAAGAAGTTGGGAAACCCCAAAGGAACAAGCACACCAGAGATCCCTGTGAATCTGAACCAGCAGGAGCCTGCTGGAAATGCCTTCAAAAGCACAAATTCTTCATTCTTTAGAAATACAGCTAAAACAAAAGGTTTTCAGTAACAGTCACCAATGATCAACATTAAGCAGAAGACAATAAATATATAAACTACCACTTCCACAAAAGTCATATTTCTGGTCTATTTCTGAGAAAAGCTCACAAAAAATGTACAAGGACAAATGTGGGATGTCCATGCACACACCCATGGGAAACCAGTAATCAGTGGGAGAAATTCCTGACCCAATATGAATGCCTATTGAATATTCTGATCGTGAGAAAGTGCCATGAATTCCAGAAATGGAAAAGCACTGTACTGAAATTGTTGCATGCATGCAACTGATTTGTAACAATTAAAAAGAAAAAAAACCCCACACAAACTCCTCAGTACTTTGCAACAACAATAATGAAAAAAAAGGAAGGGGAGAGATCAATATTTTCACCAAAAAGAAAGCTCAATCATTTAATGATTCAGAGACTAAATTAGGATTTATTCATCATAAAATGTCAATGCATTAGATGGAACTCATCTCACCAATTCTTGTTAAAAGGAGCTGAAAACTCTCACCTATGACCAATGCTTCCAGAACTTGACAGGAGGGTAGAGGGGGAGAGAAGAAAAGCATAAGCACACATTTAATCCCTATCTCCTGCTAGAGAGGGAGAGTTATAAATTTAGGCCATCACAGAGATGCAGTGGGAAACATTAGAGTTTTAAAAAGATGCTAAAGGTCAATCCATTCAAGAAATTTATGGAAAATTTGATAATACTGAGCTACCCCAACCAATCCCTCACATTCAGGCCAAATTTCAATTATTGAGAGACCTTTATGTCAGGGGAAAATAATTCCCAGCATTGGTAGCATATGCCCTGTCAACATAAATCACAAAAACTGGATATATATGCGTCCATGTGTAGTTCTCAAGTCTGCAGTTAGAAATCTTTGAAAATACCATACTCTACTTCCAGAGCTTAAGGAATGTCCTTGATCCTCTTGCTTGACTGCATTAGCTTTATTAGCTCTCTCAATATTAGAACATTTGACAAAATATTGTACAATTTTGTTACTCTGCAAAATCTCTGCCATCTCTCTAATGGAATTACGAAAGCTTTCCTTTGGATCCATAAGTAAACTACTTTTCAAACCAGAGACATTTAGACTCCCTTGTAATATAATATGGAAAAAGCTTAATGACAAAAACTTTCTTGCTTTCTTGTCCCATTTGTCCCAAGGTCCTGCAGTTTAACCTCATGGAGGAACAGGAAAAGATGGAAATAAATTCAGAGGTTTGGCATGTATAACATTTAAATAATGTGCAATAAAATCAAACTTACAGAGGTATTATAGATTCAAGGTTTTTTTCCTTGATTTATGTTTAATGTGCTTTAACTGAAAGCATTAAAAACACACCCCAGGAAATACACAATACCAGCATGTGACAATGCCTTGATTATCACACCTTGGTAAAGAATACATGCTGCACACTCCAGAGGTTTTAGAGAGAGGCAGATTCATTTTCTGCATGAAGGAAAGCATCCTGGGGGCTTCCTCATATGCCAAAAAAGCCGACCTGAAGTACCATCCCCACTGTCTTAAAGGGATTTCTAGCAGTGAAGTGGAGGTCTCCTGGCTGCAGTACTGCCTTCTCTGTAATGTCACCTGGTGATGGAATGTGCAGCAGCAGCAGCCAGGGAGAACAAAAGCTGGAGCCGAAATGACTGACCTTTTGGGGAAGTGTTTGACAAGAGCCACTGTGTTACTTAAGGGAAATATTGGTGGTGGTGTGTGTTATGAAAATGTGCAAAGAGCTTCTTCCACAAATGTCAATTTAGAAAGCTGCATCTGTCACATTTGAGTCCATTTTCACTCCTGTTTACAGTTGAATTTAACAATTAGCATCAAAGAAAGGAAATGCACCCATCACAAATTTTCTAGCAGAGAGAGGCTGCATTAGAGAAAAAAGCACATTCCCACTAAAATAATAATTACAATAACGGAAATACTCAGGACATTACCTATTAAAATCTGAACATATTTGATGCACAGTGAACAGCTCTTGAGCTTCACAACACACCCCTTCTCAGCAATGTTTGGAATTTTTGCATAACACCCATAAAAACTCCAATAGTGATGTCCTAAAACATGTGATACTGTAAGGTTTCACTTTAAAACTATTAGCTGAAATAATAGATGCAAAAATCCAGAGAAAATTTTTGGAGTTGCATGGTCCAAACTTTAACACTAAATAACAGAGACAGCAGAAACATACTCAATTACTGCAGACATTGCTTATCATCCCTTACAGGCCAAGGTGCAAAACATTGACTGCTTTGGACAGCTGAAAGCTAAAATCCAGTGCAAGTGTATTATACAGCCCAGCTTTGGTTGCATAAAACAAAAAGATACTAAACAACACGAGTAGGTCAGGTTTGAAAACCACAGTGCAGGAGTAGTTCCTTAAACACGTTAAAATGAAGTTGCAGCAAACTTTCTTGTTCACCAAGAAGCTCAAACATCAGTTTGTCAGCAAAACCTTATCTTTGATGGGATTTTCCTACTTCATTAAATAATTTTAGTTATGTATGTTTTATTAAAGCAGGCCAGTTCCTACAAACAAATCGAGCCCGGAGGAACAGCGCTGGAGGTGCCCGTGAATGTTACAGCCTGCAGGAGAGCAGAGCTCCAGGCTCAGGTTTGCCTGCATTTTCTCAGACTGAAGGCTTCTGAAGTTTGTTCTCAAAATCCTAGTTGATAGCCAAAGGTGGATACCAATGTATGAAACATTGTTTCCTTATTGTAATAAGAAATAACATTCTTGATTGTTATTTGTAAAATAGGTCTTCTAATTGGGAAATATTGGATAATCCAGGTGGTGTTGGTCAAAAGTCTAGTCTTTGGGGTATGAGCTCTGTACTTATGATATGGATATTGGTTATTCTTTTACTACTATTCCGTAACAAAGTACAGAACATGCATAAAAAATTCTTTATCTACATGAAGAAAATTAAAATTCTATTCCAGCTTGACATGGATAGAGAGCTGCAGTGTTTTTTCCACTGGAATGATCTGCTGTAGGAGTTGGCCACATGCTTTAAATGTGACTGACATATCTCTGAATTTAATGTGTCATCTGCTGAGTTCAGGATCTGCTGTCTATCTCTCAATGTGTAAAAAATGAATTGCTTCAAAATGATTTATTACCAGCAAAATAGAATGTGAAAACAACAAAAGAAACAGTGTTGTAAAGGTATCCTACATTTAATAGCACTGTTTGATGAGTAAATTATTTCAGAAATATAATCAAACATTCTTACTATGAAACTCTCAGACTTGATAAAGCTCTTGCACAGTCTGGTATCTGCTTCCTGAGTCATAGAGGGCTAATGTCATTAAGAACATGGACAAATGCAGCATTAAATCCCAGGTTTCCAGTGCTGTTTGTAAATCCACGTGGAAAACACAGGGCTGTATTTTCAGTACCCATCTGTGGAATTAATCTCTTTGCTTTTATCTTTTGTGCTTTTTTTCCTGTCCTGTGAAATATCTACAGAGGCATCTTTAATAAAGGATTTTCATTTCTTTTTTTTTTTCTACAAACGGGAGGCTTGCTTTATAAGTCTCATCCGTGTACAAGCTAGCAAAAGCTTCATATATAGAACTATTTTCAAAATATCGTGGGTGATCCCTCAAAAATAATTGATTATCCTTCAAAAATGTTAAAAATTCAATAGATTGGTATTAATGCTTAATATTTTTCCTTCAGAAAGATTAACATAAATGTTAAAAATCAGTGATGACTGGAGGTAAAAGCTCCAATTAGTTGAGAAGTTAAAGCATAACTATAATTGAACATGAGGACTATTATGCTTACAAGCAGCTTAAAATGAAATACATCACATTGCATATTGAATCACACTCAGCTTTCAAAAGCACAAATCCAGTAAACCTCCACAAAGAATTTTTATGTCCTTTAAAAGTGAAGTGTAAATGTTTATCTCCTTCTTTAGACTGCATCCATACCACTGTTATTCACCAGAGCCATTCCTAGGACACGTACAGATGATACTCAGATAAAACTACTTTCCTCTTTTCTTGCAATCTATGTCACCAAAAATACTACCAGTAAGAAAAACAAGTGCTGCACTTGTTTTAGGTGTCCCTTGGCTGTTAACATAATCCAGTTTGGTTTGCTTTTAATCTGGAGTAAAGTAACTCTTTGCTCACTAGTGGTTAAATGAGTCAAGATTTTAGCCAGCATTGCTACTGGACCCTCCACCCTCCCCTTCAGAAGCCTTCTGTCCAATAGTTGGGATTATAAATTCTAAGATTATAAAAATGTGGTTGGACCTATTAAAAAACCTGAGTTGGACACGAGCAAAGAGTATAAAATGGTTTTGCTTAGGTTTTTTCCTCTTCTAGTAATTATCTGTGTTTACTTTTCACTTTCTTCTACTAATTACTAGTGAGGGGGAACACAAACCATTCCTGTGTTTAAGGGTCATTTTGCCTGAAATGGTTTGTTGCTCTTTGGTTTTACAAGAAGCAGAAGTAGTGAATACAAATGTTAGTGGTAGCTTGCCAAGCCATGGCAGGTTATTTTAAATATTGACAACACCCAGCTTCTTGACAGGAATTAAATACATCCACTGCCTTTCATGACATTTTTTTCCCTGTTTTTTGAATATTATCACACTATTTTACCTGCAGAGGAAATCTGACATTTTAATGACTATTAATCACAGAAACAAGACTGGAAGCAGAAAGGGAAGATCATCTTTCTGAAATATTTATCTCTTTTTTTCAGACGTGTGCAGAAGTTTGTGGGGAGCCACCTGTTTGTTTCTGATCTTCAGGCAGCTAATAACCCCTGGGGGTAAACAGATACTGCCTAGGCCTCCAGTATTAGTTAAGGCTTCAAAGGGCAATTGGAATCACTTGTGACGCATGACACCTAATTATTGTGAAACTTTACTCTAGAAGACTTCAAATACAGGCAATTTTGGAAAGAGAAATGCAAACAAACAGAGAATAACAGACCAGTGCAGTGATTTGCCAAGAGTTATGCATAAGGTTAATTACAAACTTGACCATTCAATGTTGAACTGAAGGTTGAAATGGTTTGCTGAACCTTAGGTTCTATCTGGAGTAGTCTGCCCAGTCACACATTACTTGTAACCACCAGATGTGCATCCCATAGCAAGGTTACTTAAAGGTACAGATGATCTACAGCCACATTTCTACATGACACAGAAGTACTCAGCACAAACAAGGACTAATATTGGACAACATGATTACGACTTGGATGTGATTCCAAAATTAACTTTGGGAATAAGCAGTTCATAACTGTACTGGTGGTGATTTCCCTTTCACTTTTGTACCTTGAAGGACAAAGGCTGTTCCCAATCTCCCCCTGTTTGAGATTGTAAAGGATTTCCTTATCAGAATGAGAGTATCGCATTTTTGATGCTGAATATATTCTCTTAAGGCACAAAGAAGCCTATTGAAATGTTTGATAGAACATGAAACAAACTCATTTGACTTCAGAACATAAATCTTAACATTTTATTATATACAGGTCACCATGTTGCTGTGAGAATACAGAGCAGAGATCACTGAAATCTGGTTTGAATTTGTGACCTGTTACTGCTCACTCCTTTTTCCCCACCTGCTTCAGAAAGGCTACAGTTTGGAATCAGAGCTTTCTGTTTCCTGCACCCAGTTTCAGCTGCTGGCAATGGAATCACCATTCTCAGTGTAAAAGCCTAAGCTTAATATTCAGAGGTAAATTTAATGTGTAAAAACCAGGAAAAGTGAAGTTTGGGAGTGAATTTTACCTTCTTTCATTAAAATGCAGAGGGACTGGATAAAGCACAGAGGATTTATTTCCAAACACTAAGTTATAACAATATTACACTTTATTAAAACTAAACATTACCCCAAAGTGGTTTGGATCTCCAGGGAGCAGTCCAGCACTGCATGCACACAGCAGCAGTAGCTATCCCATGCACACCCCAAGATCCATCACTGCAGAAGTACAGCAAAAAGACTGGCAGCAGGATCTGTGCCACGTGGGTTAGAGGCTGGGCCTGCACACATCATTGCCAAGTTACTGAAGAATCCACAGACAGCTGTCTGCAGCACTACTGTGCTAGAACAATTCTTTTATAGCTGAGCTGCCTCCTCAAATACAGGAATTAGATTAAACACAGAATTTGAAAACAAGTTTTTACCTTGAAAAGCATTTTTTTTTCTTTTCCTGTTCCCTTTTCCTTACCGTTCTCTATAGGTAAGGCTCCAGAGCCTCTGATTATGAGTTCATCACAGTAATTGCAGTTTTGCCATTTCTCTTCTTTACTGCAATATACCTGGCTCTGAAGTCAAAACCTTTCATTTTGCTCCATTGCTTTTTAACCACTTTAAAAAAAGGAAATTAAAAAATTAAAATTATATTCATTGCCCTCAGAGGAGACTCTGATGGTCTGGACAGATAAGTTTTTTGCTCACCAGCAAGACTGGACAGCAGGCTATATTATGAGTTCTAATGCACTGAAGTTTTAAGAGTCTGAAATAACTTCAGTGTTTGTATTTAACTCCTGTCATTAACCAGGTTGTATTTTTGCAGCACTTTTAACTCATGGAAAGCTTGAAAATCAATTGACTATCACAAGAAATTGCCAATAATAGATTTTATCAGTTTCAGCATTTAGCAGTAGAGAGCAGTCCCAAATAGATAGATTATTATATATGTGTTCACCTGCATTAATCTTAGAAAGAATTCTGTGATTTCCATGTCAGATGCAATTTTCTTACAAGACCTCTGACATAAGGGGATATTAAACAATAAAGAAGTTTATTTCACACAGTTATTTAAGAACAATCTTTGTTAGCTGTAAAAATATAAAGATATACAAAAACAGGGGACAGGAAGACATTCATCTACCTACCCATCTATCGGGGTAGAGAGGTAGGTGTTATCCAAAGTGAAATAACAGTCTCTAGAACAGAACAGACAAATTCTGGGATTGCAATTGGATACATGGTGAGTGGTAGAAAATTATGTCTCCTAATACTCAAAAAAGAGCTAGAATAATTAGAGTTATATATTTTCAAGTCATACAAGTAAATAAATGGGTTTCTCAGCTCTGCTTTGTGGAAACATTGCCAGCTTAATTATGAATACATTTTTGAGAACAGGAAGATTAAGCAAGCATAAAATTACCTCTTGCATGTCCCTGCCAGCATGCTCAAGCACAGTGCTTTTCCCACCTTCCGTGTCAGGGGAGGTCACTCCAGTTCACTGTGTCAGGGAGCAGCCAGAGCAGCAATGCTCCATGAGCAGGGGAGGAGCCCGGAGCGGAGGGAATGCCATGCCAGCTTCAGCCAGAGGGAATCCCCTGGGGATGGCGGCCAGGTCCAAACAGAAGTCCAGCTCAGAAGGTGGTGGGGTGGGTCTGCAGTCAAACAGAAATCCATCCCTCAGGATGAGCGCTGGATCAATGGGGGCACCCACACAACACAGCCCAGGAAAGGAGCAGCAGCCTCAGGCTGAGCTTAAGGGACGCTCAGGGTGGAGGAGGAGGGGATGGCTGTGGGGAGGCACAGGTGAGGCTGATCAGGGCCATCAAGGCTTATTGGAGCACTCGGGGCTGCACTCGGTAGGGTCTGTTTGCCTTCGGAGCACTGCTCTGGCCAGCAGGACCAACTATGAGACAATGTGATTTGATGTGTTATTTTATTGTGGGGGAGGCTGTACATAAACTACAGAATATGTGCACTCCTTTTCTAAAAAAAAGACTTATTTTTCTGCAGAAGCAGAATGAGGAAAATTGCACAGGCTTGATTTTTGCCATGGTGGCTGCAGATAACTTGTAGGTAGCATTTTGGCAAAGCAAAACGTGTTTTGTTAGAGACACAAAATATGGCACACTACTGTATCTACCCACCCAACAACCAAGGCTAGAGATGGAAAAATACATTAACAATGTCATTCCACATTTGGATATAAAATCCTGGAGGTAGTAAGCCATAAGTTACCTTGCTAATATATTTCATACAGACCCATAGGGTGATTTTGTATATTATTATATGATATTATTGGAGAAAACCTAAAATTTGAATTAAAAAAAAAATTCTTTCAGCTTCAGCAATGTTAACCACTCACATTAACCCAGTTACTTTCAACTATTTTTTCAAGGAGGATCAATAAATGCCTGTGTTTTTTTACAGAAGTGTACTGCCTGATTGCTGTATCTCTTAAATACTCTCACAAATTAATAAGAGATTAAACACATTAAACCGACAAATGAAAACATTTGTGAGGCATTAATCGATAAATGTGAATCACAGTTATACTTCAAGATGATATGGTTTTGTATATAATTTAATAGGCATAAGATTTCTAATAAATGCTATAATGTTTAATCATTATAACCGTGCTAGGTGCTGGATTGTACAGGCGAAGGCTGGTTTGAATGTGCTGCCATGTTAGACATACTTGCCAGTATTAAACAGACTGTGACTATTATCTGTACATTTGTCTCTCTCTGGGGGATTTTTAAGAATTTTTTTAATTAGCTTTTGTTTCCAAGCAGTGCTTTCATTTTTCTTGATAAAGCTTTTGTTTTTCCAGGGTTCTGTTGAACTCAGAGTAGGTTCTACGTTTTCTCTAGTCATTACAATAAGAATAGGAAGCTTATAATAATATATGAAAACTAGCAATGACAAGTATTTTACAGTGTTTTCAAATCCAGTTAAGAATAAAATTGTTTAATGGTTACTTTCTTTTCTTGTTTTAATTTTGGCACTATCTTGTAGAAACAGTGTTTCCCATTAGAAAATTCAAATAATAGAAGCCAATGAAAAATGAATGAGAGGTTGCTCACCATGACAGAGATGTACTCTATGACATATGTGCTAATCTTATCCCAGTTACTCTACTTTTCATGATCAAGGAAGAAGGCCCTTGTCTGAGAGTTATATTAATTTACTTTTGTTGTGTTTGTCTCTATTTAGGAGTAAATATAACTATGCTAACTTATGAAAAGAGGAACTATATTCCATATGCTGCCAAGAAGATATAAATCAAGGCATGGCCAGAATATAGTTTAGGATGATTTCTATCTTCTCTGAACTCTTGAGAGCCTGTTGCGATGCTCTGAGCCTTCTGTGCAAACTTTGCAGATTTGGATACCCTTGAGACTCAATGTGCCAGTCTGCACCTCTTTCCTTTGTTCCTTATAGCCAATTTTTCCAACTGACTCCAAATAGAGCAACAAATTTGGTGACAAAAGTTTTAACCTATTGTTTTGTACCAGCAGAGTTAAGTCAGTGGTTATGAACAAATAAAATTCACAGAAAATTAAAGTAACCAAGCAAGAGTCATTTACCTTTAAGGATACTAATAGTGGGTTTACCAAGCAATATTCACTATTATCTTATAAAAAATGATGTTTTCATCACCTCTCACAGCAGGCTTCCTCATCCTAATTTGCTATAATGATTAAGTCAGCATCAGATTTTAAGAACGAAGATTATCATTATTCACTACAGTACTCCAGCAAAGCTTCACTGGGAAGCAATAAAGAACAAAATGTGTTATTTTTTTATGCGTTATTTATGTTTCAAAGATCATTATTTTCCCTTAAATACTTGAATTAAGTTGCAGACAGTGGTTTTCTGAAAACTGAGTTATGTCCTACAGCAATGCTTCTGAAGAAGTTCATCCTTCCTGGAAATTGAGTTCTGATTTGCCTGTGAGTTTTTAACAGAGCCTTCTGATATTCTGCAGCTGTAGCTGCTGCTGGATTTTGCATTCTGGCATGGGGATTCTTTCTGTTGCCAGAGAGAATGATAAATAGTTGTCTGAGTAGCTCCGAGCACATACTTATTTCCTCTTCAATAAGAACAACAGTCAATATCGTTTAGGCACAGGAAAACATCATTACAACACAACAAATCCAAGGAATGCTTTCTTTTTTACTGCTGGTTCTGCCTACTAAATTGTAGCTTTTTCAGAACTTATTTTGTATTGCTGCTGTGCTCCATTCAGCAGGTATGCTTAGAAAAATTATGGGCCTTCAAATACCCTAACATCATAAACTGAAACTCTTCTAAAGATGTAGGATTCTTTCACTCCAATATGAATCTAATTTTAGTGACAACAACACAGAATTCATACCAACAGAATTTGAAGCATGCAAGGACCACTATGTGTCTCGGTCAAAAGCTGTTTAAAGTCTTTTACACTGAAAAAAAGTCAAATTTTTGGAACAGAGAAGTTTTCAAATCTCAGTGCTTTTGATAAATTTCATTACTTTAAACTTTTGTTTGTCTGGGGAAAGAGTTGTAAAGCGGTAAACCAGCCTGTTTTTACAATTTCAAGATGAAAACCTCTAAGGATAATTTATTAGACATGAACTTTCTTGAGAGAGACTGAAATGAAAAGGAAAAAGCTTGAGCTTAAAATAAATAATTTGCAATGGCCTAAATGAAACATTTATGTTTTCAGCTTACAGAAATCTGCAACACATTTAATGTCTTCTTTTGTTAATATCCCACAGCGAGCTACAGGAAAAAAACCCAAACCTTAACATTTCTTGAAATGTCTGTATCACTAAAGGGGTATTACTTAGAAATGAGTTCACAGACTTGCATCCTATTGGCAAGGATCACTGTGTTTTTAACCACAGCACATTAAATAAAGGTTTCTTGCTAATCACTGATCAGTGATTTCTATGAAAGATCCCATGGCTGAAGGGATTAATGAAGCCCAGAACACTATATAGAGTATTCTGGAGCCTGAGGTTATGATGTAGCTTTGTATAATACATCAGCAAGCATGTGTCTGCTCTTAAATTACCTATTGTGCTAACCAGAAATTCTAAATATCTTCTCAATTAAAATCAAGAAAATTTAATTCTGTGACTATAAAACAAAAATAAAGATCAGCAACCAGCTTCAGGCTTTCTATTTTCCTACCATTCTGTGGCGGTAGTCCCTAGACAATGTGTCAGAAGATTTAAGAGCTCATGATCAGCTATATTGTTGATAAATTGTTAAAAATAATAATTTTCATCACTGCAACCAACGAACTGTAGGGTATGACTTGTAGTGCAATTGTTTAAAGCTCTGTGGTGCTCAGTACCTTCTTGTATGGTGCACAAACATTTCGTTACCTCTATCCACTCAAGAGTAAAGATGAGAATCTATTGCTTTCATTCAGTGCAATATTAATATTTTTTTAAAAAAGAGGAAAAATTTTAAAATGGTTCTACATCCAGATTAGGGCATAGAATGGAATCGTGAGCAGAAGGAAATTAGACACAAAAAACCTGTGCATGAGAGCCCCCTCTGCCTTCACAAGAGTCAAACCCACCCCTGGTCTCTGCAATCTGTGTCCCAGATAGCCTTAGATTTAGTGTTCTCTGCCTACAACCCCTCCCCCTAATTTTAAAGCAGGGCAGCTCTGGCTGGGCTGGGCTGTGCCTGCGTGGCACAGCAGCCTCCTTTTGTGTACTCAGTAAACAGAAAAACACGAGAAAAGTCCAAGATTTACAAACCTGGCAAAATCTGCTTCCAGGGCTCTGCCTCCTGTGCAGAACTGGGTAATAACTTGGGCCAAGTGAATAATGTATACATTTTCTGTTAATTTGAAATTTTAAATGAACCCACTCTGGCTGTTGCTGCACCTGTACGGCTGCCACTGGAGCCAGTGCACTCTCAACCAAAGGGAAAAGAAAAAAAGATTAACTCTGTCTAGTCCTTCTTTTTTTTTTAAGATGAGACAGCCTGAAAACTAAGGTGCTTTTCACAGCATCATCATGTGCCTTGTACACTAAAAATTTCCCATATTGTTCCTGGTCATTGATAATCCATTTTCAGAATGGTGTTACACCACTGCCACTTCCATCTGGTATTTAGCAGTTTGTAACAATATCAGCCACGGAGTATCTAATTAGCAGCTAAACATGCATTCTCACACAGATGCTTTTTAAAACAATAACAAAAGAAAACAAAAGAAATGGAAGAAAGGATCACATGCCTGATTTACAGTTGCATTTAAAAAACTTTTATTGGTAAGCTGACTAACATAAGCTCCATTTTGAGAGTCAGCATTCCTACAGTTTGGGATCTAAGGGAAGATGGCACTCTCTAGCTATAAGTCATTACAGAGCAGCTGAGAAACAGAGCCCTTCAGCAGGGGTGCGGGAAGTGACTTCTGAGCATCTGGGAGCCTACAGGCTGCACACTGCCAAAACAACACTCCTTTGTCAGGACACATTCATCTTCCCATTTCCCATTCCCCTGCACAGCCAAGCAGTTTCCTGGACGCTGTACCAAGAGATGCAAGCAGCACAGTCGAAGCACTGTGTCACATGTACTGCTTGTTTTCTCTCTCAGAAGGCCACCAGAGCCCTGAGGACACTGAGAGGGTGATGAAACCCATCCCCAGCTCTCCAGGCATCAGGCACCCCTGTCCCCTTATGCAAGCGGTAGCTGGGAAGTGGGAAACACCCCATTTCTTCACAAGTGCACTGCACTGCTGGCTGAAGGCCAGGCACATCTCAGCAGGGCAGGTGTTTCGTTTTTAGGTCAAATCTTCCTAGGCTTTTTTTTGTTTTCTTTTGGAAAGCTCTCCTGCATGCATATCTAGTGCAGCATTTCAAAAGGAGTCTGTTAGAAGAAAATATGCTCTTGACATGAAGCAAACTTTACAGTACCCTTTGATATGTCAAAATATATCAGTGAATATCAATGATATTCTCCAAAACAGCATGCTTTTAATACTTGAAGTTCTTGGCAGAAGTATGCCAAAGTTGCTATTAACAACTTCCTAAAAAATAAAAAATAAAATAATTAAAAGAAGGAGTTTTGCAGATATATTTTCATGTCTGTCAAGTTTCCTGGCAAATTATCTGTGTTTGTGAATTTTTAGGATACTGAAAATAAAATGTACTCAGAAAATCTAAATCAGTAATTCACATAAAACACAAGACAGTTATGTCCTTTTAGGACATAGGGGGGAAAAAGTCTTATTTAATTTCTCCTCCCAGTGAGACCTGGATTGGTTGGGAAGATGAGCTAGTACAGAGATGCTGAATTATCTCAACATTCAGTCCAGGCAGATTGCCATGATTTGATGAGTCTCTCTTAGAGACCTTCTCTGTAAAAAAATGATGTCATGTTATCCACTATTCAGTGCCAGGATTTGTATTAACATTGATTTACTCTTGAGGTTGGACAAAGTCCTCCCAGGTATTGAGTTCCTCATGATGACTTTCTTGAGGGTTTATTACTTGTTGCTTGACTAGTTGCCACCACAGGATCCCTCATTTGATCATTTTATTTTTTATTAAATGGTTGACAAGGTCAAAAGCACAAAAATGTCACCCTTTTCACCTACTTCCTCTTCAACCACAGTGGTCAATATCCTCTGTCGAAAGTCAGTGGTGGCACTGACAAGTCAACTGAAATATTTGAGATATGTCAGACAACACCTACTTAGTTGAAGATGAAAAGGAGGCTATGCTTCTCAGATTTCTGATGATTTTTTTTTTCTTACTAATGAGTACATTTACACTGGAAAGATTAATGGGTTATGTTTTGACATGTAATGGAAAGAACTTTCACTTTACGAATGTATGGAGCTCGTCAAGCAACAGTACAATTTAATTAGTACCTGAGATGTCTAAAATGCATAATTTAATTCATATTTTTTTAAAAAAAAATATCCCAAACCCCTCAGCACCTACCAAGCCCTTTCAAAAGTATATATGACTTAGCTGATTTTCAATGTACTGTAACAGAGGGCTGTTTCAAACTCCTGTGTTGAACTGCTTACCACACAAGGTTCATTAACTGTAACTTGGAAAAAACAACTTTTTAACAGTGTATATGGATAGCTGGCATGAGAAACAGCACTGTGAGAATAAACCAGGTTGGAAAAGAGTGACACACTGCCACAGCTCATCTGAGAACATAGGGATTGTTTACGCTACTTGAGAAATTGTTCTACACAATATACTAACCTAGGGCTGTTTCAAACCTCTGTTGAAAAATTCAAGCTCAACTTACAGCTTTTCTCCTGTTCTCTGTTATAGGGAAGTCTTGCTATCCTCTTGTGAACTCAGGGCTGTTGGTTTCTTTCTTATTGCTACTTTTATTTGTTATCTTACTTCCTGATTTATTTCATCAGGAAACGGGAGTTCAAAAAGACCTCAAGATAGGGTATTGCATCAATAGTTCTAAATAGAATTAGGAAGTGGTAGGATCGTGCCACAAATTCAATTTCAGCCCTCTCCAGTTGCTAGCTCAGTACTGAAGACCTCCCAGTTTTGTTGTGTTTTTCTGCCTGCCACAGAGAAAAGAAAAGAGGCCCAAGAGAGTAAATGTCATCAGGGAACACAGTCAGTCATATCTGCACATTATGCTGGCTTTCACCAACAGAAACCAAAGACCAATGTAGAAGGATCCAAGACTGAATCTAGGGAGCCAAAGGTTTCCTGGGCTCTTTATCTGATTTGTTATTTCAGATTTTGCCTCCATTTTGCTTCTTTCTTGGCCTGTATGCCTGGCAGTTAAATTTGTGGCTCCCTGTGAAATGGGTTTGGAATTATAATCTTAAAAATGCTATGAAATAACAAAAAAGAAAAATGTGAGCTAGAACCAATAGTAGCATTTCCACCACTGTAAGCCCTATTACTCAGTCTTACTTATTATGAGACTTATGTCCAAGCAAAACACTTAAAATTTAAATGTTTAAATTTTATAATCAGTGCTGAAATCATGCATTTGCCTTTCTCACAGCCTTCATATTTTTGTGGTTGGACGTTTCTAATAACTGCTCTTCTACAAGATGCTAAGAATGGCACCACATCCCAGTTAACATTCACAGAATGGTGCTTTAGAAAACAGGGCACAAAATGTATTTGTGTGTCTGCTACAGCAACTTGCTTGAGCTCGAATATCTCTCTAACAGTGCTTGTTGGAAAGAACATTTTTTGGAGCTGTTTCAGCAAGTGTTGTGCTAGTGGTTCGACAGGTAGTTAAATGAATGCTTTTGTTCCACCTCTAGCTACATTTGCAAAATGAATGAATTACTATCAACCTTTCTCTTCTAGGCAGCAGCACCCTTACTCACAGCTCACACACAGGACAGAAGTGAAGACTGATACTTTCTGTTACTTTTCTATAATTAGCTTTCTGTACTAATGGTATGGAATAAATACAAAAAAGTAATTTCAGATCTTACTGATCTGAAGGAATCTGATATATCTGAGTGATATGTCAGGAACACAGGCAGAAACACTGTTCTGGTGTCCAGACACTTGTTAAACATCTGCATGGCACAAAGCTTCAGCCAAGAGGTACCTTTCTTAAAGCAACACTTAAAATCTGCCTCTGAAGTGCTGAGCTGAGGGCTGCTTTTCTTAGGGGAGTCGATTTTTTTATATATATGATGTAGACACAGGGGAAACAACTGCTTATAAAAGTGTTAGCAGGGAACTACATTGTTTGAATTGACATACATTAATAGTTCAATTTAACTACAATAAAACATTTTGTGGTTACTATTTAATGCATGGAAAGGTCAAAAATGCTTTTCATGTGGAACCTGTTGTAGCCTACATCATAACTCAGAGAGAAAGATCAAGGGTCTGATAAAAAGCCTGAAAAGCTGTTAGCTGAGGCTTTAATACAGAGCTGCCTCCTGATCTTATTGTCCTGTAAATAGTGTTCATCACAGTGTGGCCTTTTACTTGTCAGGATAAGCAATGAGCTTCAACATTACTTGCAAGGGCTTTTTATTTATAGACATCTCTGACTATTAACATCTAAAACCATCATGTGCTATGTCATATTCTTCCACATAATGAGTGTATAAAGCAAATAGGCCTTCTGTTCAGAGAAAAGCCAGTGTGTGGTATCTGCACAAGGGTTTCCAAAGATAAGTGGCGTTACTAAAATGAATTAAAAATGCAATTAGTGTCTCTAGAGACATATTTGGCAACGTCTGTACACATGGAGAAAAACTGTAACAAGTCAGAGAAGTCTTAAGTTAAATACAGAAGAGACAAAATGGGAGGCTGGATGCTGTATAATGGGCAAAAATACAACCCAAGGGATGATTTATTTTAACAGCTGTGTTTTGTAAGTGCTATGGAGCAAGCTGTACCTACCACAAATAGCCCTGAAGGATCTTAGGCCATGAGGCCTGTCATTTCTTGTCTGTCTCCTCTTCTATTGGAAAGGTTGGGCTTCATTTTAAAGAAAACTCAGACTCAAATAGGTTGCTTCTCCCAAATATCAGGTAGAAACTGCACCACTGCATAAAAACAGCAACAACAGCAGTAACAAACTCAAGAAGCAAGCTGAAAACATTACTATGCAAAACCCCCAAAGTACAAAAATAAATCCAGTTGGCAAAAACGTCTGTAGCTGTGCTGTTTGGATTCTGACTACTCTCTGTGAATGGAGTGTGTGTGTGTCCCAAACTTAAGAATAAATTTTGTTCATTCAGGTTCGTGTATGACAGGGTAAGGAACACGTAGGTGTCTCACAGACAGAGACTAATAGAGCAAACTCAGAAGTCAATTAGTTCATATGTTTAAAGTCAGTCAGTTAGTTCAGATGTTTCTCAGCTTCCCCTCTGTACATCCTGGATTGCACTGGCATATGACCCTCTGTTAGAAAAGTACAGATGATATTACCCAAAACAAGTTTAGCCAGCTTTAATCAGCACTTTCTTGTAGAGGTCCTGAGCCCTGACTTGCAGGAAGACTTGCTCCAGGGACCTCTTGCAGCAGGGAGTTTGCAGAAAGCCACTCAATACTGCGAGCTAAGATACTTTACTTGGCACAAACTACTCCCCCTACCCAGTTGCCTTCAACGTCTAGAAACATTCAGAAGAATGCTAGATTTACATTAATGTATAGCCCAAGGGCTTGTTTTGAGGGACTGTGAAATTTCTACACAGGCAAGCAAGCAGAAAAAAAATGAACCATAAAAAAATCAGACTAATATTTATTTGACTGTAAATGAAAATCACCATGGTGACACTGCAGTAGGATAATGCAGTAAGTCTGTCATTGTGTCTTCTAAATTCTGGACACTTTGTATGAGCCATACCTCTGCTCTACAGTGAAGAAACAAAGGGAAGAAGTATGAGGAGCTTTTTGTGACCCACTGCAAGTCTGAACAGGGCTTCAGTAACCCTCTCAGAAATTGAAAGTGCACTAGGCTTCTCCATCCCTGCTTCAGCACAGGTGCCTAATGCTCCACAGAGCGTTCCTATTGCAACTCACCAGCAGGCATAATAATGATGTGACCCCCCTTCAAACAGAAAATGAGTTGTTTAGATAGAAAAGTGTTGTTTCAACATTCCTCAATTTCTTGAATGGAATTTTTGGCCTACATGTGAAATTTCTTGTAGACCAAACATCAGCAATGAAAACTGGGTAGGAATGTAAAAAGGAAACCAGTAGCTATATAAATAAACAGCTCTGTTTGGTAATCCCATTTTCATTGTCCTGTGTTCTTAACCTGAAGCCCAGCCCTTCAGAAATCTAACACTTTGCACGTGACCCAGCCTCTCTGTTCTGTACGACAGCCAGGGAATTAAAAGCCTACTGAGGCAATGCTTGACTTCAGCCCAGCACAGGCAAAACACACAGAGCACATGAAGGATGTTCTCATTACTAAAGAGCCATATAGGTCATGTCATTGTCATCACCCCACTTTAGCGCTGCTCAGTTAAGCAGAAATGTGCTCACTCTCCTTCCTTTCATCTCCTCTTTCTTTCATAGGACACTGCCTGATGTTTAGGATTTTTCCCTTTCTTTTAGGATGACTTCAAAACTCCTGCTGAGCCAGTTCCTACACCTCAATTAATTCAAGTTCAATTGGCAACTGCATTGGAGCTCAGCTAGTCTGAAAATACTGCTTAGTCAAGCATATACCTTGTTTCTGATCTCTGATCAGGATTGAAGTCTTGCTCTTCAGAGGAGTCTGTAGACCCAGACCAGTGATTTGTGTAGGCCTGGGTTGGTGCCCAGATGAATGCAAAGAATAGTGAACTCCCTAAATAAAGGGAGGCAGTGGGGACTAACTGTAAATATGTGAATATACTACTAGAAATGGCATATGTGTGTTACTTCTATCACTTTTCCGTGCCTTCCACGCCTCGGATCCCATAGCTCAGCTCACAACTGCTTTGCTTGCACAGTAGTTGCATGCACAGAGTGGGTCACCAGTTGGATGTCTACTGTGGAGGTGACACAAAGTAAAATGCAGTGTGGAAGGCTATAATAAATGCAACAATGAAGAAAAAAGAAAAAGACATGAAAATGCCTTCATATAATTTAAATTGACATTTCTGTAAACATTTGTCCATCCAACTTGTTATTACCAGGTTGGGAAGAATTCTGGACAAAAGATAAAGCTTAATCTCTTCATGTGGCCTTTCACAGGAATGAAAGTAGCAATACGTGTTATTTTAGTATCAATTAAGTAAAATGAAACAGTTAAAAGCAGATGAAAATCACAGAACCACTGATAAATTGCAATGTAACTTCCATCTGTTTACTTACTGAATCTTAGAATTCTGAGTAAGGATCCACAAGCAGATTTGAATAAACTTGTAGCAAAAAACTGTTCACACTATAACACAGCATTTATTAATTTCTTATCTATGAAATTAATTCCTTGTTCCAATGGATAAAGGTTTTGGATAATTTTATTTTGAAGAAAAGTGACCCATCAGTGAATAAATCATTCATTCTTTTTTATTGGTTTCAGTCACAGCTGTTAACACATCTGACCCCTGGAACCCTTTCTGTACCTACAGCAGAACTCTATCTTAAATTGGATAGCAAATATGGAATTTCAGCTTTTGTGTATCAAATTTAATTTTTTTTTCCAGAGCTAAGCAGATCTAAGCCAAAAAAAAAAAAAAAACCACCCTAAAAAACAACCCAGAAACTCACAACATTCAGAAACAGCAACCTTAGAAACAGCAGGAGTTACTCTGTTAAAAGGGTGCTATAGCCCCTGTTTCCAGTAACTTAACTTTAGCTTTGAGATGACATCAAGAAATTTTGTATATAGCAAACAGTGATATTATATTACTAAACTCAAAAGAATTTGGCAAGTATGAGGAAGACCATTCAGGGAAATGCTAACAACTGCCAAAGCTCATGGGCAGCCCAGGAAGAGTCCCTAAGGATAAAGAAGGTGGAAAAAGCTTTTGATGATTTCCTGTGTCTTTGATGTTAAGCCACACAGAACTGGATGTGTGTGTTCTCTTTAATGTTACCCAGGAGAAGTGTTTTTCCTACTGACTTTTAGGGCAGTTACTTAGACCGTCTTGTGTGGCACTTTCCCCCCAAAAAATGAAAATTAAAGCAATGATGTCAGTAATAAGAGAGCACTGAAGACAAAATTCAGAAATCAGTACCCATGCTGGGGAACATGCTGTTCAGAGAGTGATTTCATTGGAAAAGGAAAGCCATGTAAGCCTCTGCCAAGTGAAGCACAATCACAGTGGGGATCAGAAGGGAAATATCACTCTAGTAGGTGGTCAGTCCTGCCCAAGAGACAGAAAGTGTGTAAAATCACAGTGACTTAGTGATGAGCCAGACTCAAACTGTTTTAGACTCTCTCCTGTCCAACACCTAAAAAAATATAAGGATTACAGTTAGCCCAGAGTTTCTCAGCTATAATATTTTCTCTGCCCATCCTGTCCTCTTCCATTACCCATTTCCCACTTCAGCAGGCTGACATGGTCACGTGTGTTGTGTGTCTGTGTATGTCCATGCCTGTATGCATTTGGATGTGTGTGTTTCTAACTCACAGACCTTTCCAAACATGAGAGGTTTCAAGGATAAATTAATTTGTGCAAGTTTAAATACCATAGGCAGCTGTGTGGACATGGATTGTCCATGCTCTACCAGGGGGAAGAACAACAGTGTGACCTTGAGCCCACTGGTTATTAAGCATTCCAGAGCAGGAGAAAAATTTGGTACATGCTCAAGCCCCTATGCTAAGTTTACTTTATTATAAACCATAGTCACAAAATAAAACTGAGTGGTTTTGGTTCCAGTCTCCTCAAAGCATCTTGTTCATGGTGTGTTCTTTTACTGCATGTAGCAATCCTCAAAAAGGCCTGATGTGTACAGCTCCTTAGCATGAGCAACAGCGTCTCAGGTTCTAAAGTGCAAACCACTAACACAAGTACAAGGTTATGGGCTCTAGGGAACCATTAAAATTTGATAAATCTCAGTCAAGGTAAGGAAGGAGCTGAATAATTTGGTCATAATTTAATTTCTTTTGTTCCTAGTTGTTGCCTTCATACATTTGCTTAGAACAAAACCAATTTGACTTTTATTAAGGATTTACAAATCTTGACCCCGTCGAAAATTTATTGTGATTGCAATTTCATCCAATGAAACCGAAGGATACTAACTATGTGCAAAATGTATGTCCATTTTCTCACAGATGTAACAGTTCTAGTTTCAAAAATACATGACAAGGTTATAGGGGAAAAAAAATCAACATCATCCTCCCCCCTCGCCCTGATTAAGGTCTCTTAAATTCTGAACTGTGAATTATTTGATGTCAAAGACCAATTATGGTTCTTCAGGTTTAGATGTCAACTATAATGCTGCCAGATAATAATGAATGCCTTTCTGTTTGAACCAGATTCAATATGAAATAAAAGCTAGCTTCAAAACAGTCAGCTCAGGAAGCAGATGATCTAGCAAAAAAAAACCTCCTTGTTTTTCAGATCAGTTTTTTTTTTTCTTACTGATGAAAGGTTATTACTTAGAAAGTAAAATCTTGTTTTCAGAGAGATGGAATATTTCCCAGACCTACTTACAGTACTGGGAGTTAGGGCTCATGTTTGTCGCTTCTGAAAACCCACCTTTGACAAAAGGAAAAACACAGACAAGTAAAGGAGCCAGACTCTGTGCAACCCATGATTTCAGAAGGCAGAAGGCAAGATTAAATATAGTAGACCATTTTTAGTGTCAGAATCTGTGATGCTAAGTTGCTTGCTGCACTCTGACAGCTTTCCTTGCTCACCTGTTGCCTAAGTGTTCATGTTCTCACAGAGTGCAGCCGGGAAACCTTCTCGTGGCAGTGTGCAAGATGATGTAACCACCATCATGCTTTAGCTGAGGGTTAATTTAGGATGTAACCTCTTTTCTAGATTACATGCGAGTCTGTTGGCCACATTTCAAGGTAATATGCAAAGGTGAAAATGTTATGGAAAAAGTTGTTACAGGACTTTGTATTCAAATGAGTACGACTGTGTATCACCATGACAGACTGAAAGGATAAAAAAGCATGTGGGAGCTCTCCCAAACTGTACCCTTCTAAAGCACAGTGTTACCTTGAATAAATATGTCTAAATTCCTGGACAAGTAGGTCAGTAGGGAAAATGTCTAGGATTTTTCAGACCTAGCAATAAGTTTGATCATCAAGTATATTCTTACTCACTCCCTCTCTCAGGCCACTGTAGCTATTTCAGTGAACAATATAGAGAAGGTACAATGCTTTTCACTGGAGTGCTAGCTCTGGTAAAGGGAAAGTATTTGATTTCCAAACCCACACATAGTTCTTAATATCAAGCGGTTGGAATGGCTAGGCCGGGTGCCAGACTGGATCTTTAGGAATTTATGTCATTTCCTCACCCACAGGCATCAAGAGTTTATGCAGCTGTCCCCTCGCAGTGACCCACTCATTTGTCTCCTCTCTTGTGGCCAAGAGGTTTCTTCCAAGAGGGGGACATAGTTCATATCCAACCCACATTTGTCAGTGGCCCTCTCAGATGCTCTGATGAACAAGAGCACTTGTAATCGTGGCTCTTGATTAAAAGCAGTTAAGCCATAAGAACAAAGCAACAGCATTAATTTGTTTCATAAAAGCCAGCCCAAAGCTTGTCTTCAGTTGCTACCACACTGGGACAGATCTGGACTTGCAAAACTAAGTAAATGTGTACATTTTAAAATACTTAAGCCACCCAACTTTATATGGAAGAACAAATTTTTATTTATCTATAACTATTTTTTTAAAAAGGGAAACTACAGATTATGAAATGCTGTTCTTCTCCTTGATCTTTTTTTTTTTCACTTTATGACAGCACAATATTTCTAAAGCAGCTCAGACAGGAAAAGAATAAAGTAGACATCTTAGACATTAGTTTTAAATTTTTTTTTTTAATCTTGTCACCACATCAGGATTTCTAATAATCATATACCAGATGCAAAATAATTAGGCCTATTACGCCTATGCCTGTTTGTAAGATAGGGGATAATTGAGGCGATGACAACCTAAAGCTTTTCTATTATAAGAAAAAATGGACATATTGACTCATGGAGAGCTGGATCTCTTGCTAGACTGGATTTTATTTTCACACATTCATATAACCTAAGGAATTCTCCTTCAGCTATCAGCACAGGATCTAGATATTTAGAAGAGATTTAGTCAGGGAAACTAAAAATTCCTCTGTGTGTGCAGGGTAAAAGATGCCATACAAGAACTTCAGAACCTGAGTAAAACAATTATCAGGTGAAAGGAAAAAAATAATTCTTTTTCTACTGTAAAAACCAAAATAACACTTACAAAATCAATTGGTACTAGCAAAATCAGTCAAGATCTCCTGTAACATTTGTCTTCATTTTCAAAGTCGCACATGTAGTACCTAAAAAAGAGCCTGAAGTTTCAAGAAAATTAACACATTTTGATTCATTGAACAAAGCTGTATTTCCTAAGGCTCTACTGAATCCTTTCACTCTCCATTCCCTTTTTCTCTCATCTGGAGAGTTACCAGTTCCCTGGCTTATTCTGTGCTGAGCGTGCGAGATCCCTACCCTTAGTCCAAAACTAATCACCAGCAGTTCCTCCTAACAATCTCCCTGTCCATTAAGGTCACTCCCGATGTCATTAAGATAGTGTTTCTTTATTACTGCCCTCAAAGCATCAGTGCTGATAAAGACAGAGCCAAGGGAGGCAGAAAGTGATTCCTCCCATTCATGTTAGCAGGGATTAGCAGGGGAATAAAATTAGACTCAGGGCATAGCTGCCTGGCCTGGAATGCTCTAAATAGGAAAAGAGGCTATTTCTCCCTCCTAGTTGCAGCATTGCCTGAACCTCAACGGTGTAATTGATATAGAAAAAAAACCCTCCAGCTGAAAACACCTAAAAAAACCCCACCAATGCTAAAAATGCTCCTCTTCAAACCAAAGAAAATTAACAGGAAGTATTAGTAACTTTATCTGAGTGAAGAAATTTTGTCTGATCACTCAATCAAAAATAAATCAGATAATACATTCTAAACTGATTCCAGTGAATTAGTACTCAGGAGTTTCCGATTAATTCCTGCCAGCCAGCCAGAAAATAAGTCTTCTGTAGTGTTAATTTTTATTCAAAAAGAAAATTACACTTCCAAGGGAAGCATTTCTGTGTCTTCAGCACTGTTATCAGAAGTGTCTTATTACACAAGGTTAAAGCAACTGGCATTTTGCACTACAGACAGATCAGACGGGTGAGAGGAGTTATGGGAGAAGAGGGAAGTAAAAAAGCTGTCTCCTTATCTTCATATTAAACCATGAAAAACAATTAAATCTTTAATCGTCATCTTTCAAAAAAATGTGTGGGGGGATGAATCTTTGAGAAGTGATAAAAGTCATTAAAAAATGACTTTTTCTCATAATAGAGACTACATGATCTGCTGGGCTGAACATAAGAACAACATAGAATTTCACCAGACTTTGAAACACATCTATATTTCAGAAACACCACTGTATTTGTCTGTGGCATCATTTTCTCAAAGCAGTAACATTGACACTACTCCCTCGCAGAAGAAATGGGGATGCTGGGTAACATAGCCATAGAGGAGAAAAATGGTCTGTGGTGTTTGAAAGTATACCTAGAGCTGGAATTAGCCCACAGCGCAGTTAAGTTGACAGTGTACAGCCAATTCCTGTGCCTCACTGCTGAGGTTCACTCAACAAATTGTCAGTAAGGACCTTTCCTATGTAGAAGAAAAAGCCCAATCAAAAGCAGAGGCATAAACCACAGAGGAACAATCTTAATCATTCTATAATAACTATGAAACTGGCAACTGAAAACAACAGCCTCCTTTCATGGCAACACAGTTTGGAGTACTCAGCTCCACCTTGTATTGACTGTCCAACTCAGAAAATAATTCCTCTGGAAAAGAGAAACAAAATAATTTCTGCTCTTTTTTTTAATGATTACAATACATTACCATGTTTTGATACTTTATTCTGTCCATAAAATGACTTGCAATAAGAGCTAATTCAAAAGCTTGTCCATTGTTGTACAGGCAACTGCTGCAACATGGCTGGACAGTGCTAAAAGAGATCATCTCTTAGCGATGTTAGTACTTGTTTCCCCAAGTATATCACAGCTGTATAATCAAAATATGCCATTCAGTCATAATATAAAATATTTGTATACCTAGAAACACTACAGAATGTATATGCTATATAATAACTAGCTTTGTAATCACTATGTGCCCTCCCGGCCCAGCCTTTTACAGAGAATCCCAGGATATTCTGAGTTGGAAGGGATGCACAAGGATCAAGTCCAGCTCTTAACTGAATGGCTCTCACAGGGATCAAACTCACACGCTTGACATTATCAGTACCAAGTTGTAAACAATGGAGCTAAACATCCCATTGTTCTTAAGCCACAAATTCAGAATAGGCAAGTTGCTCCTACCAGACCTGCTCCTTAACTTGCAATCATACTTATTTCATACAGAGACACTGATATTTGTGATTAACTCTGTGCACATCTGCAAACCCTCCTGCACTGCACATGAGCACAAACAACACTTTCATCAAATATCTCTTTGCACAAAGGAACCCTCTGGAAAGGTGCATACACAGTGCATTGTGCTTTAAGCTCAGTCTGTTCCCTAAGCTTCTAAATACAGGAAAATATCCCCACAGTGAACAAAAGAGTAACATAATAACTGCAAAATTATTCTGAAATTTGATGGAAAGGTTCCCTACAGCCCCCTCTAAATTTCTGCCACCATTAACATCACTCAGAGGAGCCAGCCACAGGCTCAACAGGTGGCCAGTGGGATTAGAATGGTCCTGTAGAATTGCTATGGCTGGTTCTCAAGTCAGGAGACAGGCCCTCAGAAAAGTCAGAGAGAAAGGGAAAAAACCCCACATATGCTGTGAAAGTTTTATTTATAATACTGAATAATCACAATCACGGTCAGGAGGAATAATATTTGTTAAAAAGAATACCAAAGGAGGCCCTTCCCTCTCTTTTTCTCCCTTCTTCCTCTCTTTCCCTTAATTATAATTTTTAGGAAAGAGGAAAGCAATTTTTTATGAAAACTGGAATTAATCGTCCTGGTCAAAGAGAAGGAAGAGGGATGTAGAGCACCTGCATTAGTAATGGATTCTGAACTCCTGCCCTCAGTTCTGCCACTCTGGTCCACAACTTTTGTTTCAATGTATTTGCTGCAAATTTACCTTGGAGCAAGAGACAAGAAGCATGCTCCAAGGATGAACTCAGAGGAAGAGGGCAAGTTTGTCAGTCTTTCAGCTTTGTACCTTAATTGCTACTCCAAAGTGAAGTCACCTGCACTACATCCCAATCTCTGCAGACATCCAAAGTCAACAGTCTGGATTCAAAACATCTTCCACTGTTTCCCATTCTCCTCAAACCATCAATCTTCAACTGGAGTCACTCAATTCTATTCAAGCTAGAGTTTCTCCATATTGAGCAACAATGTTTTGACACCTGCAGGACCTGTGCACATCTGTACTTCATCAGCAAGCAACAGAAGCAGCAAAAAAACTCTGCATTGTCAAGGAATAATTCTTGGAAATAAATTACAATAATTTTAAATTTGGAAAATACATGCGTTTTCAAAAAAATCTGCAAGTATTTAAATATATATGGTGCTGGAAGAAAATTGCTCTATGTATTTCAGTTTCTTGTTTTATTCAATGAAGCATTTGGTTCAATTAAAGAAAGGCTTAAGAAATCTCACCTATGTCATAAAAAATCACAGATTATAAAAAGCTTCAAAGCAAATCTCTTGCTTCTTACACTTCATTCTCACATGCAGGTCCGGCTGCAGTCACTGGAGTGCAATACTACAGCTATTTTTTGCCATCCTCTGGGGTGATTACTGTTAACAATGTTGGAAAGGGATATTTCTATTTTAGTTATGACATTTTAGATTTTAAATAAAGCATTTGACAGGCAGTTTTGAACATGAAGTCATTATAAACTTGCAAGTTGTTACTTGAGAATTAAACACTGGTGTTTCCTCATACAGTTGGACAAGTCTCCTTTCCTAAAGGTTTTGAATGCTTTTTTTTCAGTTCTCATGTTGAAATCAAGCATAGCAGCTTTTACTTTTGTTATCTCTAGGCCTGTAGCACTCAAGGCATCATATAACATCCAGTGAATAATTTTAGCTCTGGCCAGACTATTATGTCTATACCCATACATTACAAGACTCCAAAGTGGACCTTATCAGTTGGTAAAGCAAGAACCCTGGAGGCCTAATATTACTGGGAATGTATTTGCAAATGTTTAAAGATGCAAAGCTCAAAGCGGAATCCTAACAAATCAGACAGATGTTCTCCTGCATAAAAGCCAGCGGAGATACCAAATTATGGACAGATGATACCCTTGAAAGCCATATTAAATAAGTAGCGACTATTCACCAGGAGTGCAGCAACCACAGGAAACCAGTTAACCAATCTGCACAACAGTTTGCCTTGAAAATACTATATATTAATTCTTGTGATTCAATTCAGAGACTCTCAGCAAATATGACACCACTGGACACCTATATTCTACAATAAAAAGATCACTGAAAATTTACTAAGATGCCTTTGAAAATCTTTGTATTATGTTTGCAGAGGCCAATCTGTGATGCAGAGCAGTGAGGCAAACATGCCTGAGGTTTGGGAAAAGCAGCTGAACAAGAAGCACTTCTTCACACACACAGGTGCTTTCCACAATACAGTTTCTGAGGAAGAAAATTCAAATGAAACTGTAGTTGAATTTTGCATAAACGTAACACTTCTAGTGTTTTGCTTTCTATGAGAAGTGTCTTCCAGAGAGAAAAAGGAAAAAAAGGGCTCTCACTTAGCTACTTATTAGTTGTGAGGAAATCTGAAAAGGTCAGAACCTCGGCCACAGTTATTGGCTGTCTGGCCGGGTGTGTTGATGCTGCAGGCTGCATTGTGGTCCCAGATAAAGCCAGTTACTGAGCTAGTTCAGACATCAAAAACAATCCAGCCAGAGCAACAAAGGCCTCAGAATGATCTCATTTACTCGGTTTTGCCTTTGTTTCTAATATGTGTTTGATGTTTTTTACAGTATTCAAAGGAACACCACAATAATGAGAAAATAATAGTCCACAGGCTTTTTTCTCCTCATGTTGACATTTTAAAGAACATAGTGATAATATGACATTGCAATTACAGAACCATTAGGCCCAGTTCTGAAGTTCTGACTTGGTTTCTGGTTCAGGAAAACAGACCAATTTCTGAGGTCTGACGAGTAATGAACTCAATTCAGCATTATTTTTTGTTTTTTTAATAAAATATGCTGAACAGAAAAACATGAACAACAAAAAAAAGTTGTATTGTAAAACCCTGTCACAAAACTTGATTCCTCTCTGCAGCAATATACATTAAGGCATATGCAAAAGCACATGAGAGTCACTCAGTTATTCAAGAATCTTTCTGTTTATTTGACTCATCTGGAAACAATAACATGAGGGGAAAGTAAGCAGAAAACAATGCTTCCTTTCTGCTCATTCTCTCCATATATCCCCTCTGCCAAAAGAACAGGTGCTGCTGCTCTCATGGGCGCCACTGAAAACCTGGGCTCTGCAGAGATAGAGCTCCCCAGAAAGAACATTCTGAGCAGTCCTTTCACTTGAGTAAAAAATGGTTATTTGACAGGAAGCCCTGCAAAACCAGGGATATGAATGTGGGTATTTTTAAAGGATAAAAAAGTTAAAAATACATGAGCTGATGGAGCCTGGATTTAGGTGCTATAACTTATTTTTGACAATAATGCAGGTGGGTGTAAGAGCTGTGCCTGCACACAGACACACACACTTCCCCTGCCAAGGAAGGGCAGCAACAATTGCTCCCCAACCTATTTCTGCCTAGGTGAGATTTGTTATGGATAGAAAAAGGACATCAGCAAGGCTGTCCTGGCCTCACACAGACATCAGCATCAGCTGACTGACAGAAACTCCCTTGTGGAGAGCTCTGTTTGCAGCTCTGTGTTATGCTCAGATTCACTTATGTAGATACATGTTAGGTATTCACAACATGTTTCTGTAAGGCGTGCTTTGTACGTGGTGTGAGGTAGCCAATCAACCACAGAGTGGCCATGTTGACCATGGTTAGCTGAACTACAATAATTCACTGGCCAGCATTTCAGGGAGTCTCAGCTGACACAGGTGAAGAAGGTGTCACAAAATGTCTGTTATAGAAATCCCCATG
The DNA here is from genome assembly GCA_020086605.1 of Lanius collurio. Taxonomy (NCBI): domain Eukaryota; kingdom Metazoa; phylum Chordata; class Aves; order Passeriformes; family Laniidae; genus Lanius; species Lanius collurio. Next base: position 21,132,900 of record JACBWW010000015.1, read on the forward strand.
ACCATCTAGACAGTCAATGGCCAGCCTGTTAATGGCATTCCCTATGTGAGAATTAACCTTTGCAGATGATCCCAATAAATCAGTTTCCTTAGCCAACAGTCTGTGCACAAGTATTTGAGCAGCATGCCAGTAGAGAAACAATCTTAGCTGGGATATGACCCAGATTGTGTGATATGGAGTAGCAGGAGTTTTCCAAGGAGAAAAAGGAAGGTTGTTCAGCTAAAGTTTCAGCTTTAGCTCAAGGCTTAGGAGACAAGTTTAATCCCCTGCTCTAGCTATTTTCTTCCTATATCATTTTTGGAAAATATCAAGACAATAAATATCTAAGTACCTTTAGTAGTGCACTGTTAATTTTCCTGTAATTCAATTCTTCATTTCTACATTGACTATTGTAGTAATTCTTCATCTTGTGGGGATATTTTGAAGGGCAAGTGCACAGAAGGTGGTCAGGTGCTCAGGAATTGCACTGGTGAGGGCCACGAAAACACCTGGCTCATAATCTGTTGATGTGGCTCCTGCCTGTGAGACTAGAACAAATCCTTCCAACTCTTAGAACCTCATTTCATTTCACAACTAGGAGAATATTTTTCTACTCCCTTTCCAGATTATATTAAAGCAGCACTCATTAATGCTAAAATGAGATGAGTAAAATAATGATGAGGAGCTTTTGAAAGCTTATAAATAAACAAAACATACCCTTGTAATCAGGATCTGTGATAGCTTTACTATGAAAGGAGACTGTAAACAACCAGAGGAAGCACAGCCTGTACTAAAACCCAAGGGAATGAATGGATTTATGTTTTAGGTTCCTTGATATCATGCAGATAAAGAAATAAGACTGCTTAAGAAAAAGTTAAGACCTTATCATCTCAGTATAAGATTGAGATCATCTATGCATTCTGAACACTAGGAACTTGGGGAAATCCTGGCCCTAACATTTTTGTGGTTTTAGATATCTGAAATATTTTAATCATAAATCTTGGTCCCTCAATTCCACTTGAATCGAACTCTATACTCTTCAATACTGAAGATCTTTATGTTTCTTCACACTTTGACTTCTACAGTCCAAGACTTATAAAAATATTTAGATGTTTAAAAATTGCAGAAAAATGATCACAGGAATTTCAGATGCTTGTAAGAAGATAAAGTTCTAAATCCTACTGGAATCCACATTTGCATTCTAGTCAATGTATGACTGCATAGCTGCATAGCTCAAAGCCCCTAGAATTAAATTTTCTACCATTTAGGTGCATTAGAAAATTTTATCCAAATGATATTGCTATGATTTATTTCATGCTTCCCTTATCAGTAACAGATGAGCAACTACTGAGAAAATTTCACACAATATGAGTCATCTGGAAATACTTTGGTAAGGGTTTTACAAAAGCTTAAATAATTGAGGCATATTACTTGTGACTTATCATTTATTTGTGTAACAGTGGTAATGCAAGGCTATACGTTATCCAAAATGAAATACTTATATGAAAAGGAAAATGAAAACCTATGGCTTTTTAATATTAATTTATGTTTATGGAGAAAACGGTAGATTATATATGCTGCATCAGGTAGTACTTCCACAAATCCATCACATCTTCGCTTGAAAATCACCTGACTGCTGTGCCAGAATGTAAAAGTGCTTTAAAGAAAAAGATGTGAAGTAATAGCTATTAGTCTTGTTACTTCTGATGCATCATTGTGCCAGCCACTTTCCATTAATAGATGATCCTAAAGAGACTATATAAAATGTTACAGAGATGAGAAAAGCTTGGTAATGCAGTCCAAAGGAAATTGCTGATTTGGGAACATAATTCCCTCAACACTGGAAGGACAGTAGAAAGATTATTGATGGCACTAAATGAAACTCTATGTTAATGAGCTACATGAGAGCAAGGTGAGGGTCAAGCCGCCCATTTCTGCAAATTTTAGTTTCCTTTTCACTGATCTATCTTTACAGAAAGTGAGGCTTCCATTCCATTATTAGGCTGCCCTAAGATGTTTATGGTTAACGTGTTTGGCAGGCAAAATGATTTGTGACAGGAAAAAAAGGACATGAGACTAAAGAGAAGATGCAGAGCTGAGAGATTCGATCACAGATTGTTTTCGTGACAATTTTTTTACATTCATTTTACTTAATCAGTATAGGTGTGTATCACTGAGAATCAATTCTGTTCTGCATGGCTGCAAGAATGACCTATCAAGTCTTTTCTTGAATGATATTCTAGGTCAAAGTAAGGAAATCATGAGGTGTCATCATTATAATTGAAATGTTACAGTTCAGATATACTTATTGTCAAACTGAGATAAGGAACCAAAAATTAAAATTCTTGTTATTTAAATGTGCAAATCTTTCATTTAAGTGCACAGATCATTGAGTGGTTAGACACTGCTATTTTTCTGTCTTACAGATGAACATGTAAATGAGTTCCCTTTCTTGTGGACAAATCTCTGCACCTTGGAGATAGAGATCATTATCTGTTTTCTCAGTAGTGACTCATAAAAGCCTTAGCCGAGAAGCATCACATATTCTATTATCATGGTATATTTTTCTTTTTTATATAATCCATGAATGGGTTCAAAATTATGTTTTTAACATTATCTCAGAATTGAGAATACGCTTAAACCAATAGATTTTTCAGAATGTTCCCAAATGTGTAGCTATTAATACCCTCTGTATGCATATTTGACTTTGTGAAGTGCAATCACATTTTCCCACACTCTATGCAGGATGTTTGCCAAGGACTACACGTACATCAAGGACAGCACAATCACTTCAGAAGAAGTGAATTTTCTGGTAGCTAAGAAGCCTCAGAAACAATGTTTAGATTCCAAGTGAATTAAAGTTTGTCTTAAGACAAAAATCTGCCCAAAGACTTATCAATTATTAACACACAAGTTAAAAAGAGGAAAATATTGTGGGTTATTTTTTAAAAATTATTTATATTGTTTTTTATCCAATGTATGGTATTTTCTGCTATAGAAAACAGAAAAATTCAGCAAAACATATTTCATAAATCAAAAGAAGTAATCAGTGAACTCCAAAATGTCTTTGAAATCACCAGAATTGATAGAGGGCTATCTTCTTGCCTTGGACATTGCCATACATCAGGAATTTCAATTGTCCTGTAATATTCATGTTCTCCTCCATTCTTTCTTTTTCTCTTTATAAGCACAAGCAGAGAATCAAAGAACATAAAGACAGAAAATCTCAACCAGTTTATGCATTCATGCCCATCTCAATGATGTCAGTAGATAGAGTGTTCCTTGGTGTACTTACCCAGGGTGGCTTTAAAACTGAAACATGTTTTACAGCTGAAATTCTAAGCTCTGCTCAGATGTATCCACTTACTACCTGACACTTGGGACATTTTCTAAACTAAAGGGAAATAATCAGTAAAATAGTGCTTTAAAACTTGAAGCTTACAGTAGTTGTTTCTAACATAATTTCCAGTAAACAAAAATATTTTGACTCTATATTGTACTAATTTTGTAGGCCCATGAATCTTCCACAGTTTTTAATACAAACCAATTGACTTTGGACAAAAATCTAGCTTTAAATACCTTAAAAGGGCAAGAAAAAGTCACTGGAGCTCTCACTGAAAGTATTTTTCATAGAGAGTCCATAGCTTTCCAGTCCTTTAGAATTTGCATCATTTCAGCAATTCATTAAATAATTTTAAAGGGGAATTTTACTGTCATTCCTCAGAGCTTCTTAAGGCTGTCCATCATGTCTCAGACTGTCATTTGCAAAGGCTGGTTTGATAATCAAGTGCCAAATCCTTCAGTGGTTTTCAGCCAGCTCTCTATTTGTGCATCGATAACTTCACTGTAAAGATAGCTATTGTAAGCAGTTTTTATAAATTAGCTGAACACATGGCTTGAATGTTTGATTCATGTGTTAGATTTCCATTGATAATAACAATATATGACAGAAATTATTAACACATTCTATTCTGAAAAAAAAAAATTGCTGTGTTTGTATTATATGAGGAACTTTATTTTCTCTCAGTTTTCTTGTTACTTTCCAAGAATAAAACCCCAGGGCCAGTTTTCAGAAGGTCTAAATTCTTACAGTTCCCACCAAGTTCAATTAAAGTTCTGTTCTGAGCACTTCTAAAAAACCAGCCTGCAGCACAATAGTTCTTGCTGCTTATGGAATACACACAGGGTTTTCTAATGGTCATACAAAATCTCTGCTTTTGTCACCCTAAAGATTCACAGATGAAACCTGTTTATTATAATATTTCCTATCTCTGAAAGATGAGACCATGCTGCCCACATTTGAGTCTATCTTTCCAAGGAGTTTTTGAGTTTTGTGTCAGAGGTGGAGTTAATTATGCTAGGTTTAGAGATACATCAGTAAACAGAAAAAATGAATCATAAGCACTCGATAGCACTGATGCAATTACACACACAAACACACACAGATCACCCACCACCAAACTCCCATTCAGCTGCAATAATATAAGCAAGTGCACTCAGCTTCTGGGATTTGCAAAATGCTATTTCTCTCTTTTGTTCTTTAAAGCATACTCACTCACTTACCCTATTAATTTTCTGCCTATTCCCAGAAAGCAGTTAAATATTAGATGTTACTTTCAATTGCCTCATTGCAATGCATGGTAGCATTTATAGCTGAAGAGGTACCTGAGTTAGAAAGTGAGGACACAGATGTAGGGGGGAAAAAGCAAGAGAAGAAAGAGATGTTCTCTGTAAGTAGAGACTGTCTGTTGGTGTCTTACAGAAACTATTAAACTAAAGAATGTAAAGAAAAATATCTCTAGGGAAATACTTCTCTCCTGGAAAGCTGTTTGAGCATAAAAGACTGCTCTTACTTCCCCAGCTCTTTCCTTCCCCAGCCTTAATCTGCCAATTAAACTAACAGAGCAGTAAAATGAAGTGATTGCCTTTGAGCAAGTTGTGAGGTTCTAAGCCCATGGACTGCACCCTACACGCTGCCATTGTGCTGCACCAAATATGTCACCCCATGGAAGAGTTCAGCAGGCTCTCCCTCTCCATACCTCTCCAATATAAAGAATCACTCTAGAGAGACAGAGTCAAACTCTGACAGTGAAAAAGGCATAATTACACAAAGAAGTAATTTGATTGGGAAGATTATCACAAAATTATTGTTTTGAAAGGCAAGACAATGAAAAGTGAAGGGAGAAATTATTTGAATCAATATAATTTTTTTAAAATTTAATAATTTGGCACCACTTTTAGTAGTTAAGCCATCTTTTTCATTCCTTTTCTCGTTGCTTTCACATCCAGATTACCCAGGAGCCCACACGGTCTTTATTTTTGGCAGCACTGCTAAACCAATCAGGTATTTGTTACTTTAAGAGGCTTACATTTTGTCTCAGCCATGATTACACTCTATCGTGCTGTATCACATGTGTGTGGTGTTGCTTCCCTCTTGGCACGCTAAAGATGCTGCCATTTAGCTAGTTATAAATAAGTAGTAAATGTCCTAAACCTTTTTATTCCCTGTTCGACAGTCTACATGACATTATCATGTAGTAGTTCTGTAATGCAGTTTTTAAACCTATTTTAATGCAAATTAAAGGTATTACCTAATACCTAGACATGTTCAACTTGACTAGTATTATTCAGACTGGAGATTTGATTGTGTTTATTATCTACCTCTTATTTTTAGGTATTGCACATATTTTCCTTTGACCTTTTTTTTCAGTAAGTAAAGAGAAAATAGTACTTTTAATTATATGAATGGGTTTTATTATTGTCAATAATGTCTTTGTGGTGAGTTATGAAGTATTCGTTCAAGAAAATCTCATTGAGGAAGTGATATTGCCTTTCTTTACCACTCTAGCAAATTTTACCTTTACTTGCTGAAACAAATAGGACATAAAAAGTTAAAAACTGCAACACAGTTTTTCTTTTGGATGTTTCATTCTGTCTGGTCAGTTACCCATTTTTATGAACAAATGCATTTTCTTCTTACCACTGAGAAGCACAATGTTGCTCTCACTAAGTGTTCAATGACATTTAAAAAAAAAATACAAGCAGGAATTGCAGTGAAATAACAAACATTCTGGAAAATTTTCCATCTAAAAAAACTGGCCTGGAGGTCCTCAGCCTCTTGATACAGTCTCTTTAACAACTAATCTTTTTGATAAAGGGTCTCAAAACTGTATAATTACTCCAATTAATGGATGGATTGTTCTCATTAAGAATCAGAATTTCTAGCATGAAAGCCAGCTAAACAGAAACAAGAAGTCAACGCTTTGACACAGAACAATCATTACAATTTCAGTGTGTATTCACCAAAACTGCGTTCCCTGCAACTATGTCTTGCAGATGTGATTTCTGGAGACTTGAATCACATAATTCCAGAGCAGCAAAAGAGTTGAAACAGTCCTGCAGCTATTAGTTGCACAGTCAAAAATATGGTTTAGGGTCCTATTGCAATTAATCTGAGATCGTGTTATCTGAGAAAAGAAGTTCTGTGCAAGGATGATTAATATGTAGAGGCACGTATCAGCACAGGTTTGTTTTACCTGAGTTTCATAGTGCAGTATAAGTTGAAATTCAGCCTGTGATTTTCATCTACAAACCTCTGCTGTTACAGAATCCTGGTTAACTCCTTGCAAGACCAAGTGGTAAACAATCCCTTTACAATCCGTTTACAATCCCTTCTGGAACACTTCTGTAAAGGACATCTCATTATATTAAGCCAAGTTGGCAGAGTCATAGATACTGTTGAGCATTTATTAAAGTACCTCCTACATCTATAGCTGTGCAAAATCTAATTAGAATGGAAGCCAATGTATATAGCCTTATAAATAAAATAAAGCCTACAGTAGAGACCTGCTGTCTCTGCACATAATCAGAGTGATCATCTATACAGCAGATGGCTACTTAGTCAGTTGGCTAAGGGTTACACAGTACATTTACATTTGTAAAAATGGATGAGAGTTTGTTAAAATCCTTTCAAATAACTGATTTTCCATGATGTACTAGCCCAACAACTTAACTTAAAAGACAGTTTATTGGCTAATTGAAAAGATCAAAAGGGAAATCAAATGTGCTAATTAAGGGGCTGTTGTAATAACACCTTTTTATCTGTTTCCATTTAATATTCCTTGATTTTTACTACCCTGAAAAAAATAATGACACTTCATTGAACATAAAGCTTAACTGCACTGATGCTCTGGATAATCTTCCAGACATTTAACAGCTTTTTAGCCATATGGACAATGCATTTACAGCTAGCAAACAGCTTTTATCCAGATACATGTGAATTTACAGGGGAATAAAAGGGCTATATGTATCTTTGGAAGTTGGGGACAAGCATCTGGCAATCACAGAAAATATGAAAATGCTTATTTGTTTACCAGGTATATTAGAAAGTTATCTTCAAAAAACTTCCAGTAAAAAATAACAATAAGCACAGATTTGTGAATTAATAATGTCTTTCTCTTTAAAAACATACAGAGCAGAAGGTGGCTGTGGATAGCTCTATAACTAACTTGTTTCAGAGCTCCAGTTAGTGTTTCTATGCCTTGATATGCATGAAAATTACATTGTATCCTTCCCAAAATTACCACACTGACTCATTAGGAAATGAATTTAATACAGAAGGAATCCAAAATCTACTAATTCTTTTAGGAGTAACAATTAATTAAAATTTTCAAATTGAAGATACTTAGCACTCAGTGCCAGACTAATCTTAGCAATATTGAAGCTTCAGGCCTCTGATAAAATTAAAAGAGAGAAATGTAGATATTCTGCATTACAACTGTTCAGTTAAGTCATTTTTCCTTCCATTCTTTTCATTCATTGTAGCAAAAAAGTTATTTATTCAGGGCACTCTAAAGGACAACTATTCAAATCATACTGGGAAGAACGGTGTCTTCTGAAGAAATGGTCATGTCTTACTCTTCCCCAGTGAGACTGAAACCTAAGCTAAGCTCCACTTCTGGCAAAGACCAGATGGCAGCCTCCTCTCAGATCAGGAGGCAGTGGTTCTTCCTGTGGCTGTCTCAGGTAGGACTAAATTCCCACTCTGGTTGCAGCTCAGCGTCACGCAGAGGTTAAAACCCGACACTGCACAGAAACAAAAGACTTACAAGGAATAGATAATGGATGTTCTGGCTACCCCCTCTGGATGGGCACGCCTGTAGGTGCAATACAATACACAGGAAGAGAAAATCTAGCCGGGCAAAATTCAGGATCACTCGATCCAGTTAAAAGGAATTAAAAGCCCACTAAAGAAAATGGTGGGACAAACCTACATGTCTATGATTTGGAGCAAAATACACTACAGGGATGTTGCAAGTGTTCTTAAAAATGCATTATTACACCACAAATCAGTAATTAAGACTAAGCTTTGTAGCATTCCAAACAGATCAAGTTAGAAATGTACTGTAAAAGTTCTGAAAGGACTCAGTATTATAATAAATTCATAAGTGAAGAAATTAGGATCATTCATAAATTCCAAATGAGGACTGAAGAACTTGTGACACTTCACAAATGAATTACAATACTTTTCAATAATGGAACTGTGCAGAAGCAACATTTGCATATTAATTTTTGACTAAATTGTCTGGTTTTTTATGTCATTTTTCAGCTTTTGTATTCTTTTTCTTCCAATACACCTATTTACCTCTCAGTGATCCTACTCTTTCTAGCACTTGAGATAAATGAGAATGGAGAAGAACATCCCACTTGTCTGCAGTGGAATAGGAGTTTTCATCTCTTCTAAGGCAAATAAAGTTTAAATAAAGTTTAAGTCTTTTTTTCTCCACATCCCAGATGATTTTTTTAATTGAATTTGATTTGTTTTTCTTTTAGGTTTTAAAAAACTTGAATAACTTCCTCTTTCTGCCTACAAGCCTAAAACAAGCATTTGTTTTAGACTTGAAACTAGGTCAAGAACTGACAAAACACAGTGATAGGCTTACTTTTTTAACAGTGTCAGCTCAAATACTTCTTAGCTGCTGGAAATCCTTCTTTGCTGAGAGCTACTGCACAGACACCTGCCTTTTCATCTCCTGTGTGGGGTGGTTCTGGGCATGTTGCTAGTGTATTAGACCCTGCAATCCTTGCTCAGTGCAAGAGGAAAACAATTCAGAGGTAACAAGGTGACATTTGGTCAGAATCTGGTGGGCATGGAAGAGATTCCCTGTGGATGAGCAGCCCGTTCCCTGTAGTACTCTCAGTAGGCAGCAAATGAGAAAAATACTGGTAATTCCAAAAGAACACATATCAAGTCTGTCCACTCCCTCAAATTAATGTTTCCATGTATGTCCATCTCAGACCAAACCTGCTTTTAAATCACCTATTCCCATTTCTTCCTCCACTATTTCTAAAGGGATTCCTCGCCTCTGCAAATGTTAGCAGAGATCAAACTACAAACCATCACAACTATTTAATATTTCATCCATTTGCCAACTTTCTTCAACACTGGGCTACTTCTTAAACTGAGCTCCTTCAGACATTGCTGGAAAAAGAATATTTGTAAAGGGTCATTATACAGAGTGTTACGTCCATCAAAGTGAGCTGGCTGTCTGTAATATCTTTTTTCTATAGGATTGTCCGTTTTAAAGGCTTTTAATATATCAAGTTGCATTTACTCAAAATGTTTTTAAGTCTAAAAATCTGTCATAAATCTTGAGTGCAGCCAGTGAATTACAGTAATTAATGAGCTGGTCACTTCTCATGTTTCACAGATTAGCAATAGAAAACTTGTAGTGTTTCAGATTATTTTAGAGTTATGTCTCCATGAGAAAACACCTGAGGCATTAGTGCTGCCTAATATCTTAAGAAAAATTACTTGCTGTGTGAGAATGATATTTTATCAACAGTTCATCCATTGAACCAGCCTTCTGCCTCATTAATATCATGGTCTTTTTTTAATATCTTCACATCATTACAATATGTCACTGCAAAAGGAAATCTTTGATGTTTTTAAATACCACAGGAATAAATACATATTTCTCGTGGTCATAATTTATGATTCAAAATTTTCTTCTCCTTTTAAGACCTTGAGCACTCCATCAGACATATGCAAAATAAACAGAACATCTCTGAGTGCAACCCAAAATTCCAATAATTGGAATGTTTAATCCCCTGAAAAAGTTACTTATTTAATGTTTTGAGATATTCTTGTTGTCTAAACCTATACTGTGGTATATGTGACGTACACATACTAATTATTTGCCCTGAAAATATGGTGCTTTTGAAGTTTAGCATTTCTCTGAACATATTAATTATCTCCATAAGCACAACCTTCAAGGCTGTTGTAATTCATCGAATTTAAAATCATATGTACTATAAAAAAGCACGTCTACTAATTTGTTTTTTTTGTTTTTCCTGGTGTTTCTGTCACAAGGTACGATAACTTTCATAATTTTATTCTAGCATGCAATCACATATGAGCCATTTTGAATGTCATGCGTCAAATGTCTAATAATCTGATCCAAAGTGTATTGAAAGTAATATGAAGCCTCTTATTCATTTCACTGAACACTAAACAGGACCTCATATGTAAAACATGAGTTAAACCCATTTATACATCTGCAGAATATGAAAGAAATCATGAATTGTGACTATTAAATTATTTGATCTCTTCCAGTTTTTCAGCATCTCTGCATTATCAACATATAAAAGTGTTAACAGAACAAAGAAGTAGAGGAAAATCTGATGCATCTCAGAAATAATATCTCCTTTTTCTAAGGTTTTTATAAGCTGTTTCTTTTGGACGCGTGCAATTCAGATTTTTAATGCAAAGTTCTGCCTGTTTGTCTTGGTATTGTATGTTTATGACCTCGAGCAATTAAGAGATATCATGTAGCTACTGTGCATTGGAAAGATAAGAGAAACCATTAGAAGGAAACAAAATACATACTCTTGTAATTGACTGAAATGTGATGCTCTAGCTACATTAAAAATGGAGCAAAAATTCAAAACCAGATACAGAAATAATCAGAATGCTGCGAGGAAGGGGGAAAGATTACCAGTTATTACAGATAATGCCGTACCATTACAGTATTTTAAAGTCTGTTCCAAGTCATTCACACACAGCCTCAACCAATTTTTTTAAAAAATAATTGCAAAACTTCAAATTATTTCAGGAAGGGCAGATTCAGGTCCTGTTTTCTTGAGGAACATTGATCCGTTATTTTCTGTAGGTTCCTACTGCAACTACCACTTTGTTTTTTACATTGGATATTGCAGATGAGTGACTTGACAAAAATTCAAAGTTGCAGGAGTGAAACTTTAGTGTACTCCCTTGTTTCTGAATATCCTAAGTCAGATTTGCTAGGCTAGCACAGGAAAGTTCAAATCAACACATTTCATGAAGTACAGTTCAAGGAGTGGTAGGGCAGAGGACAGAAAAATCAGGATTGTTTCCAGGATTTCTGTTGGTTTGCAGGGCTACAAATCACTAAACAATATTAGAACCAGTGCTAACATCTATAATTGATTGATGGTGTTGCTAATCCACAAAGTCTGGGGAACTCTTTCTACTAAAGGCTGCAAAATTGCAAGTAGAAGACAAGACTGAGACTTCAGAGGAGAGGAGAAACATAGTAAAAGGATGTGTAGCAAACTTAGAACAAACTTGCATGAGTATCACCACTCCTGAGATTTTCTTTGAACCTCTACCAACAGGGCAGAACATCCTCAACTCTGCAGTAAAGAGATTACTAACTTGATCCCTAAAGATTTTTTATTCTATCTGGGAATCAAACTGTATTCCTTCTTTCATCATATGTAGAAAATGCTTATTTAGACGAAAAATGGCCTCTTCCAGACAACTGTGGTTTCATTTACTTCAACTAATTTCTATCAGTAAAATGGATACCACACACCTTTCTCAATTTAGGTAATTAAAATATGTAATATCACTTTTATCCTTTTATATATGTATGTATAAATATACACAGTTTTTGCTTCTTTAACTATTCTTTTGGCTTCCTATATAAATAGGTCTGAGTATGAATTGAAACATTTCATTAAAAAGTGAGACTACAATGGTTTCCTCTGGGCAGATGTCAGTACTGACAGCAATTTATAGTCCTTCTTTAAGGTTTTCAGTTTTTGGCTTCAGATACTCCTTATTCTGCATTTGAGGAAATGGAAACATGGTGATAATGTGACATTTAAGTGATGAACTTCCAGAGCTTTACAGGAATCTCTTTTTTTGTAAATTAATCTCCATATAAATGCTGCAATTTTTAGGCTCCAATTAAGAAATGCACATCTTTGATGCAAACATAAACATTTCTGATCATCCCAACTGTTTGACCACCTTTCATAAGCACCCACAACACACTCCACATGGCTTCTTCATATCCAGGTTCACTACAATAAATAAGAAGCAGCTCTTGGAAGAGAAGACATGTAGAAAATGTCATCAATCCTACTCACAGCCTGCAGCCTTATCCTCTACCAGAGTAAGAGAGAAGGACTCTCTTTGGTCTTGCGTGGACTAAGGAAAGGAAAACTAAATTATCATTTGGAAATGCCAATGCCTTCCACATACCTATTGCAGCAGAGTTTATTGCTATTGGTGGCTATCCATACTCAGGGGTGTTCCCATCCACTGGAAAGGAAGCTGGTGGTTTATGTGCTACATAAAGCAAGGTTTGAAACTGTTTCCACTCTTCTATCAAATTTATATTTCAGATAATACACAATAAAACTTGAAGCTAGTCAGTGTGAACACAACAACAAATCAGAACTTATTTTGGAGATCTATGGCTTGACTTTTATTGTAAGAGATTCTTGACGACCAAAGTTGATTAGAAATTAAAAAACAAACAACATAAATTAATAGGCTAACAAATTTAAGTCTTCCTCACCTAGGAAGATGTTACCTAGCTGACAAAACTTTTAAAACACTTTAAAGAATATTTTTAACATCTTCCCTTATTTATTTTTTTACCGTTTTTTTTCCTTCCAGGATATTGTGTTTAAATAATGGTTAATTTTTTAAAACTTCCTAATTAAGTCAGTCACAGTCTTTCCACCTACCTAAATGGATTGCAAGTTGGGCAGCAGCAAGTTATAACTGAGTTTTTAGCATAAGGTTTTCACTTTTACTAGGACTAGTTTTAACTATATATCTAGTACTTGTAGTATTTGTAAAAGAAGCACAGATACTCCCCAAATCTTTGATCTCAAGTACAGGTGTTTGCTTTGTTACCTTAAGCCATGGCTTTCTAGGCTGCTTAGGACATGAAGACTATAAAGAACTTCTATTTGAAATACAGATTTTTCACTTCTTCCAGACATAAGAGGATGTGCAGGAACAAAATGTACCTTTTTGAGAGGGTAGGGCAAAGACTGGGTACAGAATATGATTGGTAAGAAAATCAAAGCTACAGTTTTGTGAGAACCTTAGGGCCCCCCCTTATAATAAAAGAGAGAATTCCCTTACAGAAGTTTTGGTGAAGCAAAAGTTCAGTTGAAAGTCATTACCTTTAAAGATCAGGTGGTGTGAGAAGCCATGAAATTAATCTACAGTCTACCTCAGGAAACAAGCCTTTAAAACAAAGACATTAACCCTGACAGAGCTAAGGAATCCCACTAACAGATGAACATTTTCACCAAACTGCAGTGCTAAACGAAATGCTGACCCATGCTAAGACAAAGTGCTAAAGATTTTAGAACTGTGACTCAGTTTCACATGCCCTCTAGATCCAGGGACTGCATTACATGGTTCAGTGCCCAACAGACAGATCTAGCTGGAAGCTATCGAATACAGATGATTGCAACAATACATTTCTCAGAGACCTGCTTATCTGCAACAGATAACACAAGAATTGCTCTATTTATCTGAACTGCAGAATGTGAGGTGTTTAATATTGCTATCTTAACTTCAGGCCCATAAATCCACTGTTTTAGATGTCAATACTCATATTGCAACTTCCCCCCTCAAATGCCTTAATTCACCCGTGGCCTCCTGCAAAACAATCCTCACACTTCCAAAACAGTTCTAATGTGAGCAAATTTAAGTCTTAGACTAAATTTAACATCACCCTTTCTGACTTGGCATATCATTCTAAATATTTTGCAATAAAAATATTGTTGTAATATTGTAATTACTGGTTCAATTACAACAGAGTATGGCAAGCTACAGAAATTCATCATTCTTCATTCCAAACTTTAAAGCCATCACTTATAATTTCTACTTTCATGATGATGTGCAAGTCTTTAAGGATGTTTTCCTAAGGATGGTAGCTGAGAATCTGATATGGGTGTTAATGACTGGAAAGTATGACATGGTGGAAAGGATTAATTCTGTCTTATTAACCAAGTGACCTCCAGACACTGTCAGTTTGGCCCAGCTGAAGTGATTGATGACTTTAGAGAAGAGGTTAGTAAATATCCCCCAGGAATTTTTGTACAGCATCCTTGCTTACACCCTTTCAAACTGCCCCAGAGTGAGGCTGATTCATCATATAGCTCCAAAAGGGATGTGATAAACTCTTCATCAAGGGATCTCGTATTAGCACAATAACAATAACATCAATTCCAGTGTCACTTTTCCCCACCATACTCTTTCTATCCTTCAGTTTTAAGTGTTTTAAAATTTTTATTCATAACTGAATATGTCTGGAGAAAAATATTGCCTGAATGCACCAAAGAAATAAACTACTTTGACTCAGAATTTTTGGACCAATTACTATTTCCCACTTGAGTTCTTTCTTAAAAAATTATTGGATAGAGGTAAACTGTGCACTCTTCCAAAATCCCTCCCCCCGCCCACCCCCATGTACACAAAGAAATATAAACAAGATTTTCAGAATAACAAAAAATATGTCCAGGAATTCATGGGAGTTCAATAGAATTAGGTGAAGAGGCTTGTCTGGGAATCCTCACCCAACATTAGAGCACAGCAAACAAGCTTTTGTACAGGCACTATGGAGCTGCTTTCCCCCAATACTGTAAGCAGTATTGCAAATGCAAGAGAGAGTTCTTCCTCAGAAGAACATGGTCATTGTTCAGAAACTGCTCCCGAAATGTTCCTAGAACTTTTAATCTCTGTTCTAAATATTCACTGAATATTCACTGCCATCCAGAAAGCTGTGTGTACCTAACAAAACGTCCACAGTAGAAAAGTAAACTATAAATTGACTGCTGGTGGTGAGAATCAACGTTTTGCATTAAATTAGCAGAGCTTTGCCTGATTGCACCATTCAAGGAGTGCTTGTTGACATTGAGACACAATATTACTACCACCTTCATAACAAAACACTTGCACTAAATAAAAAGGACAATGTGATCTAGTATAGTTACACCTGGATCTACTAATGAACATCTGTGTTCTGATACCTTGTTCAGAGAACCTAGATATTTTCAAATGCATACAATATTATTATTTCACATATGTTCATGTATTTATAAGTACATACAAATTAAAATCAAGGCAGTGTGGTTATTTTCTGCATTTGCTTATGAAAACTTGCTTTTGTTGAATGCTATGAGACAGAATCAGTTCAGTTACAAAGTAATTGGTCTGCATTTTAGAAAGCCCTTGAAAATTTCAAAACCTAGGGCCTGTGTTTCAAGGACATATCACTAACTACTGAAGCAGAATGAAGCATTCTCATAGTGAGGAAAATTTCATGGTAAAAATAGCCTTTGAGTAAGTCACACAACATTAGCAGAATAATTAGTCTTTGACAATTGTCAAGGACAATTCAGAATAACTTATTTTAGAGGCTCTCTTCTTTTTCTTAAATCCAGTATGCAGATGTACAGAATGACCTGTGAGGTATAGCTTTTATTTTCCTTATATTGTAACTGAAATCACCTGTACTCCCAGCTATTTGAAAGCTTAGACAAACAGAGTATGTTATATTTACAATGAGAAGCCTGGAGCTCATTGTCCACCCACACAATCCAGAAGGTTTAACTATAATGCACTTCTAATAATGACATATTCTCACATCTCTCCCTTCTTGTGGCAACACCTTGGCTATGTTGGCAGAGCCTGTAGACTTGCTTACCAAAACTCTGAATATGCAATGTATATTAAATATTTATTAAAGGAGAGTCACACAAACTGCATCAAACCTGAAGGTTAAACTGCAGCTGACTGCTGAACTGCCAGACACTTTAAGCAGAAACATTGCTTGGTATTGGAGATTATTCCATCTGGGAATACAAAGAAATAGCAAATGCTCTCCAGGACTTCAGAGCAATATTCTAGTTGAGGTTATTTACTGCAAAATCCTCTTGTGCTGAAAGTTATGGAAAGTTTTCCCTACCTTCCTGAATCAGGACCTTAATAATGATGAAGATACACAAACACCCACAACACAAAGGACATCAATCCCTCCTGCCAAGGACATTCCAGAGTCTTGTCTGGCCTCTCTGGGTTTCTCAGATTTTTCCCTGAAGGAAGAATTGATGCACAGGTACATTTCTGTTGGCACCATCAAGACGGCTGAGTCTGCCTGCCCTTGGGCTTTACTTTGGGACAACTGAGAAACTAATTGATGAGAAAACAGGTGGAAAAATGTCCTTGTCTCAAAAAATTACTGGCTTATGAGAAAGAATGTAATCACTTTTCTCCAACACATTCCTTGTATCCTGGCACTCCACTGGAGAAGGTCAATGCCACATTTTTTTTTTTCCTTCCATGTCTTCCTAGAGTTTAGAAATGGCACCTTAGAGTGTGTGTCCCCACAGTCTCAAACCCAATGCAGTTACTCTCAGAGGTCACCATTTCACACAGGTAATCTGTTGGGAAAGGTATCTTAGTCCCTTGCAAAAAGAACAGGCCAGGAATTTCCAGTGTTCTGGTGATTGCTAGTTCCTGTATCCCAGTACAAGCAAGGTCCTTGTATTTTCCCCGAGGACCTGTCTTAAGCAGACCAAGTTCCAGCAGCATAAAGCTGTCTTTTCACCCCTCTAGCTCTGAACTGTGCTATGTGCAGGGCTAGGAGTATCTGGGTCACAGATTTTAGACTACAGCATGCCAGGGGGACTTGTTATTTCTCTTGTTTGCTCTCCCTGGCAGCCCGATGCAACTTGGCATGCAAAAATACGTGCGATGTCACACTGGCCAGGAATGTAACACACATCACCCTTGGGTGAATCTGAAAGCCAATGTTTTTCTGATTAAGTGCATCAGGCAGTGTTTGCTCCTCATTTACACCAGCAAAACTCCACGTTCTTTGCCAGAGTTGAGTTTGGATACGTGTATGGGAGTGCAGGTAAGAAGACAAACTGAGACTTAGGATAATTTTTTTTCTGTTTAACAGGACCAAGATTTCCTCAGGAAACTGGGAATTCTTCTCACACATTTAAATTATGATAATCTCCAAGGATCGTACTTAAATTATTCTTATGCAGTGCAAATTAGCTACAGATTTGGGAGATAATGAATCAGTGTTTTGAGCTGTTGCATCTGTGTTTTTCCTGTTGAGTTGATGGGTACTGGTTTTCACAGCCTTATAAACAATTGTTTTTGTTATGTCAGGCACTATTATGAGTCTGAAGAGTAGCTAATATTTTTTGGGTTTTATAATGCATAAAGCTTTCAAAGCTCTACTGCTACAACTAATGAAGAGTTTCTTAGAATAAAAGACATAGCTGATGTTAAAATCATGTCCTGTCTCAGAAATTATCAAGTGTTACACATCTCATTTATCATAATTCCCTCTAACAAGGAGTAAGTTTAACAAATTCAGGGGAACCATTGGTACTTGTAGAATTATTTTCAAATATCTTTATATAAAATCTTTTTTTTTTTTTTTTATATAAAAGTGTAGGTTAAAACATAGAGAAAGAACACCTTTGACAATATGAAATGGTCATGTTTTGAAGGTGTATTTAGTTTAGGTGTATCTTATTGTGGCCAGCATTAGACTGGACCAATCTTTTACTTTCTAATATTATACATCTGTATAAAATTTTCAGATTCTATAAAGGTATGCTG
This sequence comes from Lanius collurio, assembly GCA_020086605.1. Classification (NCBI taxonomy): domain Eukaryota; kingdom Metazoa; phylum Chordata; class Aves; order Passeriformes; family Laniidae; genus Lanius; species Lanius collurio. Next base: position 21,150,817 of record JACBWW010000015.1, read on the forward strand.
AGATACTTATTTTGGGTTTGGAGAGTGCTCCATGAATAAGCCACATACAAGAATACAATGAAAGCTTTAACATTAAAGTGGATTTTTTTCAAGAAAAGCTTTGAGTTTCTTCCTGAGCTGTGTAAAAGCCTCTGCACTGCCACTCAGCTGGGGAAGTTTTTCACTTATTTTGGTACACACCACAGTCTAATGGCTTTTCCAGTCATGTGCAGATGTTTGTGTAACACCAGCATAACATATAGCTTTATGAATTGCAGAGAACAAGGTCTGTGCAATTCCATTCTTGCTTCATTTTCTTTTGTGAGCAAGGGGGTTGTTTTCAGAACTATGAAAAGCAGAAGCTGCAATATAAGACACATTAAATAGGCCAAATTGCCATCATTCCCAAGCACAGAGCCTCCATCCAATCCATATATCATCCACGGCGTGGCAGATATCACAAGATTCTTAGTTCCAAACCCAGAGCTGTGACATTGCTTGCTTTCTCAGAATGTGATGCAAAATTAATAGAAAGACTGACTTAAGTATCATCCTCTCACTTTGCTTTAGCCTTCAAAATGCAACTTTCATTTCTTTTCTTCACATGTGTTTTCTTTCTTATCATAGTTTCCCCTGATACATCATTCCACTCTGATTAGATTCTCTTCACATTATATCTGCTATCAATTTCATCTCTCATAAGAAAGCTGCAAGGCAATCCATCTTCATAGTTTTGTTCCTGCCTTGTTCAGGTAATCACACACCAGTGAGATGAGTGTGAGCTGGTCCTTTCACGCAGAAGGTAGCCCAAGCTCTCCATCACCAGGCACTCCCCAACCAGGCTTCCCCTTGTCCACTTTTCATCCAGATGGAACAGTCCAACAGAGCGCTGGACCGATGAGCTTCAATATCAGGAGTTTCTCTCTACAGAGTTCAGTATAAATATAGCAGTTCACCTCTCTTCTCAATAAAAAGAACTCCTAAAAACATTTTGTTCTTATCTACTCCACTTAAGGTTCTTGCTCTTTGAAAAGATTTTGTGGTGGACCCCCTGGGCCCCCCCCCCGGCCGTGTCCCCGCCATGTGACTGTGTCGGGTCTGTCTAATGTTCAAGCAGCCCAGGCTCTGATCTGGTTGTTTGTTTGTCCCATCTCCGCCCCTGGTATCCCCTTTCCCCCTGTCTGTGATAAAACCAGCAGGACAGAAAGTCCCTCCCTCTTACCTCACCGACTTTTGCCCGGGTCGGGTGCTCTGTCCCCCCCAGGACAGAGGGAATAAATGACTTAACATCATAAAGGAGGTTTGAGCTCTATTTCTCTTCTCAACTCCTGCTTCTGGTGAGTAGCTGTCACTAACACTGGCTTAAGTGGAGCTGCACAGTTGAGGGATATTTAGGCTGTTTGAAAATGGTTTAAGATATTCCAAGACATAAAGAGGCAACCTCGCCACAAAATTAAGCCGTGGACAAGCTAATCCACCACCAGAAAAAGATAAACTGAAGGAAGGCAATGTCTCTATTCAGTGCCAAAAGTCCAAACTAAGAATGGTGAAGGAAATCTGGTATTTCTTAATGCTGTGCTTCATAGGACACATGAAGAAATATTTTCCTCTCATGCTTCTTTCACTCAAGAGTTCCTTTTATCCTATCTGTGCATAATTGTTCCCACTCAGATATACAAGCATAGGAAAAAATGTACTTTGTACTGCTTTTATATCATGATTATCAAAAGCAATATGAAGACATAACACTGAAGGGCTAAAAAATTTGGACCTACAAAACTTTAAACTTTCTCAAAGAAAACATTTTCCTTGAGAAAAATGCAGAGCAGGAATTTAATTTTCCCTAAACCAAGGAAACAGGAACATGATGATCTCTTCAAGTTTATGCAATGTCAGAAGCTCTACAAATAGAACAGTGGAATCTTTGACCTGACTTCTGGTTCTCTCACTAGCTGATTAAACTTTCTCTAATATCTAATACACATTTCCTATTTTCATTTTCAAATAAGAAAAGACGAGTTGAAACAGTGGTCAGGCATTGGAACAGGCTGCGAGGGAAGCAGTTGAGTCACCATCCCTGGAGGTATTTAAGAGTCATGTAGATGTGGCTCTTAGGGACACGGTTCAGTGGTGGACAATGATCTTAGGAGACTTTTCCAACTTAAATGATTCTGTGATGCTGTCTTCTCCAGAACACAGCTGAATCATCTGCAAATTTTGTCCAACATTTCCCTTCCAGTAGCTAAGCTGAGCTCTTATATTACTTATTACTTGGAGGATTTGGAGGACGAAAGGACAGCAGATTACTTTTTCTTGTTTTTAAACGGTATGCTGCTGGTGCAAGAGGTAAGAACAGACCATGGAATGTGGGAGATGATAAAACTGGTACTGCTGCCAAATGCCTTGCACTACTAAATCTGTGCTCTTGGCATATCGTCCTGAGCATGAGGCTCTAATTTTCAAGCAAGACATTAAACATGTACATATGGGAAGGCAAAAGAGAAGAATCTAGAGTTAGTCTTTTTCATTAGCAAAGAAGACTAATAAGTACTGAAACAAAAAATAACATTTTGGCTAATCTTCATTTTATATGGGTGTATTTTATTTTATCTTAGATTTCTACTTCATGTAGTTTTAGATATAAAAACTTCACAAACAATAAAATTACCCAAAGCATAGAACATTTAAAAGAATCCCTTAAAAATTGTTTAGACTTAGGTTCTACTGAGACATTAAAAAGGCAAATTAAAATCAATTCAGAAATATATAGAATAAAAACAAAAATAAGCTGAATGGCTAAAGTGAATGATGGCCTAGAATTTAGAAGCTTGAAAATGAAGTACCAAATATTTCTAAATTACACTAATCTTCTAGATGAAAAGAATTCTCCTGGTATTTTCATTAATGAAGCATTTCAAAGACTAAGTGTTCAGGTTGCTATGGTTAAAATGCAATTTCAGGTTGATGATTAGGTGGCTTGTTTGTGCATGAGGTAGGGGGCACTGGGAGTTGTGTTTACACAACAAAGTGCTCTTTGTGATAAAGTAAACACCTTTACTATGATTTGAACAGTAAAAATCTGTTTGTTTTTTGTTGGTTTTTTTTAAAGATTATTTTCCTACTTAAACAGCAAAACCATGTTTGGTCTATTCAGCTGCAACACACAAGTCATCACACAAATTGCTATTTGCCTGATAGCTCTCCATAAAATACCTATGGAATAAATATCACATTTATTCTCATCAGCATACAGAAGCATCTTCTCAAAAGAAAGATGGGAACCTGGGGAAAATTTGCAATATCTCAAAAGACAATAAGGTAACAGTAGCCAAAGACTAACAGTAAGGCCACAGTTATCAGTTACTTCACTTGTAAATTTTTTAGATTCATTTACTCCCAGTTGGAGAATGAACCAGTATTTAGATGCTAAAATGTTTATGTATTGCACCACTAAACTGAATAAATACAACTGGTCCAAAAATGTAGACTGTTAATATAAAAAAATGTTTGAAGGAATATGAGGGTCTCAATGAATTTTTCGAGAAGACTATGCCATATGCCGCTTGAAGTACAATGAGCACATAATTTCTGAGAATATCATTGTTATGTTGTAACAGTCACCTCCAGGTATTGATTATGATTATTTTATATTTCAGCAAATTTATTGCTTCCTATTCTTAAATGAAAATATTTTCCTTATTAAACTGAAAAGTGACATTAAAATGGCATAACTCACTGTTTGAAAACTGAACTTTTTCAAACAAAAAAAATGTTCAGATTACTTCATATTTCAATCCAGCATAGTGCATGGGAGACAAGAAATTTAATTTTTTAGATTTTATTAGCTAGCAGCTGATAACTTGGTTTTGAAATAAAGTATGGATACATGGTGCAGCTGGACATTGAAGTTTTACCTGGACTAGGCTGTCTTAAGCATCAGCATGTGCTTAGAGATGTGCTGAACAAAAAAAAATAACAGAAGGAGAAAAAAAATCTAGATTTCTGGCTTGTATGGTCATTGGATCCAAAATATGATCAATCCTGGTATTACTTTGCTAGACCTTCATAGTACATAGAAAAGCAGGGACTACTTAAAGATGTTAGACACTAGGCACATACCAAAACACGTCTCTCTGTTCCCCAGTTCTTTATTTCCTTTGCTTAAAACTATCCATTATTTCCCTATCTATATTCAGGATTTGTATGTAAATGTTTATGGAGATAAATTATTTTTTCCTGCAGTGATAAATCCTCCATCTTACCTCGAGATGTTGGTTACATATTTGATACTCACAAACCCCTGCAGTTATAGAGTGTAATACCTGAGTATAAGTATCTGCACCAGGGCTCATGCTCAGGATTTCCAAACTACATTTCCTTGCTGACACCGGCAGACATCCATTATGGTTTGTGAGGCAGCTATTGGGAGTGACCATGGAAACAAACCCCAGGGCAATCCCCAAAACCTTCACCACTGCCTGGTCCAGATACAAACACATGGACTAGTCCAGATAAGAGAATTTTGCCTAATCCACTGACAATAACACAGTTGTACGTTCAACTCCACCACTCAAATATCTTCACCTTTTACTGAGAACTGTTAGTTACATCTGCACTATGTAAGAGTTTCAGGGACCTCAAATGATAAAATCTCAGCTCAAACAGGAAGATGATGTAGTCTCCATCCAAGCATTAGTTACACATACTGGTTACTGACTACAGAAGTTTTTTTCTCTTTAGTTAAGGGTCACCTCATTTCAGTTTAGATACAGTTCACAATTTATTGCCCACTATGTAAAGTGATGGAGATTGACTTGTCTTAACTTAAAAAAATTCCAGACAGTGAAAAGACAGGAGAGTGATAAACTGAATGTCAGTGATTAAATCAATAATTTATATTAAAAAGTTAGAGCTGAACTGCAAATCTTTTCATGTATTCCCCAAACTTCAGCAGCAGATGTTGAGCTGGAAGATAAAGTTGGGCATTCAGCACAAATGAAATGCAAACCCTACTGGTTGTTAGGTCCCACCACATCCATTCTGTTAAACTTTCTGCCATCAGTTCTTCAGTGATGCCCCTCTATACATTAACGTGTTACTATTACCTCAGTAGTGACATCAACCTGAAGCACAAAAGTGACCTTTAGAAATAGGGAGGTCATATAAGTGACACTTTTAAATATTTAATAAAGTCTTAGAATATATTTTTATACACTCATAATATTGAAGACATAAAAAGTGATTTTTAAACCGGTCACCTGAAGATATAAAAAGTGAAGTTTAAATTTGTCAAAAACTTTACTTCCAATTGGAGATACAGAAAATTTTTTAAATATATATTTTTATAACTGACATAATAGAATGTCATTAGAAGACAAATCGACTATAAACTTAATTTATTTTGGTACTTGAAAGAGTCATAGATATTCTCAAAATATAATTGTAATATTCTTATTCTCTATTGCACTGAAAGCATTTGTATGTGTATAATCATTCTTTTTTGAGTTTGTAGCAAATCATAACATCTTAGATGTACGTGTGCATTCTCTGATTAAGTTAATATTCATCATGAGAGTTAAAAAACTATCTTTAAAATATCACACACCCCATAATAAGCAGCCAGTGCGATTACTTGTCTAAGCAGAGTCTGACTAAGTAAGAGTTCCACTAGCATACTCTTAATTTTCCTATTTCGAGTTCGTATTCCACCAGTATTCCATTATCTCCACTCAGAATAAATTTCTTTTAAACTAGGAACTTGGTTGTCCAGCCCTCCCCAGAAATCATCTTAGAATTAATCACAGCTAAGAGACAGCTTAAAGGAACTGTAGCTGTGAAATAACAATATTTGGTATTTAATTGACCCATGACAGTAAGACTTTGTTGAGGCTGACTCCATAAAAAGCTGGTTTCAAAGGACCATAGAAAGCAGATGGATTCTGGGAAGGAATTAAGTGTCTGCTGGTAGGGGGGTGATGGTTTGCTTCATTAATAAAATGTGAACAGCAGGAGGACACTAATGAATAGGCACCCTAGAACTGGCATACCAAATTTATTTCATCAGACATGCACATTCACACACTCTCAAAATGAAAACGTCCCTCACCTACCCAACACAGTTTCACTATACTGAAAGGCTGAAGGAGTCTACAAAGGGATTCTTCTAATAGTAATGTAAATGTTGACTGCATGATAACTGTGAAAGCCCTGGTAAGACCTCTGAATGCTAGGCAGCTTTCCTCAACAGGTGGTCCAGCTTTTATGTTGTATTTCTTCTCCGACTTAGCTTTCCCAAAATTATCTCTCAGTACACTGATAGCCTGTGCAGTATAAAAGACATTTTGCTATTTTCCTATGAGCATTCATGACTCTTGATGGAATGTGACAACAATAGACCCCTATTCCATGCAGCAGTTACTTAGGTATCCAGCTTCAAAGACTGCACTGCTCTCTACTCCTCTCAAGCAGAAAAACTTCTGGTCATGACTGAAGATCTCTGATTCAATTAAATACTCAGCCATAATGACAGTTGTGTACGACAGATCTTTACTGCATATTCTGAAGACCAATAAAATTTTATTTAATTAGCCCATACGAGGCTTAAGACTTAAATATATGGATCATGCCATACATTGTGAGAAGGGAGTAGAGAGATACCGAATTAGTGTTCAGCCATGACAAAATGCCTGAGAAGCCCTTACAGAGAAAGACAAAAATACAGAGAGGGATTCACTGACCACCAGTGGTGAGGAGTGCTGCAAAATGAGTGATATGGTTTTTAACCAGAGTGATCTGTTTTTAACAGATGTTAAGGAACATATTTAGTATTGGATATTTGTGCAAAAAAGTGTCACTTAGATTAACTGTTTCCTTTGGTATACAGTTGTTTCTTGAAGGTTTAGCATCTCCTACACTGGTCAAACCCCATCCTCACCACTTATGAGATCTCAGGGTTTCATTTGTCCTTTAAATTGGGACACCCTGGTCCAACCTTGTAAATAAATGATAGGTTTGCTTAGCTACAACAACATCACACACCTGAAGAATCAATTTGGCCCCCCAACAGTTAGCATGAGAGTTCTCCCCTACAAGTTGAACAGAGAAGGAAAAGTTTGCTCAGTCTTTTGGTGGAATGCAAAGACATCGGAAAACCCTCAGATTCCACTCCCACACCAGATTGCAGCTTATTCTAGGAACCTCCTTGGTCTTGGAAGTGGTTTTGCCAGACAAATGCTGAAGGCATAAACAGGCAGTTGCTGCTTTTTGTGCCACTGTGTGTTCACGGCTTCCTCACTGCTTCCTCATAAAACTCCTATAGGACAATTTTTGGTGGCATCTAATTGGTGTGAGAATCATTGAATAGTTTTTGTTCTTTGAATGAATGAGTGAATATATTCATAAGAGAGATGTGAAATTAGTCAACAAATCTCTGGGTTTGCTATGAAAAGGAAACTACTTAAAAGGAACTCTCTATCAAAAGATAGTAAGGAAAGATCATTATTATTTTGTATTTTGTAATTTTATATTTGGTTTGGCTTGGTTTTTCTGGGGACCTACACGCTTTTCAGGTGGCATTTTTTTAGAATAAGCTATTCCAATGTTAGTTATATTACATTTTATTTCCTTCAAGCACTGTTTGTGAACTTCATATCATCAATATCACAGTCTAGAAAGTGCAAAGAAAGCAGAAAGTGTTTGTTGTAGGTTTTTTAAGCAGTTCCCTTGCAAAAATCTTACAGGTATTTTAAGGAACCAAACAATTGCTCTGTAGTGGAGTCCCATCAAAATTTTTAGATTCAAATCTGTGACTTTAAAATACTTTTAATTCAGAGGCATAGTTTAGAGAATATATTTGCATTGAGTACCAAGCATATTTTTGCTTCTTCTGCAGAACTAATGGTAATGGTAAGTTGCTTTTTGCTAAAAGCTAGAAGAGGGATAAAGTAGCAGCTAAGCCACTCACTTTTACACTTACCAACTGTTTATTGTTATATTTTGTGGTTTTCATTCAGTTCTCTTAATAAGCCTCTAAGAAATCATTTTTTGTCCTATACAGGACAATATATATTGTCCTATAGGAAAACAGATTGCCACGGTGCTCGCCGAGTGGCTGGCTCAGGGGGCCGAGCACCGGGCAATGCTCTCGCCTGCTGCCACGGCAGGGGAAGGTGCAGAGGGAGTGCGGGAGGCCGGGCAAGGTCCGGGCAAGGCTCAGCCACCGGCGGGGAAGGCGCACGGAGAGATGAAGCAACGAGGGACTCTTCTTGGGGAAACAGGAACGAGGTTATTGGGGCCCGGGTAGGCGGGGGCAGGAAGAGCGAGGAGCAGCCTCTGACAGGGGTTTGTACCCCACTGCTCAGGGCGGAGCAAACATAAACCAACCAACAGCAGCACATACAGGGGTGTGACAGAGGCGGGGTACACACAACCGCTGGGGAGAGAGGCAGGCGGGGAGGATGAGCTCGGGCCGGTGACAGAGCCAAGGGAGGGGACAGCGGTGGCCATTGCAGACACGCAGGGTGCCACGTCTTTCCCACCTTGGGCAATGAACTTTCCCTCCAGCCAGCCTGGGGGTGTCTGTGTTTGGGCGGGCAGCCGTCCTAGGGTTCCTGGGCTCAATGAGAACCAAACCACTGGGCCTCTTGTCCAACGGGGTCCGGGACACCCTGGCTCGGGCTATGGCTCACTGCAGCAACAGATGTGTTGTGTTCCTTGGGAGTTTGGAAGTTGGAACAGTAATAAAACATGTATTTTCTCTAGAAGTACTGACATTTCCAAAAGAAGGCCTAAGGCAGAGAAAAAGTCTGAAAAAGGAAAAGCCTGCTGCAATTTAAAACAAAAGGCCAAAAGGTGCTAAGAGTTAAAGCATTGAAAAGAAATTATTCTTTGACATATTAAGAAATGGCATTTTTTTTCTCTGTAAATTACTAGAAGCAAAATACCATAGCAATCTTCTTACATGAAATTCACTGTAAGGTTTTTAACACCACTTTATTAACTTAGGCCCCCTGTGGTCTCCTGCCCATCATGGAAGATTGAATGGTTAGGATGTGGAAATGAATATGCCCGATGTATGTCAGCCTTATTTTCTCCAGTCCTTTTCCTTGCTGAGGCAGGATGGACTGACACCTTTGAGGCTGTGGAGAAGGGATCTAATCTTGAACAAACTCTCTGTTCCCTGTAGTGGTACTTGTGAGTTAGAGGAAACATCAGGTGCAGTAATTGGCTTGTGACTCTACTGCTAATACAGCCATGCCTATTAATGTCTTCAAAACTGTTTGCTTCAACTAAAAAAATATTACTTGGATCAGGCAAATACATTTTTTCCAACCTTAAAAAGGCAACAGTCTGAAAAGAGCTTTAAAGATTGCTGGTCATTACATAACAGCTGTAATCCCAGATTTCTCTCCTCTCTTTCTCTCTCTTTAAAAGCCTTGTGTATGATTTTATACCGAAGTCTTCCATTTAAGAAAGGAAAAAAACATGAATTGCCTTTAGAAGTACAATTTTATATTTTTTCTTCCCACATTTTTCATATGAACAAATGCAGATAGATGATCTTAGAATTGTGTTTATTAAAATATTAAACTATTATATTCTAGAAAAAAATATTTAGAAATTATTACTTGACATTGAAAAATATTCTCATGGTTTAGATTAGCAAGATCTAAATTAAAATGTAAGAACATTCAATATACAAAAAGAAAACAGTAATTTCTAATTGCCAAATAATTGTACTTAAACTATTTAAATAAAATGATACAGTTCAGATGTATATATGTAAAATACTTTAAAAATTCTTTAATTTGGCATATATATTAATGTATGTGATATTAATGCAGTTTCAACTCTACTTGATTAGAAATAAGTAGTTTCCTTGGATACATACAGTCCTGAATCCTGTCAAAATAGAACTTTTGGAAGGTATTTATGGATCTAAAGTGAATGTGTATGTGACTTTTGGAGAACTCATAGTAATGATCTGAAATATTGACCCTTGCCTCTAATCCTTCCACTGATTTCCTCTGAGAAAAGCCAGGCTCCAGCTCCTCCACATAAATAAAAATTCTCTTCCTCTTCTCCTAGCTGAAGGACCCCAGCTCACAGCATCTCCCCCTACACCTCGTGCTGCAGTCTCCCACTATCTCAGTGGCTCTACACAAGCCTCACTCTGGTATATCTCTATTTATCTTGTACTGGTGAGCCCACACTGGATCCAGTGTTGAGCAGAGAGGAAGGATCCTCTCCCTCAGCCATCCTAATACTGCCCAGAATGCCTTTGACCTTCTCTGCTGCAAGGGTACGCTGATGATTCCCCTTCAGCTTGCTTTCCACAAGGACAGTCCCAGGGCTTTTTTTCTGCCAAGCTGCTTTACTGCTGTTTGGCCTTCACCTGGTCTGAAAATGGGGCTCCTCATCGCATCTATAGGACCTGGCACTTGGATCTGTCTATTACTGTCAGCCTACTTTATTGTTTGGCTGCTTTGAGTAGCAGCCCTGCTTTCCATGGTGCAGCCATTCCACTATCTGGTATCACCTGAAATCCTTCTGGGATACTCCCTCATGTTTTTTAGGTTGTTAATAAAGATATGACATACTCCTGGCCCCAGTATCCTGAGGGGTGACACTGATACCTGCCTACCAGGTGAACTTTGCTACACTGACCACCACCATTTCAGCCCCCTTGTCCAGTCCCTTCTTGTCATCCACCTTGATTGGAAGTTGCTTCATGTTACAAAAAATATGTTTAAGTTCAACAACAAGAAAAGATTTTTTCCTTCTAAAGTGGTGAAGATTGCAAACTGACTCAAAAGATCACTCTCCAAATCTCCATATCCTTGTTTCTGTGATAAAATCCAAACATGATGCACTGAAATCCCTAGGGATTCCTCATGACTGACAGAGAGTCTTAACGATAATCAAGTTCTTCAAGACCATTTGAAATAGATGCTACTATCTAAATATAAATGTACTATCATTATTTCAATGGGCAATCACTGAAGTAAACAGCAACATTTCTATCAATGTGAAGAGCTCCATTGCAGACAGGTGCACATATATTTGCATGTATCTGGAGCACCAGGCACTGGCACACTGTTTGGATTCAATGGAAAGCCAGAAATGGAGGATTTTCAGCACACAGTTTTCAAACACTTCAAACTGTGTTATGTCTTGAGAAAACATAAAGGCAGTTTTGTTCTTGCTGCAGAATGAAGAAAGGAAAATAAGCTACTTCTGAATTACCCATTCAAAGAAACAATCTAAACTGGTCTTATAACCTGAAAACATCTTTCCATCTAGATACGGCTATTCTCAAAGCAGAAGTATGTTTATTAAAAACCTTAAAAATATCTGACAGTTAAATATAACAGTAAATAGGAAATTTTCCTGTTGAGGTTTCTATAATAATGTACTTTGTCTTAAAAAAAATAGACAAGGGAAAAGAAACAAAGGAGTGGGGTTGGAAAACCAAGGAAACAGCAGCTTATTTCTGGTCAACTACTTCCAGGTTATAACTTCTTGATATAAGAAATCCAAAGGCCAAAAAAGATGGGCATGCAGAAAAATGCTTATCAAAATAAATAAATAAACAAATTGGTAGTCTTATATGGTAAAAAATTAGTGAAGACAGTAAACCATCAGAGATGTCTCCAAAATGTTTCCACCATAACCTCAAAAAACCACTCAGATTCCAAGCACCCACACTGGAAGACCTGATTTTACAATGCTGTTCCCAGCAGGGGTTACTGCTGTTTTAAGTTCCTTCACACAAACACACTCACTTAGAAGTTGGAAATCCTCACTTGTATCCCAGTTTCCCCGTGTTCCAAAACATTACTTTCTTTGCTGAACAGTGACATCAGTGCACACAAAATGATGAAAAGATTTCCCAGTTCAGCTGATTTTGCCTAAAAAGACAAGGCTGAAGGGAGCTGCATGCAAGCAGGGAACTGAATGTCATGGACATTTGTCCATATGTGTTATGGACAGAAGAACATCACTGAAGGTGTTCACTTGCATCAATGCCACAGAAAAGCTCATGCAAAATTGCTTTTATTGTGAAGGCATGGAGAAATATCCATTTTACACCTGTGAGCCAACCATTTGAGTCACTAGAGATGACAAAAGTTATTATTAAAACAATTTATTCTGATATATAAGGTACAGTATACTATTAAGTATGTAAGACAATTTAACTTTTATGAGATAAGTGAGATAAAGGAATGTTACAACAAACAGGTTTTAAACAAGTTCTGTGGTGTGTGTTTATTCTGAAACCCATCATCTCTATTTCCAAAAATGTGCGGTAAGAATGGCAAGAAAGGAGGAGAAGGAACAAACTTGGAATGGTACTCAGACTCGACATGAACAGTAAAAATTTCAAATTTCTGGAGCAAACAGGAACTCTGTTTTGCCTGGGTAATTTTTTCCCTCTACAATCCCAAAGCAAGTGTCAGGGATCTAGTAGAGAATTACTTTTCTTATGGTATTACTGCTGGTATGTGAAACTGCACTATATCATAAATTGCAAATATGCCACGGAGCTCCTAATTTATTTGCATTTATGTTCAGCCCTTAAGGGACTTACTGATACCAAATGCTGTAAAACACACCATTATTGTCTCTGAAAAAAAATTCCTGCCTTGCCTGGAGTGATAAAAGACAAGACTACCATCCCCTCATTACATAAATTATTTCCCAGGTGGATCAAAGCAGATTCTACCTTCAGAACATAGATCATATTACTTTCATACTAAAGAGCATATAATATTTAATAAATAAATCCATATGTGCATATTGATCTTCCATTAGGAACAGAGCCAAGGGAGAAAGTCACAGAGATGTAGATTCCGAATTTGTACAATGGATTACTAGGAAACTTAACAAAATGTATTGATTTTTTCTAAAACATGGATTAAATTAATCAGCACGATGACAATAAGAAGCAAGATGTCAAGTTGTTCAAAAGAATAAATATAAACAGTTTGTTTAATATCAAAACCTGCTCCCTTCATGTCAAAAATTTTGAAGTTAATTTTCACAGTCTTCTAGAAAGAGATATTTTAATACAAATTATTTTTGCATCAAAATTAGATTTATTACCATTAATATTCTTTATTTTAGTTTTAGGATATGATATATATATTTTATGCCTCAATGTGGAAAGTACATTAAGGTCAAAAAATGAAAATAATCACACTAACTCGACACTTTAATTAAGAAAAAAACCCCACCAAAAATATCAGAAGTTTTTGTTTAACAAAAAATGCCAACTATCAATCTTCTCTTCCAATCTAGAATATCTTATTTAAATGTTAGAATTGCTGATAAAATGGAAATTTTCTTCTCAATTTATGGTACTGTTACACCCAGTCACTCAAACATTGGGCTAAACCAAGATTCTTTTGCTCTGGGTAATCCCAACCAAATATTCTCAAGAGGTAAAAGCACACAAAAGTTTACTGGCAAACTATAGAAAATTAAGGAACATTGGCAAAACAGTAAATACTGCATAACATCACTTATCCTAGCATAGACTTGGCCCATTGAACATAGAAAACCTTTAAAGCATTCAATATGATGTTCTGTGAGAAGAGACTTGAAGACAGGGAAAAAACCAGAAAGACAGGAAAGCTATAGACAGACAGACATAGCTGCCAGCTCCTGGGTTCTGGTGATGTAAAGCTCCAAGATGAGGGTAGGGTTCAAGGACAATGTGCTTGCCTCATGGTGACCCTTCTTAAACATTTTTGTCCCATCCTGGCCCTTCCTCCCAGGTGAGACGTTGGTCTCTCGGCTGCTCGGGGGTGGGTTGGGGGACACTGGCAGGCTGCCTCCAGTGTGCCGTGACCAACCAACACTGTGGGGCTGGAGGGTGTTGGGGCAGGGCACCATCTTACCAGAGCAGAGCCTGACCCACCCCCTACCACACATTCCAAGCCCCCAAGATGTCTCGAAACAGATCACCTTTTCCAGTCTCTGACAGGCACCTGAAAAAATAGCCAGTGCAGCAGAATCTTCCTAAGCTTACTCAGCACAAACATGCGACATGGTAGAAATTTTGTTCTTCCTTACCATTTTGCTGGTTTCATTGCACAGCCACAAAATTTACCTCATCTTGCAAAGATGGCAAGATTGAATAGAAGGATGCTTTCCCGACAAAGCTGCCACAAAATTCTGTACAGTTACCAGAGAAACGACTTTCCCACTTGAAACCATCATCAGAAAAAGAAAGAAAAAAAAAGTGTGTTTGACAAGATGAATTGCATTAAATCTGTGAAAAATGGCCATATTACTCTCTGCTCAGAGATTTGCATTGATTGTATGCTGTGGTATCTGGCCTGGACACTTGAGGGGGGAAATCTGTGTGGGGCTGTTATTATGTGCAATGTGTGTTTTGTTCTGGGACAGCTGCAGGTCCTTTATGTCAGATTTGCTGCACCTCTTGATGAGATTGACAGCTGCCTAAATAGCACACTGAAGATAAGTACTCATATTTTTGTCTTTCATATTCCAGTACATAAAAAGAACCCCACCAATCATAATAGAAGCCCTGAACCTAGCTAAAAGAACATGAATGGGAAAACATTAATTGATTGACTGGGGAAAGGATCAGGTCTCAGCAGAGCCAACTGGTGCAATCCCAGAGAGGATGCTAAATAAAACACCTGCATAGAGCTTATTTCAGCATATCTCTGATAGTGAAGATTTAACCTCAGTTTTCACGGTCATTTGGGCTTCGAAAGAAGTAATAAAGTTGGATGTCCAGATGCAATTAGGAAAAAATAACAAAACCCATCATACTTAATATTTCCATTACTCTTTTGATTAGAAGATGTGCCTTAATATTCCTTTTACACAATTAAATGCTTCAGCTCACTATATATTACAAACACTGCATAGTAGATTAAAATTATTATAGCTATTAGGACTTTTAAAAGCATTATGCAAATTCTCTATTAACTATAAAACTATTTCATACAACTGGAAGCCAGGAAAGATGAGATTAGTTTAAGGAAAGGATACAGTTTTTAAAATATGTTTGCATATGGCATGTAGCACAGTATATGTTCTATTCTTACTTCAGATGTCAATGTTTTAATCAAGGCCAAGATGACTGCAGTAAACAAACATCATATCAAGCAATATTTTTTGAGATAGCCTGAGAAAGAAACTTCAATTAAAATCCTGACTAGTCCTACTTAATCATGTAAACAATAAATGCAGCTGTATGTTGAAAACCATACAATTCTGCTATTAATTCCCAATTCATAGTCAGATAAAGTTATTTACTTGTTTCAAAAGGCCAGCAAATACAACGTTCCTCTTTTTGCAGTGCTGATTATTTTATGCACATATATCACACTGATTTAAGGTGCTCAGAGGCCCTGTTTCAGAACAAGGCAAGGAAAAAACTGTTTCCAAGGCTCGCTAAAAGCTGGTCAGTATCTTTTAGGAGTCATGGAGCCCTTGGCAACAGGGCTTATGTCAAACCTTGTGCTATGGTCAGAAAATCAACAAACTAACTTTAGAGGGCTTAAACAAAGATAAAGGGCACCACCGTTATCTCATTCATAAACCAGAAATGAGTCACCTGCATTGACACAATATTTGTTTACATTGAGTTGTTGACTTCAATTCTTTTTAATCTGAATTATTAGCTCCAGCACATGAAAAACACCTGGAAATAATATGCATATTGCCTTAACCATGATAAAAGCATTTTTCCCTCTCACTTGGTAGTTTTTTGGTCAAGCACAGAAGTTATTTTTCCTGTAATAAGTTGGCGTCACCACTTCCAAAAAATGGTCACATTCCTTGTGCTAGCTGCTTCACTTCTAAATTCCACTGTGCAATTTAGCTGGCCAGTTGCCCTCACTAAATATGCATAAAACTAGCCCCCAAAAAATGAAGTTTATAATGAGTTTAACTGCAATTACATTCAGTTTGATTTTCCTCCCTTTAGTCACCCATGTCTTTGTGAATCTCATTTGCCAGAAACCTAAACAGTGTATTTTGGCTTCCTAATTAATATTTTTTCCACTTTCCCACAAGGATTTTTTTTTTTTTTTTAAGTACCTGTCTAATGTGTGTGCTTACTCTGTAGTGGCATGGCCATCCTTAAATGAAGACAGTGGAAAATTCCTGCCACGTCCTGGAGATTCATAAGCTCGACTTGGAGCCAGGGAACTGGATGCTGCTCAAGGCCAGCACTAGTGTTAGTCAGGCAAGTAGCCTAGCAACAGGAAAGTAGTAAGATGAGTATCTGCATCTTTAGGGAATCTGCAACATGCTTTTTACATTTTGAAACACTTCAGAAAGCCAATTTGCCCTGCTGCTGGAGATCATTAAGGACATTGTTAGTAATTCGGACTGAATGAATCGGGGGGGGGCTTTGGTTCATTTCTAGAACCAAGAGGTATTTCCCTAAACTCAGAGAGAAAATTAGAATTTTCAAATTGTATCTCGTTGGATGAGAAAAGTTGGGATTTTCTTCTGAGAAAAACCTAAAATATCCCAATCTTCTAACTCTTCCCAGCATCAGAAGTGAAATATCAAAGCAAAACACAGACGGTATGTACTTTTCACTCAAATTCTTCCAACTCTCTACATGTCATAAAGAGAACTTAGTGAATGAGAATCCCTTTGATCCACACCCTTGGCTTCTTCCTCACAGAAGGTATGTCACACCAGATGCATTTCTTAAGAAGTCAACTACTCTCCTATGAAGACAGGATGAAAAAGTTGGGGTTGCTCAGCCTGGGGAAGATAAGGCTTCTCACAGGAGACTTCCAGTACCTAAGGAGAGCCTACAAGAAAGCTACTACAAAGGCATGTAGTAACAAGAATGAGGAGTAAATAGCTTTAAATTGAAAGAAGTAGATCAAATACTAGGAAGAAATTCTTTACTGCAGGGGTGGTGAGACACTGGAACAGGTTGTACAGAGAAGTTGTGGATGCTTTGTCCCTGAAAGTGTTCAAGGCCAGGTTGAATGAAGCTCTGAGAAAGCTGGTCTGGTGCAAGATGTCCCTGCTCGTGTCAGAGGAGTTGGAAGAGGTGATCTTTAAGGTTCATTTTGGCCCAAATCATTTGGATTCTATGAATCTATGATAGGTGAAAGCTGCTTCTCATTCTCTGAAGAGTAGTATGTGGTTGGAGGCAACAGCCCCACCCTCACTGTAGAGAAAGCCTAAATGTATAACAAGTGGTAAGGAAGAGAGATGGGTGAGCACCAGTTAATGTAAGGCTGGCTCAACACCCTCCTTTCAGTGAAGAAGGATGAGAACCAGTAAAAACAAGATCTGTTCTAGAAAAAGCTGTTATCTCTTGTACTTTGCAGCAGTAGTGGCAGCTAATTCTTAGATCATAGCCAAGATGACAAACCTCCCTCCAGTCTAAAAGGGAAGGTCTGTCTTGACAGCATCCATGGTATTTTTACCTGGTGCTGCCTTTAAGTAGGGATGCTGTCTTGAACCAGCACAGATAATGGGTTCAGCTTCAGGGCAACAGAATTATTTCTGTTTTGATAAAAGCCTGGCACTTCTACATCTGAGGTTTCTGAATGCCAGCATGTCTACCTCTGGATGCTTCAGGGATTGTGGGAGACAGCAGATTGCACAATTTGCATCAGGGATGTCTCAGTAATGTCATGCTGTTACTACCTGAGGGATGTCTTGGTTCTTTGTTTAGCAAAGAGTCTGTTCTATGACTTCATTAAAATGCAGGAGGATAAAATTAAGTTTACTGAGGATTTAGTGAAGATGTGCTGCTTCTCAAACTGGCCACGTACTGCTGCCACCACCAGTGCTGCGTTTAAGTCTTCTGCTCTTGATCCAGCTCTCACAACTTGCACATCATCGGTTATCTGTTCCCTGGCTGTCACTCAGCAGATCTTACATGCCAGCTCAGTGTGCCTGCAGCTCCTGACATAGCAGAGGACTGCCTACTGCATTTTGGTGAAAGAGATACTGCAGCTGATCTGATGGCTGAGAGAAGCTCAGTCATGTGAAGTTGAGTAGGGAGAAGCTATGTAGAAAGTGAAGTCTTCTACACAGAGAAATGCCTCATGTAAACATGCACTTCTTTGTGCATCCCATAAGTACATGTTCAGTTGTGGGCTCTTATGACTCCTGATCTGAAAAAAAGTGAAAAATCTGCAAAGCAAAATTTTTGAACTATGATAATAAAGTCATGAAAAGCAGTGTTAGTGGGAAAATTAACTCTGCTGAACTTCCTGCCTGCTTGCTTGTCTCATGAGCTAACATTTTATAGTGCATGTTTGCCATGATTGTTTTGTAGGACCCTCTGGCATACCCACTCTGGGATGGTTTTCTGTACCTACACAGATCACAAAATTGTTGCAACGCTTCTAGCTCTGCAGTGGAAAGGGTCCAAAATCCAGAAGAATGACTAGCTGTCCCTACCAGGGAGTGGCCTGGCATGGTGAGAGTTGCTGATGAGCTGTGTAATGGGTTGGGGCACTACCTAATCTCTTCCCAGTTTATGTGGCCAAATGAAGTCCAATAGAGGTGAAGGGACCAAGATTTTTACCCCTGCTTGGGAATAGGGATGAGTAATTTCATCCTCTCCAGATCTAAAAATAATCAAGCACAGTCCCTTAGTAAATTGTGTATCTGGACTTGAGAAAAGCAACTGAGTGTACTGTTGGACTAAAGGAAAGTGCCATAAACTGTTCTCCCACAAGTATCATTACTTCCTGAACCTGAAATAGCCAACTGAGCTTTGTGATCCTTTTCAGGTCAATTATTTGCCTATGGAAAGACAACATTTTTCTGTTACTGGGGTTCATTTTACAGAATGTCCACAATAGCTCCTTTACTGAATAAGCTTGTGGAAGAAGGAAACCTGCTTATTTTTCTCTTTCTAGAATGTCCCATACAAAGAACATGCTTGTGAGGAGCCATCTGCTGTGAGATTCCAGCACAACTAATTCAGTTCTTAGATCTTTTTTAAGTCAAAGATATTGATACTTGAAGAAGAACAACTGTATAAGATGGAGCTCTTCTTAATTCATTTTTCTTTTTGGCTGTGTGGAGCTCAATTTATATAAACTATGTTTTCAGTCCATTTGGATGTTGGAGAAAAAACCAAGGCTTTATGTAACTGAGTTAAATTCAAGGCCTGATGGCTATCTCTTAAAACCACAGTGGCACAGACCCACAGACTCCTGTGCTAGCAGATGGAGACAGAAGTTCAGGAGCTATTTTCGTCTGTTTCACCCATGAAAAATGCAATATACTCTCCTCCTGGATGAGACACAGGCACTATGTGAAGGGGCACTGTATCAGCAATCAAACCCTGAAAAGTTAAAATACATCTGCAACTGACTGAGCAAAGCCAAGTGTCAATCGACATGGCTACACCAAGGAGTAAATACACCTGATAATAGAATTTGCAACATCAAATCAAAGAAACAAAGCCAATTTAAACTGGGCATTTAAAGTGAAACAAATTTGTAAAAGTGAGGTAAAGCAAAACAATCCACTCTGTTCTTGTTCTCATTGGACAAAATATTCACCAAATATGATGTATTTAATCACAATACTGGACTTGAACATATCAGTACTTTTTAAAAATAAATGGAGTTTAACAGCCTTATTCTCTCACAAACGTTGTTCATTGGAAACTACTTGGATATTAATTCTTGTTATTTCAGGTAGTCAGTCTGAGCACTACTGCTTGATCTGTGGCCACTGAACTGCACAAGATGACTTTTCTGGACATGGAATGAATCTGCATGTAGCCTTGCAAATGGGAGACTTACAATCTAGCACATCTCAATAACTTGACATCAGTGTTTTAAATAATTATCCTAGCTCACCCTTGTCTGAACTAACTACTGCTATTGATCAGCAAGCATGTTTAATATTCTTTTGAAACAAAAATAAATGAGGCAGTTCAATAAATAAAGCAATTTCATGCCATGATGACATTGCAAATAAGAAAAAAATCTAATTACGTGTGTGACTGTGAGAGTAGGTATGTCAGCAGCCTTGACTTGCTCAAATATATATCATAAAGCAAGCCCTTCTGGTCTTAGCTCATCATGCAAATGCAGATATGAAGAATGAGATTGTAAATTATTGACTGAAGAACTTCATGACTTACACCAGGTCTGATCAGAGTTACTAATTCACAAGTTTTGCAGGTTAAACTCTTTTATACTGATCACTGCATGTCATTTATCATGTTTATAACAGGGTAACATTGAAAATTCATATTTAATCTATGATCAGGTATAACTACCAGAGCATTATTACAACATTTGTATTTTTTCCATCCCATTCTTGCTCAGCTGGTTATTTCTATCTAAATACAATATCATGCGCTTACTGAAACAGCATTATTGTGTTTTCAGATCACGTTTCCTATTTGTAAAGATACTTTTGGAAGTAAACCCTTTAGAGAATTTTGACAGGTTTCCTAGGATGGTGTCAGCAGCACCTGTGAGAAGCATTCTCGCATACTCTATTTATTAATTTGTGCCATTAAGGAAAATATTGAATAGCACTGGAATTTGAAGAGGTGCTACTGAGCTTCCACCCATTTTGATGGTGAGAAATGGGTAACTCCTATTTGGGAGCAGTTTTCTGGTCAGGTTCACACAGGGACAGATTAGAAATATCAAAAAAGATTAGGATTATCAAACAATTTACAGTAACATTATGAAAGAGAAATCCCCCAGGGAATATTAGGGGGTTTTATCTGATGCTTTTTCATGCACACAAGCCCTGTCAACATCCCATAGCATTACAGAATAATTGGGGTGCTTTTCATTCTTGCAGATATTGGGTGTTAATCTTCTTCTTATATTCTAGGCAACTACAGATAGTTGGGGGGATTGCCTTTTTCAAAATTCACAGATGCAGAACATGCCATGTGATGGAGCTACATTGTTCCTTTTAAACCAGCAGTTATTGTCCCACGCACATAGGACACAGATAAGTGCACAAAAGTACATGTTGATATTTCAGGTTAGTTGTGTAATTTGCATATTCTTCAGATAATGAAAAAAACTGTGGCTTAATTAATGTAAGAGAGGTAAATCATTACTGATTCCAAAATATAATCCCTCTCCATGATGAACTTAAGTAATTTTTGTGGTCTTGAGCAATTTATTGAATTTTAAAATTGTTAAAATTATTTCATACACTTCAAACATGAAATGCTAGTTTTGGCCTGGACTTCAGTTTAGCTGTTGTCCTTTCATTTAATGTTGGGTATGGAATAGGACTCTAATTTATATGTCTTCTCAGTGTGGAAAAAATTTCTTTCTTTTCATAAGGACATCTGAAACACTTATTTTAAATTAAAATGTGTTAAAATCTCACCATAAAAACAAAAATGCAAAACATATGTGCTTACTAAGATGCAAGGGTTTCTTAGAGTTTTTCTTCCATGCAGATTATAAGGTGACGATGGTGCAATAGATCAGTGAAGAATAAATCCATTGATGATTTACATAAATACTTGGCCTTAAGCATTCTGATCAAGTGATATCATCCTGATTATCCATGTCTGATCACCTGAAGACAACAAGATTACTAATTAATGCAGTCCTCTTCTAAGCTTCTACACTGTGTTTCTAGTCCTGAATATCTGAGTAGGAAGCATACTAGCAGGTCTTCACTCAGCTTTTCTTCAATGTTTTTATTCATAATGTCATCCAAATTTGGCACAGAAAGCAGATGGATAGATAACAGGAAATTTAGAAACCTGCTATGGCTTTTTTTCACGGTGCCAGCTGGGTTTCTTCAAAACAAGGGTCTCTCTAGAAGCAGGTTAATTTCTTCTTTCTAAAGCTCTGCCATTTCCTTCCATTTATAAAAAAAGACAGCAGGCCCTAAACTAGTTCTTGACTATATATAAAACAATAGCTTTCCAAGTTTTCTTGTAAAAGGCAATATTAATAAAATATGTTGGAAGGATGATTTTTTTGTCAAGAATCACAAGTGAATAAGTATCATAAAATATTGCTAAGTTATTAAAGTGAGGTTCTGAGGGGGGGAAAAAAAAGTAAGGTTTTAGAAAGAGTTTCTTTATGTTATAACATCAGGTAGCTGTATTTCTGAGGAAACAAAAGGCAATAAAAAAAATTAATAATGGAACACATATTGCTTTTCCTTCCCCATATGGATTCAAACCCACATTTTTCTTTAAGCATCTATATAATTTTATGTACATGAAATATTACTGGTAAAGAGGTGTAAATTTGTAATTAGTTGCTTCCTAAAGAATATTACGCTTGTATTTCTTAACTAAATAAGTACAAGGTTAGCAATTTGAAACAATAATAAAGTCAGCAAAGAGAAAAAAACAACACATGAAAGCTTATCAGCATGATTGGCAAAGAAACCATGAGAGTTATGTAGTGGTGGAAATTCTTCAGAAGAGTTAAACAAGTACAGAAAATGGTGATGCAGAGAACCACTCCAATATTCAACGAAATGCATTGACAGCAACATCAAACAATGAGAATTTGAACTGTAAAAGGTAATGAGTGTCGAGTTTAATTTTTTTTTTTAGACACAATTACTTTTGTTTCCTTGTCATAGGTGGACCTTTGGTATGACCAGGTCATGCCTTCTCAAAATAAATAGCAAAGCTGTGTGGTTATATTTTCTCTGTTGGAGAACCTGTGCAGACATTGAAACTGCTTCTTTGACACTCCCAACAGCCTCCTCACCAGTGGCACCGCTCCACACTGCCCCTCCAGAGGACACAGGCTTCCTGCAAGTCTTGTGACAGGAGAGGTGGGTTCAGCACAGCTTGCTCATGATTTTATTCCCATCTTCATGGCAGATGTTCTACACCACCTCAGAAAATTGCTTAATTTTCCTCTACTTCTGCTTTCTCCAAGGTGAACAGGAGTGGGTGGGAAGGGAAAAGAGTAGGTACTTTTGCTGATAAAATACTTAGAATGTTACACATGAGAAGTATTTTATGCAGAGCAACTGCAATAAAGAAAGAATTACTATGAAGTTTTAAGCACTTGAAGTGCTGTGGGGAAATTTTGCCCCTGATTTTTAGATGCTATTCATACTTGGATGGTTACTCTTTGGTTCATCATAAAGAGTTTTCTCATGTGTACAAATTTAAAGGACTGTTTTATAGATCATAAAAATATGTACTCAATTACTTCAAATAACACTTGGGGAACTGCATGTAAATGGTGCATAAATTGTCCAATGAATCAAGACAAAGTCTCTTTTAAAATCAGGAATCAGGGGGCAACCAGCATCAACAAACACATACACACTGTTGAGAAGGGAAAGCTTATTACTGCAGAGTAGTTTTCATCTGTGCTGTAAATAAAACAGGGGCTTTAAACAAAGCCACTTCAAACATGCATCTGCAGCAATTCTATTATTAAAGCTGGTAGTGGCTCAGGGACAATCAATGCACTTTGCTTCAATACTGTTTTGATTTGCAATACAGTACATAGATTGTACAGTGCATAGATTTATGAAACAGCTTATTCTCCACTATAGTTGTTCCCAACAAGCTTACTTAAGCTCTATATATCAAAAGCTCTAAATCAAAGGTTTGACGTCTCAGAGCTCTGGTAAACTGACTCCATGAAGTTGTAACTCCCCTCTCGCCCTCTGCCAAGGTGTGTATTATCACTGCCAAGGCCTCTGTAATGCTTCTAAAATGCATTTGTAGAATGTGTTGTATTTATTATGATGCTTTTAAAAAACACCCTATCATTTGGTTGGGGGCTTATTGCATTTTTTCTTTTTCATTTTTAATTTTTGACCCAAAAAATGTTAGATTCAAATCCTACTGAAATTCAGTGGAGAACTTTTTTCAGTTGATTTTAGTCACACATTCACAGTTTCACGCTCAATAATGTACAAGCAGAGCATGACTTTTTGGGTCACTTTTATACCAAAGCCAATTTTAAAACTTGTGCTAATTTATATGGAATATCCTAAGATCTTATATCCCAAATCTGGTACGCACAACCTGACCCATACAGAAGAAAGAGAAATAGGAGTCCCTTGGCTACTTCTTACCTCAGATTAACTACATTACTCCATCAGGGCACATGGGAAATGCCAGCTGATGGAGAGAGCTAGATGGTGGTGGAGGGGCTAGTGAGAATCCGTGTGGTTTGGCCCTCACTTCCTTCACCTACATATGCCATGGCCATGGGGACGTGCTGTGAGCAAAGGGAGACCTTGTCCCCATCTCAGGCACCATGTCACTTCTCTGAAGCTGAGAACGACAAATGATGAGGGCCAAACTGCACATAAAATTCTTCATAATTTACCTTTATCAAGCACCCTCTACATGTGGAGAAAAAAATTCTTCTCAAATACTCAGTAGTATTCAAGGCTCCCCTGAGTGAGATCAGCGGAAGAAGCCACAAGATCTAAACGGTGGTCCTTAGTCACTAAGTTATTTGATGACTGCAAGGGGCACAGGTTTTATGACATGCTTATAGGTTAACTTGTTGATGCTTCAATCTGGAGACCAAAGTACAGGAGAAAAGACCTACACTGTTTTGAGACAGGGGCTATTGATTTTATGTTCACTATTGCATTATGAGACTGCATTAGGAGCAAGAAAACAAGCATCTGATTATAAAAAGGAAATACAATTCGGTCAGTACAGAATGAAGGACAAAAAATTCTGTCATTCAACATCATTGTAAACCATGCCAGTCACTCCACACAGAGCAGAAGTCCATAAACACAGTTTTGACTTCTTGACTATTTAAGATGGATAATTGCTTCTGAAGACAAATGAGTCCACAAATGTGTATTTCATTGTGTACTTTAAATTATCAGTCTCCAGTTTACAAAGAGTATATGATTGGACCTACTGCTTCTAATAATGCAGCTCAAAATGATTCATATCAAGCTGGGGAAGGAAAAGAATTTCTTTTCCCTAAGTAATGTCTCAACCTTTACTTCAATAATATCTCAATACCTTGCCCTTGAAAGTAAATGCCAATTATGTCAGGAAATAGCGCTTTATATCACATTTTCTGGCCTACCTCCTTGTGTACTTTTTATGCATGGAACAAGTTCCTCATAAACAAGAGCAAAGACAGTTTATTTTCCTCCCTTAAACTTCTGCTTTTATCTCTACAAGGGCCTTTCATGATGTCTGTTTAAAAAAGAGTGAGTAAGCAGTTTGGATATTGTTCATACCACGCTGCTCAGGACCTCCTGAAGATAACTGGTACTTTCTCTCAACACTACTTTGTATGCAGATGCTGTCCAGCTGTTACATAGATAGTTCATTGCTTAGGACAAACACTCATATAGGTTGTGATGCAAAAAGGTTAGATTATGAAAAATACTGATAATAGAGCAGTTGTAGAAGAAGTAGCAGAAATAAGAGTCATATCAGTTCTATCTGATGTGAACATATTACAGTCCCCCCTTTAAAACAGGACCAGCAAACAATGTGTTTTCCTGACTACTTCACATAATATACAGTACAGATAATTCAAACACACCAACTCTATCATCAGTTAAACAAGGCCGAACTCTGTTCTTTCATTCAGTTTGGAATACTGCATTTAATTCAGCGATATTTTCATTGATTTGAATATGCCATGTGTGAAATGTTGCTAATGCAAATCTCATCCACAAAACTTTAGACCTCATAAGGTCTAAGACATGGCTTTTAGGGTCAGGGTTTAAGTAGGTGACATCTGTAAACCCTCTGCTGGGGTAAATTTAATTGAAAGTAATATTTTGTAACAGCCTCTTGGAAGAGAGTAATTTTTATATCTTTTGATCCCTATTTATGATACTTTAACTTAACCAGTAATGCTTATATAAAGCAAAGATTTTTTGACCTCCAAGACAAATATTTTCTGCTGCATCTAATGACATTGCCTGACCACTGGCCAGTGGCTTTACAGTCCAGAGGCTGCTCTCATTTTCCAGCCTCATATGTACCAACAAAACACTGTGGTGTTACTGTGTACCTTCCATTAAGAAATTCATGCTTTCCTGAAATTTGGAAGCTTAAATTGCTCCTCTGGTTAAAGTAGACAGCAGTGCTATCTTTATCTAGCTGTTGGATGCTTCATTCGATTGCCTGAGTCATTGGCAAAATAGCTTGAGGCTAGACAGGTATATTACTCTTTAGAAACAGATGGTGTTGCACACTAGAGATTTGAGAAACATTCCTAACGCAGCAACAGATCTCTCTAAAATGAGCTGCCCAATTTATTATGGTTTATATAAAAATTCTGCCATTACCCTCTATTACCACCTCCCCACCCCCCCATTAAAAATACAGTATTTGGAAACAAGCATCAACAGAAAGGAGTTTTGTTTTCTGGGAAGCAACACCAACAGAAAAGAACAATATTTTTTTGTGCGTGTGCAGCAGGTATTTTGGCAGAGTCAAATGTGGAAAAATAATGTTGAAGAGAAATAATAGATAAGGATGCTTTTGTCAGTAGGGCCCAAAACACATAGTTTTCTGAAGAAAATGCAGTAGTTTGATATTATTTTTTTTATTAACAGCCTGGAGGTGGGGACCAGAAGGAAGAAGAACTGAAAAGCAGCATTGTTGCAACCATTTCCTGATTATTATCTTGCTATTTCATCATCCAGCTATCTACCTGCACTTTTCTCATGGAACAAATAAACAGCCAGCTATCTATATGCACTTTTTTCATGTTTTATTAAAGATATATCACTATTTCTTTCCAACCCTACCTATTTAAAAGTAAATAAATGGGCATGTCATTATTGCCTAGTTCAGCACTGAGTATTTCTATCACAACATTTCTAATGCCAGCTCTGAAGTGTGAAATAAGCATCACATGGTCAAAACTGCTCTTTAGTTTTCTAAGAATAACAAAACTTTATTTTCAAAAGAACCTCAGAATCAGTAAGGCACAAGAGAGAGCAAAGAAAACTACTACTCCTATACACTTGAAATTCAGTTTTCACTTTGGCTTTGGGGCTTCTAGTTTTTGGACATTTATATTTGGTGAGAACATTGGAGAGAAAAATCATTCTCCTGCTTAGAACAGTTTATGGTTTTACCAGCACTAATTCCGGTTAGGGACTAAGTATTTGCTAGCATTTTTTGGTTTATATTTTCCAAGAACTTGTAGTTTAGAGATTGGCCGCCTTTATAAAGGATGAAAGAAGGAAAGTCCAAATACATAATAGCATACAATGGTTTGTTCCTCACTGTTGGTCAAACGCAGAATTCAAACAAGTAATGGCAATGTATACAATTGCTATGGAAATGGAAGTGATGACAGCATTTAATTACCTACATAGCCACAGCAGGTGACATACCTCAGTAATTTTTTGCAGATCTAAGGGTAAGAAAACCACCAATGCTGTAAGAGTTTTTATTTTCAGCTAAGGCTATACTTGCCTGCTTATGGTTTTACCAGAACCTACTGGGTACTATCTGTTCTTCAGGGAAGAAAATATAAACAGCATTAAGAATTGCAGTAAGAACAGATTGACTCATGCTTTCCTTTACAAAATGGGGTGACATCACTCCTCCAGCTGCTCAGCATGGGGGAGGTCAGTTGGTGATAATCCTTGCCAAATGTGTCCAACAAGCACAGATGAGGAGTGGAGCTTTCACATCGTAATAATCTTCTTCCCTCCGAGCTTGTGGATTCTCTTTTGGATGAACACAGCATGGTCCAGGACATCGCATAATTTCAGGGGATATGTCTAGCCAGGAGGAAATGGAGCCAGGCAGAAGCCACTCTTGGAGGCATTGTTCCATGGCAAACTAGTCAATAATCCACCAGAAAATCCATTGATGTAAATGCTGATTGGAGCTGCATTACTTCTTGGCTTTGCTCACATCAGTGTGTGTGGTCATTGTGGGCGTACTCACTGAGGGAGTAAATTTAAACTGGGCCACTAATGCTCACAACTGAATTTTTTCAGCAGGGAAAGAAGCCAGATCACAGCATGAACTGTCCAGAACTCTCTGATTTTGTCCTGAATTTGCAAGGAAATGATGAAGACTTTTTGCAGATTCTTAAGTCAGAAAGGCATATGGACATGCTTTGTGGCTCTTGACCACATTCAAGAATTTACAGCAAATCTCACCTGCTGTTAACATGAAAGTGGCTAGATGTACCTTGATGCACAGGAGGGAGTGGGTATAGATCACGGTACTGTTGGATAATACATTACTTGTAGTGCAAGCATTTAGAAAACTGGAGACTAATGTTATCAAGAGGTTGCAAGGAGGAACAGTAACTACATGGACATCACTTTTTTTTTTTTTTAAAGTGCTTGACTAAGTTTCTGGAATAGAAGCACCCTAGATATGAAAATCATTATAGATACTTGTTCAAATTCCATTCAATTTCAGGGAAGTACTTTCTATTGATTCTAATGGTCTTCACAACAAAGTCTTAAAATTGATTGATTTTTTTTTTAATGCACTTGAACTCCTCATTCACAAGCCACTCATGTCTTCTCAATAGCCAGCTAAGTCTAAGATATATTTACTGGGAAGTGTCCGTGTTCAAGCCAAGCACAGAGCAAAGAGTGCAGCAATAGGGAGAAGTAGTCAGAACAAAAAAGGGATGATCTGTAAGTATTTTACATCTCATTTATTTAAAATAAATTTTTATTTAAAATGTACATTGACTGAGGGTCACTTGACTGCATTGTTCCCATTCAGCTGGGGTTCAATCAAATAGGTACCATATTGTCAGCACAGGAAAAATAATCTGTAATCCACTAATAATATTCTGATGAATTTTAGATTACCTTCATTGTTCAGTAATAGTCTGAACAAATAAGCAGAAAATAAAGTCCTCTGTGGAAGGCAGTAGTCAACTAAGGCAGTCTAGAGAGAGGAAAAATCTGTAAGAATGTTCTCCAAGGACTTTTGGTTAGTCAAGTGGTATTTCATGACTTACAGAGGATTTTAAAACCTTTCGGTATAAGAAGAGAATAATAAACATGTAGATATAAATATATGGGGAGGTTTTTTTCTGTTTTTCTTTAGAATAGCAGAAACCTCACAACTTTCTATTGTGGGAAGCTGGCATTTTAACAGGTCATCCCTAAAAAACAGTGATACCTTTGCATCCAGGTATCAATTTACCCAATCCATCTGAAAATACTGAGGCAGGATAGTACTACTCAGTAAAACTATTCTGTTTACACTGAGCAGCACCTCGCTCCCCAAAATTTACAAAATTAGTCTCATGTCTTGCATATAAGAAACAGATGTTGAGGTGAATCAGTCATCAAGTCCTGTACTCCACAATGACAAAGGTCTGGGCAGTGTTTCATTCAGGCAGGCCTGAAAGAACCACTGCTTTTTATCCTGCACTCTAGAAATTTGTTCTCACCACTCCATAGGAAACTAACAGAAACAGCACAAATCAAGACCATAGGCCTTACAAATAATACTTAAGATTCTTGAAATAACAGGAAACTTGCTATATTAAACTTCAAAATGATCCTAGGACAAGACTGGTCCTCATATTGCAGTCAAAAAAGTGATGCTAGCTAAAATCCCTGCCAAGTTCTCTTGACCTCAAATCTGAAGCTAAACTTAATCTAAACAAGTAGGCAAGACCGAGGTATTTATCCATGTTATATGCATGGAAGAGAGTCTGATTCTGTGTAATGAAAATAGTTTTAATCCCTACAAGCCAGAATCAACAGCACAGATACAGACAAACAGAACCACGGTTGTGCCAATGGATGGACCATTTCAACTAAAACAAAATGTACTCCTGGTCATGCAAGAAAGTGTTGTTCTCTTTTAATCCTGTCATAAACTGCACAGGGGAAAGTCCTCCCATGGAGAGAAACAGGTGGTGACCATGTGGGCAATAGTGTAAGTAACATCTTTAACTCCATGCTATTGTACTTCTCTCTCTCTTAATTTTCATTTTTAATCCCAGCTTTCAAATAAATACCTTGCATAAATCGGCAGAGCCTCTTTGTAACAGCAATAAAGGAAAACTTGCCTCTTTCTTGTTCCACAGTTGACATTTAAAATATATGTTATTTTCTGACTTTCCTCCCATCCTTCTCAGCTTTACTCCCTCAGATTGTCAGTTCTACCCAAGCTCACTCTGGATTTAGGTGTCTCACTGTTCCTTTGAATGAATTATTTGGAGCAATCTTCTGAGTTGACTGGCCAAGAAGAAATGGATTTTACTTTACATGGAGTCAGTTCAAGGTAGTATCACCATAAGTGAATGGAAGGAAATTGATAATTGATAAGAAATTAGGAAATTGATAAGAGTCTTCAGGCCCAATTGTCTTCCAGATAATAGCTAAAGTTCTGATTTAAGAACACAAGCTCTTCTAGCATTTTCCCTGTTGTTCTATAAGGATTAAAATCAAAGCTGTTAAGTTCTTCCTAGGAACACACAAGCTTCTGAACTGGGTTCATGAGGTTCACAAGTCTATTGGCATGCTAAGGAAACATGAAGGGTGCCAATTTCTTTCCAGGGTACTTCTTGTTCTACCATTCCCAAGTCCTTCTCCCTGTTGAGTCATACCTCTAAGCCAAAGATTTTGTGCAAAAAATATCAGTGTGAGATATGAGTCTTGTGCTGTCCAGCCAAGATTTTTGTCTAACGCTCACACAGAGATGTGCACTCCATATATACTTCTCTGTATACAGTCTCCTCTGTCATATCCAGAATCATGTTGAATCCATCCCTACTTAAGAGGGTGCTACTACTAACAGGTGAAAGTGTTTCATAAGAGACATTTTCTCCTGGAAATGTCACAGTATGCATTTTGTTTGTTTCTTTCTTTTAATTATCCTTGTACAGGCAAAAAACTGAATGCTGGCTGCACTGAAACACTGATACTAAACTTTGCATATTTCATAAACACGTGTTTAAAACAACACTCAATGATACAACTGAAGTTCTTACCTATTACACAAGTCAAAAGTTCTCTTTCAATGCTCAGTGGAATACTTTTTGCTTTGTTCCATCAGATGGATGTAATCTCATTCCCAGAAATTTTTAGTCTGAAGATTCATCCATTTGATTCCTTTCCAAAATTTCTCAGGCTATATTATAAAACTTCCCCATGCCATACATTTACAGTCTCTGTGACAGATGAATTTCTTTGCTTAGGCTCATGCAACCACAGATTTTAAAAACCTTAAGCCACTGCTAAAGACTCTTGAAAAACTCTGCCTTATCTCTTTCTTCAAAACTCTGCAGTGTCATTCTTCAAAGACTGATAAAAAGACCTATTCTTTTGTGAAACCACGACATAAAACTTTAGTATACTCATTGTTCAATAAGGTAACAGGGAGCTGAGTTCCATCTAATTGCTGTGACCCTTCCTGCAGGTTATATTCTCCATCTACTGTGACAATCAAATACACAGTTTCATAACTATGAAGTTTATTTAAGTCCCACGGTCTCCAATCTTGGAAATATCTTTTCCAGAGTAGACAGATGTTCAACATTACCTCTGCCTCTTCTGGGAACACTGTCAATTCTCTCTACTACAGTGTAGAAAGATAACCTTCAACAGATTTTCCGTTGTTCTCCAGGAATATCCAGGTGGTGACAACATTTCATAGGGCAAGCCATTACATTTCAAGTAGCCCTTTCAGACCTTTAGAGAGGTAAATGCCGTCCTGTCTCACTCCAGTCTCATATGCTGACAGTTTACAACTTGCTGCCCTTAATTGTGACCCCATACTGGGGGTGAGATTAATCATAGGTACCATAGACATTTTTGTCTGATTGAACTAAAGGCAATAAAAGCAAAGCTTATTCAGGAAGTTGCACTGGTGACTCAATACCCCCAACTCTTGATCTTTATTCAGGAAGCACAGAGAACTACTCCTGCTCTCAGGAATTTGACTAGACCTCATCCTGGACACAGCAAGCTTGGTCAGCTGCCCTTGACTCAGCTTGTGCAGAATAATAGGAAATATATATTTCATATATATGTATGTGTGTTTGTATGTATACGTATATGTGTGTATATATATTATTTATAGAAGATCTGCTTCATTTTACCTTTTTTTTTTTTTTTTAATGTTTTGGGACTCACATCTTGGAGTTCAGGTGGAATTTAGTAAGTACCCTTGTTTATTCAGGCTACGGTTGTTATAATTCTGGAAACCTTCAAGTTTACAAACAGGCATAAATAAGTTCCTTTATTTCAGAAGTACCTTCCCTGAGCCTGATTGCTTTCAGATGGCTTTGTGTTCCCTGGATTGATTCTATGTGCAAGTCTTGTAAGTTATTCACTGTTGCTTCCACTCGAGTTGCTAATCCTGTTGCTTTGGGGAAGATTAAGTCCTTTTCTGTCAGCAATAATCTTTAAATATTCCTATCACAACACCAAAAGCAAATCAACCCTCCACTTTCAAGCATCTGAGCAGGCAAGCAAGTTACATGCCATTAGTCTGACTGGTCATCTCTGTAGCAAAAGAATCCTTTTCTAATCCTGCATTATAGTGCTACCAAACCTCATCATCTGTATCAGATATTCCTGTGTATCAATCTTCTCAGTCTGTTTTGTGCTTACAGTTTTCCAGTCATAATTATTTTGTAAAACATAATATGAAGGAATGGTTTGTTTAGTGTTTTCCTTCCCTTTGACAGCTTTATGAGGGAATTCCTTTATGTTTGACCAGTTTAAGCTGATGTACAGTGAACAAAAGTACTATATGATTATGATTGTAATGTTTCTGCACCTCACCTTCTACAAAATGAAGTGTTTTAAAAATAGTTGTATTCAGAACAGTAATGCTGTACAGACACACAGAGTGCTTCTTTTTCCAGGCTGCACCTTCTCCCCCCACCTCCTTTTTCAGCTTTAGGTGAAAATAAAACCCACTAATGTTGAAAGCACATAGCTCTTTGTGCTCAGCCATTTCATTACAGTAACTACATTCTAATTCCCAAAATTCCCCTTTCAGCTGCAAAAGGAAATGCCACTGTTTCTTTTGTTTGTTGTTCAGAACTTCAGCTCTTTGTAGACCTTATCCCACACCCAGCTGTGTTTAGAATAACTCACAAATGTACAAAGCTAGCTAGGAGTTCTTGGGTCCTCTGGGGAGGACACTAATAATGCTGCACAAACTATTATCTGATTAGCATTTTCCAGTGACATGACTGCTTTTCTTTCACCCTCCTTGGATGTGCAATTTATGCAGCAGATGACATAATGATCTTTGACATCTCACACAGCGTATGCCGTATGTATGTGATGATGGGATTGCACTGGATGAAAAGCTGACCTCTTACTTCCTTAGCACTACATCTGCCCACTCCAATCATTATGGATATTTGCACTCTGTTTTTATTTTCTTTTAATAGGAGATACAAGGAGAAGGAAATAAGTAATAACTTGCTATGTGTAGTTTGCTTTTAGCTAAGTGACACCTGTCACTGAATGAGACTTCTATTAAGATATTTACAGAATCAATTTTTCCATCCCTTTTATCTTCAAAAATCATGTTTGTCATTCTCGGTTGACACTTAGTCATCGATGGTTTTTCCATACTGAAAAAAAAAAATAGTACTAAACTATATATGCTTCAAAAATACCTCTCTGTCCTCTCAAAGGTGCACTTCCAAGCTACAAGCAGTGCACAGAACCAGGAGCTGTGCTTCTGATCTGTACAGACAATACCTGACTTCCAAAGCTAAGCCTCAGAAAGGCTGTGCAGGAAAATACAAGGCTATTCTAAAACCCCACCAGAAGAAGCAGGTGGCCTGGAGCAATTTTTCTCCCTTCCAGTTCAAGGGATCCAAAAATATTTGCTAAAGACCTGGACACATAACACTGCTTTAGGAAATTATCTTCTTCATAATGAAGTCCCTGTACATAGAAGGATACTGTTCAATGCCATCCATGTCAGTTGTCAGTAGTGTGCTATTCAGAAACACGCACACAGAGATTTATTCAATAAGCTGCAGTCACCACACAGCTTCAAATATCTCACTTTCATTCTGCTCAGTAATTCATCAATCCTAATATGACTGTAATACTCACAATATTCCAAACTTTAGAGTGCTGCCAATAACTACAGTTTTAAAAATAAAAAATGCGAAAATGTTTCCTCTCGTCATAAATGAGGACTTCTCCTATAAAATCACCCTGGCATGGGACCAAAGATGGCCAATAATCAGCACTAGAATAGTGACAAGTTCGAATCCCATTATTTCACAAGACAGCCAGGCCAGAAATGAATGGTATCTGCAAGAGATAACAATGAATCTCATCTTCCAGCAACACACAGAACCAGCTTCTTAATCTAAAACAGAAACCAAAAATCACAAGCTGGTTGTTTTCTTGCATATAAAAATACATTTTAAAATCCTAAAGCCTCTGTACTTTTCTGTCTCTCCTTGCTGCCTTGAAAGCTGGTGGTTTTTTAATAAAGGAAATACATTTTGTAAAATAGGTAAGGAAGAGGCATCTCCCTAAACATCTAGGAAGATGTAACCTAAAACCTCTCTTCGACATCTAAA
This sequence comes from Lanius collurio, assembly GCA_020086605.1. Taxonomy (NCBI): domain Eukaryota; kingdom Metazoa; phylum Chordata; class Aves; order Passeriformes; family Laniidae; genus Lanius; species Lanius collurio. Next base: position 21,185,274 of record JACBWW010000015.1, read on the forward strand.
GCAGAATACAAAAGAAGGTAAGTGGAATTGCATTCTACTTTTGTCCTATAGTACCCAAAAATCTAATATTGATAGCCCAAGTCATACTCATGGATCTTTGGCATTACACAAAAATTCCTTGAGAGCTTATGGGGCAAAATTAGTTATATGAATGGTAGCCTTTAAAAGAAAATATTGGTTTGGTCCTGGGTTCTTCAAGCTGGCCCTTGATGGAGAAACGAACAATTTTTTGACTCTCAAAGGTGTTCTTTGAAACACAAATATATATTTCATTCTATGAAGCTGGATGAGATTAAGTATCTTTCAAATACAGAATAAATGAGAACATAAATGAGTCAATGGTGTTATTGTTGTTACTATTACCATCAATTTTTAAGGGACACAGGTTTCACTGTAGAAGAATTAGGATACATTGCTATGAATAACTCTTTAATATTTCATGGAGATCTACAAAGTAAGCAATCATCTTGAGCAAACAAATAAATACTGCTAAGTGATAGAAGATGCAAATCAGATATTTAAGCTTTTAGGGGTTCAGTTTACCTGCAAAACAAATCTGAAATTTACAGCAGAAATCTGTAAAAGTACAAAGGTGTTTTTGCTTTATGTATTGGGATGTGGCAAGTCCTGCTTTCTCTGGAAAAGATGTTATTTTAAAGGACTGTAGGTCATTGTTGATACAAGAGTACCAGAGAAAACAGAACGAGAACCTTTACACTGCAGTCACGGATGAGTAAAAGAATGGTGCACATTGTGTGGAATAAACAGGAACAACTTTTTGCTGTATGTTTCCCTTATTTTTCATTATATTTGACATTTCTGAGACTTGTTGTAACTTCGGAACTGCCTACTGCAGTGAGTGATAGGAGACCAGACTTCACTGCATTATACTATGGAGCTGCAGAAAAAAAGAAAATGTGAGAAATTGGAATGACCTGGCAGTGGTTTGAAGGTTGAGGTGGTTTCCTAGATCTTGTTGTCAAACAAAACACAAGCTGTGTGTACATACTGCAGAAGTTCTGCTCATAGTGAAAGAAATGCTTTGTCTCCCTTGTTCTTTTGCTGTGCTGCAACATGTAATATTGAAGTGGAAATAGGACATGACCTGTACTTGTTGTTCCCAGCATGTTTAATGGTACAGCTACTCCCGAGAGTCTACATTTGCCTGGGACTCCAAAGTAGGACACTGCCACCATAGACAGTTTAGGGTCAGTCCCTTTACTATTATAGCTTACTCAGGATGAAAGTAGAAGAAAAAATTGACTTTTGGTTAGCAAGTCACTTATTTAAAGCTACCATAGATACTACAGGTAAACTAGGCACTGTTTAATCCTCTCCTCATTTTTAGAGACCGACATAGGTATAGAGGTTCCTTAATGTCAATACGAAAGGTAAAAGTAGGCTGGATTACGTTTTTTTCACCCATCAACAGAACTGTGGTCATTACAATGATTAATTCTTATATCCTTCCCGAGTTTACGTGAAATTTATTCTGGACCTAAATCGCCCTTGATGTCACTGCTCCATGTTATGGAGCAGGTGGTCAGAACACAAGAATGCAGAGTTTGTTTTGGAATAGTCAGTGCTTGAGGATTAATTTGTCAGAGACAAATAAACAGTAAGTGTTACTGGGGCAAGTGTAAACTGGCAATCAGGGCTCTCATCCAGTCTGTTAAACCATACCTAGTGATGTGTGGAACTGGCATTTCATTGCAGGTATGCAAGGCTGCACTTGTAACAACCACTGACTTGAGCACAGCTTTTCTAAGGAAAGCAAAATTAAAAGCTTTGCCACCCATCTACCCATTGTGTTTGGATGAAGATCACATTGAGGCAGATGTGCTTCCAGGAACTGTTCTGAACTGCCATTTGTCTGATGTCACTAGAGCAACTAAAAGGATTCAGAAGCATGACTGGGATCTAAGCCTGCAAATAAGAAATCCTCCTTGGTCTGTGACAGCAAATTTTCGTGGTTAATTTCCTCTGGTATTATTTCTTTCTTCTTTTTCAATTTGTTTTAAGAGTGCCAAAGCGATGATCTCAATATATTATAAGCCCTTCAGATAACAGTTTCAAGATTATGAAGAATAGTTGAATGACTAGCAGTAGAGCCAAATTTGTCTTGTCTGGTACTAAATCAACATTCCAGGAATACATTTCCCCCCCCCGGTGCTAAATATTGAAACAATCCAAGCATTTCACATATGGCAGCATTGCCTTAAATCCTCCCTTCTGTTTAGTCAGCTTCCATGTGTACCACCAGACCACTGTTTATACACTATCAACCACACAGGGAAGAATCTCTTAAAATCTGCTATTGGTTTCCTTCATGCTGATTCTAAAGCTTCCTTCCTTCATAGTAGTTGTCATTCTGATAAAAGGGAATCTGTTCTTCATAGCAACATAAATCAGGAATGGGTTCATTGCCTTGAGTGAAGTGATTCCTCACACTTCTCTGTGTGTGTGTGAAAAAAATACTCTCATGTTCCAGCAGTCCATTAAACCATAATTCAATACCTCTGCAGAGATCAGGACACACTGGCACTCAGTAAAATGTTAAGCAGGAGAACAAAATATCTGAGTGCTCCTCCTTGGACCTAGAGGATTTGGTCCTGCCCTAACTCATTGGTGAAAGGGATGCTGGAAGGGCAATGTTTAGAAATCACAGAATAAAATACAAATTCTTGAAACAGTCCATTGTGTACTCCAGTATCAAGTAAATTCAATGCAAGTACTATATACAGTAGGAAAAAATCAGTATTAGCCAAGTATTGATGGAACAAAAGGGAAGATGGAACTACCAGGCAAAGGTGAAAATATCACATGGACGCACAGTTGTTCTACATAGCTATAAATGGTCAAATCCTGTTCTTGCTACTGCAAAGTCAGGTATACTGATACAAGAACCTGGATGGTTCTATGTTGCAATGTAGCATTGAAAAACCAATGGGTTTCAGCTGGGTTTAAGCTAAGAAAATAGAGTAGGAATTATGATCTTGACATATGCTGAAGAGGAAATTTGCCATTTTAAGAATCCTTTCCCATTCTCCTCATCTCCAGTACCTTTCTCCATGCATTTCTTACATACCAGGGGGATTGATGCTATCCTTCAGTGAGATGTATGTTCAGGTTTGGTCCTGACATTATATGTAACTTCTATATGTAACTCTTACTATGATAAGATGGAGCATCCTTGACATTGCCATGAGTAGGGGAATAAACAGGATGGGACAGGACATCACAAGCTCTCTGCAATTTCTGCAGTTGCTAATACAAAACTGAGTGCCTCACTTCAAAGGAATCTGTAGCTCCAGCTTTGCCTCAGAAGGGTGAATGCACTGATAACAAATTCAAATAGATTCCTGTCTCTCTATGTTGTGGCATGTTTCAAAGTTGATGTGTGTCTGACTGGATTCTCAGGTCTTCCAGGTTCTTGCTAAAAAATTCCAAAATCTGGAAGTCCTAGTCTGTGCATTAATGTCTGAACTGCAGGCAACTTCATCTTACAGACTCATAAAATTGAGGCTTTCAGGCTTGTGGGACAGCTGTCTATTGGACTGCCTCCATGCTGCAGTCTGGTGAAAGCAGCTACCAAGTCAGGGAGTTCACGGGTCAGCTGATTCTGGAAGCTGGATATAAGGAAATGTCTCTGTTCTGGGTTAAGACATATGGTGGCCATAATCTTTGCACCTCTCTCCCCTCTTTTCGGTGGTGAGCAGCCATGAACTTAACAAAAGTCAGATTGATTTCACTTGATAGCTGCTGGAGTCCCACGTAGTACATGCTGTCCATCTGCTGCTCTTAAAATCAATCCTTCTTTCCTCCTCAATATGTCTTACCTGAACATTTTAAAAAAGATGCTTTATCCTTAGAATCTGACACCTATTATATATTGCTACGTGTTTTTGTTTGTATCTTATTTTGTTTTTGTTTTCTCAACACTTCATCCAAAACAAAATATTGTGTTGTCTTACTAAACACTTTTTCTCTTACAACAGTATTCTGGTGATTTATAGAACAGTGAAAAGCAACTCCCAAGACACTTGATGGATCAGATCTTCAGCAGACACATTGTGGCGTAGCCCTGTGGGCCTCACTGAAGCAATTACAATTGACACCAGTGGATGGTCTGGCCCTGCTGTAGCTATTCCACCTTTGAACTATAGCAGCAAAAATCCTAATGCTCATAGCAGAACCAGCAGCATTTCCCATGTGAAGGAAAATCCACACAATGAGCCTACAGGAGGTCATAACTGTGCTGAAGAACATCTGAAAGAATCCCCTCATTTCAGGTTTTCCATGCTATATTCAGCAAGAAGGGCTACAAAACTAAAAAATGCATTCAATTATGGTTTTCATAGTTATAGAACAAACCCAGCAAGGCTGAGATCAACCATTGATTCTAAAGGTTTTGTTAGTTCATGACAGAGATGCTGGGTGATGATGATATGTCTTTTACATTGCAAAAGTGCACAGACATTATTCCAAGATTTAAACCATGCAATTCCCATACCAAACCCAGTGCTTCATGCCCACAAGCCTTGCTGACCAGAGCAATGGGAAAGCTGCACACTTTGAATGTCGGTGGAAATAAAAAAGAATAAGACTTTGTGGCTTCTTAAATCTTCCCTTACCTTCTTGACTTTTAAAATTACTTTTCTATCTCATGAACCGATGTACTGCGTAGGTGAGCCACTCAGTGAGTGCAAAGGTGATTTTCTATTTAGTATTATAGTTAGCAGGCCTACCAGCTCATTGATTCATTAACTCAAAATGAGCACATTCTTTCATTCTTTCTTTTTTTTTTTTTTCAGTTGCACATGGTTCATTTCAGACATATTCCCCTCTGCTTTCAGCAACGTAAGCAAATTAACATCAGTGAGACTCAGAATCTATGAAAATGCAGCCTCTGAGCATCTGTTAAGTAGATTTTTGTTATGCCTTATAAATGAGGATCAGATCTAGGTCAGGTCAAGTGCTGTGAAGGACATGCTAAACATATCAATTTGCAGCAATCACTAATCTCTGTTTTCTGCATTTCTAAGAATGCAGTAATAGCTTATTCATTGAACCAACGTGCAGGATTATTGATAGAATTAACGTACACAACGGTAAAAAGAGGAAATGTCTAGTTTGGGGTTTTTTTTAACATTTACATTTCTTTCTCTCAACTGAAAATCTATAGAGGTTCTTCTGTTTGCAGATTTGATGGAAGATAACAGTGTTAGTAGCATTTGGAAGATCCAGCAGGAGTATTCTCAGCACATCCATGTTAGTCTTTGCATTCTTGCCTCAGCAGGGATGAAGGGGATCAGAATAGATTAGGATGACTAGATAGACATGGAGACTGACCAACCAACCAAACTATCTCTGCTCCCCTTCTGTGGCTGTTGTCAGGAGTCTACTTAATGTACAGCAGTGAAACAACACGCACACTGCGTTACAGACAACACACAGAACATCAGTGGAGAAGGCAAAAATCTTGGCTTCTCTGGCATTGTCCCTCCCACAGTTTATCCAGACAATGCCTTTCACTAAGTGTTACTTGTATTAGAGATGACTTGCACAGGATTTAATCAGTACACCAGATTTCCCCACTTTAAAGAATCTTTTCAATGTAAGAAACTGTACAGTGAAGAAAACAGGAAAGAGAAGTGTGTTTCACTTAACTGAAATCAATTAAAGCATCTGTGGAAAAACATTCTCATTGACATACTTACTCAAGTATAATCCTTAGTGACTCAAACTTTGGATCAAACCCTAAGATTACAACTGCAATCAAATTTTGTATTAAAATACCGCTTCAAATGCAACTGTTTGCTAAGAAAGGCCTTATTACTGGAAGTATGATTGTTGTAATTAATGATTTTGTTTTACTTTTGAAAATAAATTTTATAAATGTTGTCCAGGCAACAATAATTAATAATACATTTCAATTACATTTTACTTGAATTATAAAACTACAAGGGTCAATTTTTCATTGCAGAGATGAAGTAAGCTTCTTCTGAATCACCCAAATCAGCATTTTGCAAGGCATTTTCCTTGGTTATCGAAAATGTTGTTTGACAGGGTATTTTTCTAAGGAAACATACATTCTGGTGAAAACTTGACTGGAAAACTAAGAGTCCAGTCAAATCAACAGCATCTTTACAAAAAATATTAACCTATGGTACAGAAAAGAAGATATAGATGTGATAATAATTTCCATAACTAGAAAAAGAAGCTGTCTGAAGGTGCTGTGATTAATAAGTCACCAAATCAGCCCTTCTTTTATGGCAGCTTTGGAGAGAGACTCAAATAAATCAGATTTGTCATAACTCTAAATACCATTTGAAATGTCAGCTGGGATTTCAAACTTGGTGTACCATGGCAATGTGTTTGTAAGCCTTGACTGCACTTCACTAGGAGCCTGTTGTTTTCACAGATCAAGAAACCATTTTCTGTGGGAGAAATTCTTCATTTTTTTTCAATCATCTTTCTTCTATCTGTTCACGTCAGATAAAGATGCTCATTCTGTTCAATCTGAATGCAATTTTCCTTAACAAACACAACTCTAAGTATGTAAAAGTTGTTCTGCCAGAAACTGTTTTAAACAATGCTGGCTTTTTACCCATTTGTTTTTCACAAAACATGTAGCAGCACAGTGCAGTCATATTGCCTGTACTAGCAGGCAGCTCACTTACTTTCCATGTTTTAAAAATGCCACTTTGCCTTAGAAAAGGTCTCTATTCTTCATAAGCCCTCTGCTGAAATGTAAAGGGTTATTCACTTGAAAGAAAGCAATAAGGGATAGGATGGGATCAATGGAATCTCACAGCAGTTTCTTTATGGCATTTTGCTTTTCAGTGATGAAAACATGAATATGAATCTGAAATAGATTAAAGTCTAATAGAGAAGCCATCAACAGAAAGCAAGAGTATAAAACACCTTGGACTGGATTGGTTTGGAGCAGGCTGTCTGCAAGTTATCTGACTCACTTGTACCTTTACTCTTTTGAATTCAGTTGTGACCACCAGTCTAAGATGCATACCACAGAAGGCAGGGAATACTCTAAATTAATAAGATGTCAGCAGCCAGCAGAGTGACAGCAACAGTGGTTTTACACAACTTTCCATCTATTATATGAAGACTGCATAGAGGAACGGAGAAGAAAGATCTGACTTGGGTTTGTGGCATGAAGGTCCCCCTCAGTGTTAATCTGCCTTTATGCAGCCATGCCAGATTTAGAATTATTTTCTCAGCACAAAGTCACTGCAGTTCAGCAGAGGATCTAAAGATGGAGTAATATTTGAGGAGGCACTTTATGTCTTCTCTGATGCCTGGGATGGTTTAGGACATTATTTGTCCTGACCTATGATTCCTGCTAGTGTAGAAACATCACAAACTAATATTCAGGTACAAGGCCATGTTTCTGTTAGAATGACTACAAAACAGGTTTTTTTTTCTGTTCTTTCAATTCTATTTATATGTATTTTGTCAGTAAATTCTTTTCCATGCCATCAATACATTTGTACTGTCTTTACAAAACTGCATTTTTAGATTCAGGTACAATTTAGTTTATACAAGAGACTCCTATTAAATAAAATGTTAAATTCCACATTTGCAAAACTCCCAAACAACTCCCAAAGAAACAAAGGCCACCATCACTGAAATGAAAAATTTCAGTGTCTCCCTCAAACACCAAAAATATAATTTTCCTGAAAAATCTCACAACAGTACAGGAATAAATGGAGCATCCAAATAACTACTCATTCATTGAATCTTTTAAAGATAATTTTTCAGATAAATTTTCATAATAATATAAGCCTATGAATTAATTTATTCTGAAATTCATTTATGCTGAAATAAAGTGAGGAAAGACTTCTTATCTCTTTTTTTCTAATCTTGAAACTCTTATAAAAAAGCAGTATTAAAAAAGGTTTCTTCTCTAATATTTTTTGGAGAAAGGTGTTATTCATTTACCAGTGTGATATACAGTGACAGAGGAAATGATTCCCTGTTCTGCATTAAAACTCTGAAGTGCATGGTGCAAATACTGAGCAAAGAGAGTGTACAATCCCTGTAGTGGCAGATACAGAGAAGGAAGGCAGCTGGGCAGAAATGTACTGTCAAAACATTCTGCATTGGCAAACCAGACCCTACGTAATTACAGGAAGCATCTTCTGGATAATTGAGGAACATTTAAACCCCTCTGCTTCTGCAGGCATTTAATTGAAAAGCACAAAAAATCCTGCAGAAAGTCAGGATTAGACAATAACAGGAATGGAAAACAATAACATACATAGAATAGTTCTTGTCATGGTATCCTGTTCCACATTCCTTTTGTAAACGAGTAATTATTTTACTTTTTTATTAATTCTAGCAATTACAGAAATGTATCCATTGCTTTTGGAACATTTCTGATGTTTCTGTCTGTAGGAATGGACCAAAAAGTACCGTACCTATGTACAACACACTGCCCATATACGGATCTATGCCAAGCAAAAAGTACACAATTGTCCTTGCTACCAGCACTGCAGCCACATGAAAAAGAAGTGGCCAGACCAACCATTACATGGGCAAGCCAGCTCTGACAATGCAAAACTGCTTTGGAAGCTCTGCTTAAATTTTAGAAGAGTGCAGGTACTTGATCACTCTAGCCAAGGGCAACTGTTCTTACTCATATGGCTGTGAAATGTTTTTGAAGCCACTGGGAATCTAGGTGTGTGTTGCAGCACGGGGAATCCTTACAACAGTATATATGACAGCGATGAACTTTGAAGGAAAGGTGAAGCGGTATTTTTGTAGATGTTCAGGGATTATTTTATTCTTCAGCCACGTGGCTGGAGTTCCCAGGCAGACTGCAACCATGGGACCCTGCTCCCTTCCCGGGCCCCAGGCACCCCAACCACCCAATCAGGAACAGGTATGGGGCACATGTGAAGTGGGGACAGGGACAGAGGCAGATCCGTACCTTGAAGGGTCCCTCCCCTGGGATTTCAGGGGAAGGCACCTCCATAATTCACGCTTGCTTATTAAATAAAGAACATTGGAAAATACAGTTGAATAAACAACAAAATATTTTCAAAGGAAAGGAAGCTACTATCTTGAGTCCCCAGATGTCCAAACAGATTTTCTTTGGAGTATCAGAGGGGAGACAGGACTTGAGCATGCTTCAGATGGAAACTGAGGGAGGGATTTTCTTTTTTGTACCTGTTGAACTCTAAGAAAATGACGGTTAATTTCTTCCCTCCCTCCTTTTCATCCCCCCATTGGCATTGCAAAGGGACTCATGACAAATGAAAAAGCATGGTTTTGTGAGGGGAACCAGAAAGGGAAATTTGGGCTGGGCATATATGGGGGATAAAGGGACATGGGATAAAAGGGGAAAGTGGGATAAGGGAAAGGATAGGGATTATGGGGATATTGTCTAGCCTATCTACTGCCTTTGACAGGGACACCCCCAGGGCCTGTAACACAGGTGGCCTGTAGGCCCTTCCTTCCTTGCACAATTTTAAATTCTACTCTTTCTCCTTCTTCTAAGCTTGGAACATCACTTTTGGGGTTATTTTTTACAATAGCAGATGTATGGACAAAAATACCTTCTCCAGTATCGTTTTTCAACAAGAAACCATAATTTTTCTTTACATTATACCACTTTACGGTTCCAAAACCCCTAGCTGCGATAACCTTTTCATTTTTCTGACTTCCTTTGTTCTTGCTTTCACTTTCGGGTTTTCTCACTCTCTTGTCAGATCTGCCGCAGCCGAGACCACCGGGGCTGGGGCCACCAGCACGTTCCTGTCACGGGGTCTGGACTCCTCGGGATTGTGTGTGGGGCCGAGCGGGCCCGGTCTGGCTGTGCTGCTGCACGCTGACCCTGCCGGCTGCTCCTCCTTCGGCCACCTCTGCACCACCGTTTGGCGCAGTGCTCACTTCCCCTCTGGAGCTCCGCGTGACTGCTCCACGCTCTCCGGGAGTTCACGCGGCTGCATGGCCGTGCCCTGTGAGGTGTTCGCGTGTGCACGGCTTTGTACAGCCGGCGCTGCTGCTGCTGCTGTTGCTGCTGTCGACTACAGACGTGTCGCTGCTGGGGAATAGTGCGGTTCCCTTCTCGCCACCCCGCCACTCCGGCTCGGCTCGGTGTGGCTCACAGCGGTCGCCATAGCGACTGCCACAATCGCTGCTGCCTTTCTTGGCGTGGGGCTCGGGCTCAGACCGTCACACATCACGCGGTTCAGGGTGGCCATCACCGGGTTGCGCCTCAGCCGCCACCGCCCTCACCGCTGCCTCAGGGCAAATGCTGCTGGGCCCATGCTGTTGTGTCGCTCCTGGCTCCACTCCCGCCGCCTCCAGTCTCCCCGCCGGCTCTGCTCCCGCCGTGCCTGGCCTCACTGGCTCTCCCATGCACTGGAGCTCCCTCACTGCCACCCGCAATGCACTGGGCACCCGCAGCTGGGGCTGCGTGGTCTCCGGGATGGTGGAGTAGCCCGCTGCAAGGCGGGCACTGCTCGACCACGTGTTCGCTGCTGAAACCGCAGCGGGACACAGCCGATATTGCTCAACAGTCTCTGAAATCAGGTAATATTCACGGAAATAGTCCTGCATCAGCACATTTTTTGATTCGGAAATTAACTGTGTCCAAACATTCTTCCAAAAGTCCTTGGTAAGGATCAAATCCCCAGAAACATAGAAGAAGTTTTTAAACAGCCATGCCAAAAAGTGTCTTAGTTCTTTCTGAGCTTGAATTAAGCTAAAGTCTACATATTGCTGTTCCAGAACCTTTTTTAGTTTAAGGTAAATGTCTCTTTGTGGTTCGGACAGCCATGAGCCCTTCCATGAGTCCTCCATCATTCAGAGATGGGACAGCAAAACGAAAGCAAGAAGAGATATCGAGAGTTACTCACGAATTATCTTCTCCAGGGATTGTTTGCCCGCATTCTCCACCATTTGTTGTAGTGCGGGGAATCCTTACAACAATATATAAGACAGCGATGGACTTGGAAGTAAAGATGAAGCGATATTTTTGTAGATGTTCAGAGATGATTTATTCCTCCAGCTGCATGGCTGGAGTTCCCAGGCAGTCTCCAGTCATGGGACCCTGTTCTCTTCCCGGGCCCCGGGCACACAAACCACCCAATCAGGAACAGGTATGGGGCACATGTGACATGGGGACAGGGACAGAGGCAGACCCGTACCCTGGAGGGTCCCTCCGCCGGGATTTCAGGGGAAGGCACCTCCACATATGTGATTTTCAAAAGGTGCAGTAATGTAATGTGGTGTACATAAGTGTAAGCCCACCAGCTACACTGTCTGTTTAGTAGAGGCAGAAGAGTTAAAAAAGTTAGAGCAGCAAGGTCTAGCTTCTGTTATAAAGCTTATTGTTTGCTTCACAGTAGCATAATATCAGTGATTTTTAGGAAGCTATTTCTGACTTACATTTGGGTAGAGACTTGAGTTTAAATCTGAGTACATGGAATCCTAGGAAAATCTTTAAAGCACACGAAAATAGGTTGTAAGTGATATCAGAAGAGCAACCTTTGTTTACAAAAATATATTGATTATTGGTTTTAACCCTGACACTCAGTAAAACAGGAAAAAAACATATTTTTCAGTAAAATGAATGCCTTTGTATCAATGACTTAATAGCTTGATATTTTCTTACGGTATTTCTGTTGAGGTTATAAATCATTTTGCTTCATAAGCATTTTGTCAAAGGCTTCTTTTCAACCTGGAATATCAGGTTACTCTTTATTTCCATTAAGATGCATTCTTCTCAATCTATAGAGGTTACATTTCCCTTTTTCTATAGTTTCAAAAAGGTTTTCTCAAGAAAGAACAGGACGCAAGTATTTTACATTTCAAACCCATTTATGAAAATGTTCTAAAAGCCCAAGTAGGAATTCAGTTTTTCAGATGCATTGTGTTTCCTGAAAACAATGGAAACCTTTTCTGCATCCACAGTGAGCATTACACAGCAACAAGATAAAATGGTCTCCGTTCCATCTGTTGAAACACAGCCAACTCTTTTTTTAAGACTAGACTGTATTAAAAGCTTTCTCGGTACCCTTTGCCAGTATGTACCATTTTCTTAAAGTATTATTAAGGCTCTAGAAGTGAACTTAGGAAACTGCAGCCTGGAGGGACCTTTTGGATCATCAGGTACTATTCCCTGCTACTGCAAGAGCACCATGTCAAGTATTATTACTGTAACAAACTTTTACGATGCTATTTTAATTCCTCTTTTACCCCCATCTTCTGGGGGAGAGTCGTTAGAAGCTTGGTCACGCTCCTCTAAATCCAGGGGGCAGCCAGTGTACATCTACCAGAAGCTGTGTAAACTGATGAATTTATGAAGAGCCAGAATACCTTTTTGTAACTTCTCAGGTCCTCTAAAAGGTGCTTCACTTTCTGAATTTCCTCACCCTGGAGTCAGGTACTCTCAGACAATCCAGTAATTTCTTTCTGAGGAAAAAGAGTGTTCTAACCAGGTTCAGTACATGCAGACTCATTTATTTGAAAGCCTTCTTCTTTCCTCTCCCATACAGTATCTGTTATTTATCCCCATCAGTCCATTTTCTCACAGACAGAGTATTCTTTGCAATATTCCTATTTTTTGAATTTTCCTTCTATAAATTGAAAATACTTCTCTCAACCTCCTCTACCTGCTTCTAAATTTCTCACAGTAACAGAGCCATACTTCTTGGTCGACTTCTCGCTACAGTTGTAAGAGACCTATCTGTTTCTTGTCCTTAGATGTTCTTCTAACCTTGGTTAGTTAGGCTGAAACTGTTAAACCAAATCCCTGACCAAGTCTGTGCCCCTTTTGATTGATTTTGGTTTTCTTTAAACTCGTGGTATTAAGAGAGGGAGTAGCTGGTACATATGTAACCAAAATGAGTACAGAAGGGGAATGGTGGGACAGAGATGCATATACAGACTTGTTTTACCAAAAAGAGGAAAAAGTATAGTGAGACAAGGAGAAGGTGGGGGGAGAAGGGAGCCAGACCTTAGGCTGGACCATGGAAATGAGGACTTGGTTGAGTCAGGTAACAGAAATCCTTAATGCTGCTGCAGCACACACCTTCAGAGCTTCAATTTGTCCAGAGTCCAGCTGCTCCAATCTCAACAGAAGGCTATTGTGTTCCCTAGAAAGTCTATGGATCCGTGAGTGACTAGATTCAAATGGCACGGAACAGATCTTGTCTCATGCCTCACTCCTTGCCCCTTTGCAGCTGAAGGATCTGTGAATGCAGCTGCCCTGTACAGACAAAAGCTGAAAGGGATACAAGCATGGAACTGAGGCAAAGGGAGCAGAAATAGGAATTACAGTTGGAGCAGTGAAGGAGCTGGAGACTGTGCTGCACAAGGTATTGGATTTGAATCTATATATAACATCAGATAAAAAAAAGAAAAAAAGGAAATGCTGAGCTATGAACCTATAGTTTAACCTCACCAGGGTTTTGGTGGCATATAAAACACTGTGGCGATTTTATGTCACCTGACCCTGCAGTGAAATCAGTTCCCTAGCCTACTAATCTTATCGTTGGAGTGACAGGGAGTTCATTTCAAAGACCACTAGTATGTGTGTGAGACAAAACAAGCATAAAACCAAACTGCACAAGGTATTTTAATAATTGTCTACTCAGAAAGATGACAGAGGATTTTTTTGGTCTGGATTTTGCCTGTGATCCCTATTAGAGCACAGCTTTATGTTGAAAGCCAGAGTTTATTTTCTATCTATGAGGATTTGTTCTTCAGGGAGAGACAGATGTTTGTGGGAAGTCATGTCTTTTCTCTCAAGACAAAGCTGCAACCTCCAACGATGTACAGAATTTTCAGTATTTTTAAGGGAAGGCTTTCTTGGTGGAAATGAGATTATGTGAGAAGAGCCCCCTAAAGGCCAAGGGTAGCTCCAAGAGTCTCCTTGCCCAGTGAGGCTCTAATACTTTTAGAACACGTGTATTTGGTCTTCTCCTGTACAAGCATTTACGTGACTTATGCAAAGCTCAGATCGGTTTATCGTATGTTTTTCCAGCAGTTTTACCAGAAAACCTCCTCTTGTGAAAAAGGAGAACCATGAAGTTATGGTCTCATCTATCAGCAGATTTAAAAAAGCTTGGTAAAGATGCAGAGATGTAAAGATGTACCCCGCTAATGTGAGTTTTCTGTTATGCAAGAATTGTTTGTAATATAAGGGGCATGACATTGATTCTATTGATTCTATTTATTTATTTATTTATTTATCTATGCAAGACAACTTCTCTAGTTGTGATTATTTAAATTATCTCTGATTTTTATTTGAGGCAACTTCTACTTTAATCCTCATGTAGTCAAATCTATTGGTTTCATTAGATTCATCGAAACCCTTTGTGATCTTAATTCTGCAGTAGGAGAGATGTGACAATAATCACATCTTCTGGACCTCAGAGAACAAAATATGTAAGAAGAAAGAAGTTTCTACAGTGAGAAAGCATGCAGTATATTATAGAGTAAAAATTTTATACACCTTGTGGGAAGTATCATTAACAATACACTCAATATATATTTTGCATTGCATATATGTTATAAAGTCCTTGGTCATTATTTTTTCAAATTAGATATGTCAGTTATTGACCACTATACTGGCTTCCAATCCCTGTAAATTCCTTCTGTATATCTACTCCTTTTCTGGGCATAATTAGTTACTATATAATCTAATTAACAGTTTACATCTTTTCCATCAACTAATTCATGACCTAAAATACCTTTTTTTTGCCTTAATGGTTTCTTTCTAGTAATTTATATTCTACAGGTTGTTCTCTTCATGCTTTAAGTTCAGTCAAGTGGGATATCTCTAGAAGCTTCATAATTTTTCAAGTTCATTTCTCTACCCAGCTTGATCCAGGAGGATCCTGCTTCACCTAAATACTTAAATGTGCATTAAACTTAAGTGTATAGCAGAATACACTTGAAATCATCTAAGCCTTCTAAATTAAGCAGGAGCTTAAGAACCTTGTTGAATTAGGGTGTAGGTGCCTTAAGACATGCTGAGGTATCTACAGTTTCACAAGCAGAAACTTTGTGATTTGCTTTTTTCTTTTACCCTACCTTTTTTCTTTTAAGGTTTTCATCGGATTGAGATAAATTTTCTGGAATTAGCAGAAATTGTGACATCCATAGTATTACTTCTGCTCACTTTTCACCTTCATTATGCTCAATTTAAATAAATTTTGCAGTTAATATTGCATTTCCTGTTATTTATGTGACATGATTTCTACAGTATTCAGGCTTCTTTTTACCTCTTATCTGCTATCTGCACAGTGGGAACAAAAATGAGGTGAGAAAAGGACTCCAAAAGGAAGATAGAGATACTAAATGGTAAAGAAACTAAACTGCTTTCACTTGAAACCAGGAAGGGTCTGAGTGAAA
Organism: Lanius collurio; assembly: GCA_020086605.1. NCBI lineage: Eukaryota > Metazoa > Chordata > Aves > Passeriformes > Laniidae > Lanius > Lanius collurio. The sequence goes on from JACBWW010000015.1 coordinate 21,200,664, forward strand.
AGTGAGCAATAAGGAAAGACTGCTGTATGTAAAAGAGCATATGATTTGGGAAGACACTTAGAAGAAAGAATATGCAAAAAATCTTCATCTCTAGTTTGCAAGTTGAAAATAAAGAGGAAGTCAAATGCAAATGGAGTGACACTTAAGGAGAACCAGGCAAAGAATCAACACAGAGGTAAACACATTACACAAATGCTAGAAGGCTAAAAGTAAACTGGGAATGTCTATCTCTAAATAAAGACACTGATTTACTAAGCTTATCAAAAACCTGGTGACAGGAAAACAATCACTGAAGTACTGTAATGCCATGACAAAATATTCAGTGAAGAAATAGTAAACAGTGCTGCAGTCAGAACAGATCAACATTGTTTATGACAGTATAGAGGTAAGCCTCATCAGCAAGCTAACTGTCTCAGTAAAGACCCAAAATCTGTGTGGATTTAAATTTCAGGCCTAAACAATGTAATAATGGCATTGTGTTACTGAGTATCTCCAGTGAAAAGCCAAACAAGAGGACAGAAAATGCAATTGTTTGGGGTTACTTCAATGATCTTCAAGTACTCAAGGGAAATGTCACATAAATACCTTGTACAGGGCTCAAAGATGAGGTAAATAATTTTTAGGTCATCAACTGCTCTTCAGCAAAGCATCTACCCTTTCTTCTAGTACCTCCTAAGCAAACTACCTCTACCAGAGAACCTTCCTCAGAGAACCTATGGGGCCAACTTTTTAGGCATATCAAGGCTGAAAGATGTCAAATGTATCTTCAGTCTTAAAACAGGTGTTTGGAGTAGGGTGGAGGAGGAACACCACGAGTTACTGTACTGTAATCCTGGCAAGTGTCTAAGGCCATTAAGTAGAGGCTTTTTCATTTCTGTTACAGATATGATGACATTTGGATGAATGCAGTAAACTTGACTAGACCTAATATGTATTCCCTAAACAGAAATCCCACCTTAAAAACCTCATGGGGGTTCTTTGAACAGATTTATGACTGTGTGGACAAGACTGATCCAGGTGATATACTTTACTTAAGTTTTACAGCTATTGTCAGAGGTAATGAACATCTTCCATACAAGACATGAATGATGAACATCCTATCAGGAAGGGAGACGATGGTTTGGGGACATAGAAATCTATAAAATTTTGGATAAAATACAGGCTGTCTAATAAGGCAGGAGGAACAGACTCAAAAAAACAGGAGGTAGTTCCATGCATCAGGCAGTAGAGCTCTGTGACAGGATAGCCCAGGTGCAATTCATAGGGGTCAGGGGGACACAGCAGAAGTAATAAGAAGAAAGACCCTGAGCAGACTACTAACTGAGCAATGAAAAGTCCAGGAAATTTCTCAGCTGAACACAGCAAGAGATTTGGAAAGAATCAGAAAAATGTATGTGAGTGCCTTTTACTTTTCTTTCATGCCTGCTTATGGACCATGCTGGAGATCACTTTCTGGGTTGAACAGACCACCAGTCTGAACCAGTGCTCCCCATTCTTACAAGGGAAACAGATCAGCACAGCCTGGGCTGCATGGATATGCTAGTATGTCAGGCAGCCAGCACTGCTGTGGGGAAAGGATGGAAAGGAGAAGGAGCTCTGGGAGAGAGCAGGAGAAAAATGGGTCAGTTGGCCAAAACAACTGAGTGATGCCACTCACTGAGGGCAGATGGCAAAACCCAATACAAACCTTGTGTATGTTTCATGAGAAAAGCAAAATATCTTTTTAATTCTAATGAGTAGGAGCAGCTTTTCAAAATTACTATTTATTCCATAATAAAGTATTATTAACATTTGTTGATTTGTGTACCAGCCACCACTTCTTCAGTGATCTTCTGGAAACTATTTTTATTGTTTGACAAGTTTCAGGATTTATGGTCCCTACAATGAACAAAGAAAATATAAGCAGATTCCTTTACTAATAAAAATGCAGAGAAATACCTAAAAAACTAGGAAAAAAATTAGACATTTAAAACTGTGATAATATAAAATTTTCTTAAAGGTGTTTTAATTAACAAGTGAATTGCAGTAATAACTAAGACCATTGCCTTAAAAAATGAGTACCCCAATCATTTCTTTTCAGTAAGTAAAATTTACTCAGTTGCAATTTATGGCATATCCTTACAGTTCAGCATACCTCTACAAATCCTCTTCCCCTGCATACTTTTCAAGGGGTTAATTAATTTCATGTCCAAATGAGTGCAAAATACTATTTATTTTCATTATTATCACCCTAATAGGACTAAATTGGTAATCACTTTGATTCTAATGAAAAGTCATAAATATCTCCTTGCCTTCTCTTGTACATTTTATTTTCTATACCATCAGACCAAGGCTGCAACAGCAGACTGGGCTTGCACACTTGGCTGCTTCCCTTCTCCCCAAGATCAGCAGCAGCTGATTTACTCAGTTGTTAAAATAGACTGGCAGTCTGAGCCACTGCTGGTGTTCAACAGTCAGCCTCACCTGTTCAGCCTATCGCTGCCAAATTCAAAGGGGTTTTTTTTCCTCATTTTCTCTTTAAATAACATAGTAGTGGAATACTGAGTTTGCACACAGTGTAGCCACATTAAGCAACAACACACGTGCTGGAGGACAGGATATGCATAGCTGAGAAACTAGGTAAATGGTTTGAGAAAAAACAGAATTCAGTTCAAATAGGACCATTTAATGATACCAGTGGGCAAAAATTATCAGCGGAGGATGACAAGCAATGAGGCAGCAGCATAGTGGGGTACAAGTTGAACCTAAATCAACACTCTCAGACCATAGTATGAGACAATACCATCACTGGCAGCTACAAGACACTTGAAGCCTCTTCTTGCACCATACAGCAGAAGCAGTGTGCAATTTAAGCACTGTGCCTTGCTTTGGGCACTCTCTACAAGAGGGATGCTCATGCACAGAGGGTGGCCTAGAGAAGGGCAAACAAAGTACTGAAAGGCCTGGAGAATGTGAACCCACAAGGAAGAGCTGAAAGAGCTAGCTTTTATTCCAGAAAAGCAAAACATGGAAGGAAGAATATTGCTGGGCTGAGAAGGCATAGTGTAAAAAAGAAAAGGAAATGGATTGCTCTAGATATTTATGAGGGACAGAACGTAGTGCAAAATAGACTTGAACTTCAGAAAAGAAGATATAAGGATATTTCCAGGAAGGCTTTCTATAGACAAGGACAGTGAACCAATAGAAGAACTGATGTGAGAAAGATATAGAGCCTCCATTATCACGCATTTCAAATAAAATATAGGACAAGTATCTGTCAGCGTCTGACACACTACTGACCTTATTCTGAGGCAGAGGCAATAAACCAGATGACTTCTCAAGAATCAAGTTCTCTTTCATGTATATGAATGGTTTAATTCACAAGTCCTGCACAACACTCTCTTTATTGAGACAGATTGTCTGGTTCAAAAAGAACAGAGAATATAGACTGATCTTGTAATTTCTTGACCTTGTGACCAGGTGGGTGTCTTGAAACAATCCAAAGTAACACCTGGACTTTTTCTAGGTGCTCTTGCAGCGCCACTCTAAAAGCATTTTGGCCCCAAGAAATTCCATAAGTTCAGCAAATTAAATTTTAACTTCAGTTATTCTCCTTTATCAGCAATAATGAACTTTAAACTGTCTACTATGCCACAGGGGTCCTCCATTGCTTGCCTTAGCCAGAATTAGAGTCCCTCTGCACACCCTAGGTAATGGGCCAAGGGCTTAGAGATTCCCCTACTAATTTATATCCCTACAGCATCTTATCTCCCAAAATGCTTCATGGTGCTATGACGACATCTCACTGAAATGGAATGAGCCTCGAGAAGAAAAGACAAACGCCAAGGAATATTCTGCATGCTGCATACTTTAGGATAAGAGCAGAAAAGTAATTCTGGCAATGACAAGAAGAAAAAGCAAAGCTGGATCTTTGACATGCACAGTGCAGGCACACCCTCATTTGAAAGATGCCATTCAGAGGAATTACTTCTAAATTGATTTCCCGAATATATTGCTCCCCAAACCATGATTATGCACAGTGCAAATATATCCCATTTGAGTTCTCCTAAAACTCTAATGCATAACAGTAGGAAAGCAAACTGTGCTTTCTGAATGTCAGAAAAAATTAATAAAGCCTGAAGAAGAATATGAATGTGCCTATCTTTTATTTGGGGCTGTAATATGTAGTTATCAATGATGAGGTTCATTACTGAAACACAGTGCAATGACTAAACTACCTAATTCAAACTGTGTGCATTAACTAAAAAATAAATGCAATCATAATTCCATAGTCAGACTCACTATGACAAACCCTTAATAAATGTAAATTATCAGCTGAGGATCTGGACCAGCTTTGCTGTATCTTCCTCCCAATTTAAAAGAAAATGCCATTAGTTGTACATAAGAAATACTGATGCTTCTGTTTTAATTAAACACAGCAGGACTTTTACAGTTTTATGGCACTGCCTAAAAGGAGCTCACAGATCAACCTAGTCAAAGATTCCAGACTGCTCATAGCGGACCTGAAGATGGAAATAGTCATTATGAGTCCAAGATTAGAATTAACCATGATACCAATGATTGCTGACACAAAAAGAAATGGAGCCTGTCTGTAGTACACTTGAAAAGCAAAAAGAGATGCTTGGCAAATATAAATGCTAATGAAAAAACTTACATCTAAATAATGCCTGATCAGTTCATTAATTCAAATTATTTCTCAGTCTTGTATTAACTATCATTTAATAGCTTGGTAGACACAAGCTCATTCTAAAGCAATCAGCAACTGTTCTCTCACTATTCCAATGTGCAAGGTTAAGTGATGTCCAGCCCCAGCAAGTGCCAATCTGATACATTCTAGGCAATCTTGAGGTGAAACAATAGTCTGCTTGCACAAAGCCTACTACAAAGCCACACACTTCTCACTTCACTGCCTTGTTTATTTACCCAGACTAAGCTCCTGCAGCACAGCCTGTCAGAAGAGTAACTGGGCTCACAGGCCCATCAATCAATCAATCCAAACGGACAGTAAAGCTTATTCTGAAGTTCAGCACAGATTTTGTGAAGAAGGTGTAGGCCTCTGAAATACTTAGAGATGTAAATAAATTCACTGTGATGTCTCCGTGTGTTGCTATGAATATGTTAAGGGGACACTGTCAAGGTTGTTTGGCTAAGAAATTGTTAGGCACGAAATTTAAAACAAATAAAGCCTACACAAGACTTACTGTGTAACCCAGCAAAAACAAACCTCAGCCAGCTATTGTTTGGTCCTTTCTGGTTTTATTGTTGTTATTTTTGTTGTTGTGGGGGGCTTTTATTTGGAGGGTTGTTTTTAAATCCATGACCTTGAGAGAAGTTGGCTTACCAAATAAATAAATTACAGGAATGAGAAAGCCAAGATATATGTGAGGCATTCTTTTGGTAGGGCATTTTATTTTTGTGTATCAAACTTAAATAATAGATGTGAGGAACCAGATGAAATTTAAGGACATCACTGAAAAAAAAAATCAGAGTTCAGTCAGAAGATTCACCCATGTGAATTGTAATATCTGCTAACCATTTTATGAAAGCTGTTTTATTTCTGTAGAGTCAAATAATTAAAATTAATTATGCTATATTTCAGTGCCCAAAGGCTTTAGAATTTAAAGGACATTTTAAATTTCTTTCACAGATACCTAAAAAGATATAGAAAACAGTATCTCATCAGTTGTTTCTTTTTTTCTTACAAAAACCAAATATGTGGCCACCGCATTTCTAATTGCATATCCAGCAAAAGAAAGTACCTTTTTAAGAAAGCACTAAAGTAATGTTAAGTAGCAGGAAATAAAATTATATCTCTGTATTTACTCTGACAGACCTAAACCAGAACTATTCCCTTTTCTGTCAGAAAAGATATAATCCATTAAGTGCATTCAGATCCCTTCTTTTTCTGGTCTCTTTTAGAGGTGTTTTTTCATCTCAAGCAACCCCCAAATTTAGGGAAAATCAATTGTTTCATCTATTAATATATACTCCTTTGGTTTCTGTTTTGTTTTGCTTCTCCCCAGTGAAGCTTTCAATATCACCTTTATTTTCTATGGTAATAATTTCCAAAATCACTATGAAAGTTCTTCTCCCTTTTTGTGTATCTAAAAATAATGCCATTTTTATTATCCAAAACCACACAAAATATTCCAACCAACATAGAGCAACTTTAAATATGCATTTAGGTTATGCTTAATATCCTCTCCATTAAAGAAGGACACTGAGGTGCTGGAGAAGGGCAGCAGAGCTGGGCAAGGGTCTGGAGCACAATTCCTGTGAGGAGCAGCTAAGGGAGCTGGGTTTTTCAGCCTAGAGAAAAGGAGGGGTGACCTTATCACTCCCTACAGCTGCCTGAGAGCAGGTTGCAGTCAGGGGCCCGCCAGCCTCTTCTCCCAGGCAACTGGTGACAAGGCAAGAGGAAATGGCCTCAGGCTGCACCAGGAAGGTATAGGTTGCACATCAGGAGGAATTTCTTCATGGAAAACGTTGTCAAACATTCGAATGGGCTGCCCAGGGAGGTGGTGGAGTCATCATCCTTGGAGGTGTTTAACAAAGACTGGATGTGACACTAGACCATGGTCTAGTTGGCACGGTGGTAATCAGTCAAAGGTTGGACTCAATGATCTCAGAGGTCTTCTCCAACCTAATGGACACTGTGATTGTTCTATGATTAATGCAGGCACGCTTTGAGTTTGTTTGTCATTGTCTGGCCTTGTATTTTTTAAATAGTTGGAACAATAGCATTTAATGGAAATTCTTCACAGTTGGAGTATATTACTTTGTTTAATTAATTGAAATATGTACTACAGGACTCTTTATCTAGGTTACACTTTGACTATTTACAAACGTGTATTTAAAATTAATAAACATCCAGATAACTTTGTGGTGCTGTTTTATAAAAATTACTGAAAAAATCAGGAAAATCACTGAATTTCTACTGCTCTAAAGGTTAAGAATGCGACAAATTTTGTTTTGACTAAAATAAATCTCACATATCATTTAAAACCTGATTCTACATGCCTTTCTCAGAGACACCTTAGAAAACTACTTCTGTAAACATTAAAGCAGGTTTTAAGTGAATGCTGATGAAGAGATATTGTTGTATGATTTAAAAGTCAGAAGAAAAGGGAGAAGAGTGGAACATGGCATAAAATCTAATTTCCAAAACTAGTTATGAAAAATTATAACTAGGTAAGTGTTCTAAACAAAATAAATTTATTGCAAGACAAAACAAAGAACATACAAAGCCTTCAAAAATAACTATTAAACCAAAGCATATAATTATTTGTAATCAGGAGATTCAGGTCATGGAAGTATTGGCTGAAATTTCTGGACATGTGGAAAGCGACTTTTAAACACTACTCACTCTCTACTAACAAAGTTTGTGGAGGCCTCAGAATAATTTTGTGCCTCTTACCAGTACTGGAAGAAGGGTGTATGATGAAGGTGACTGTAGAGCTGTTCTCGTCCTGCCCTCTGCACTGAGCCTGTGCCTGCAGTCTCAGACAAGGAAAGCTCAGACAGAAGCTGCTCATGGTTTATGCATCTTCCTGCAGCAGGCTCAGCACACAGTGTGAGTATCTGTGGGTGGTATGGCTGGAGCTTGGAACACACAGATGGGTCTCACTCCACCTTCCCAGAAGCCCTGCATCACACCCGTGCAGAGCTCCATCACCCAGCTTGGGCATGCAGATCCAAGTCACAATGAAACTGGGGAAACAAAACTTCCTATGGCTTACCTCAAAAACTATTATGGAATGAGAAAGCACAAAGACAGGAAAACAACACAGGCAGGTGCACAACTGCTTATTTCAGCAGATCAGAATCGCAAGGAGAGAATCTGTTTTTTTCTAGCAGAAGTTGGCAGCTTTGTGGTCATTACCCCAATTTGGCTGTAAACTTCCACGTTTGCATGATTCATTATTTGCCACCTTCCAGAGCTGCCAGTGTGGAAGGGATACATTTCAAACTGAGGTGAAGCACACATCTAATTGTACTGCAAGAAGTAAACTAGACGCAGCACAAAGAGGTTGCTTTAAATTTGTCGGGTCTTACTTAAGCATTATTTTCTTGGAATAGAACATGGAAGAGACTCAACTGAGGAACTAACAGCTTCCTTCATTTCAGAGCTAGAACTAATCGCTACCTACACTCCTTAATGATTTCAGTCTACTGTTCTGGTCAGTCAAACCACACGTTAAAGTGTGCAAAGGAATTCTTCCGTGCTTATATCAAATATGTGGCCTTTATTATCCAGAAAATTCAGTGTAAACCACTCATACCTAATTGTTTTGGCATTTGTGGGAGGACTGACTCATTCTCCCCAAAATACAAGGTTTGGGAGACTACAAACTCCTACTCTCTTAATCTATTTGTGGAGCCAAGGGAGCAGCTGATCTTCATTTACTGAGAACTAGTAACTTCTCACAAACTCCAGTCCAGAAATTCAGAATATATGCACTCCTTGCTCTACCCACCCCCGAAAATGGGAAAAATCCCAGTGAATCGGAAAGATTCTAGCTGAACATTTTCCAAAGTAGTGCTTTTTTTTCCCCCCCAAAGTTTCTTTTATTCTTTTCAGCAAATTATTTCAAGACAATACTTACTTCTCTTAATTTTTCCTTTCACTATATGAAAGAAAAAAAAACTTAAATGTATCACAAAGATCTAGCTCTGGTCCTTCACCTGAAAAACCTTAGGTAATATGCCCTGATTCACAGTTTAAATGACAAATGAGTCTAGTTAAGTGTTCAGGTTTACAGTTCTCTTTGTTCTGTTCTCAATTCCTCTCCTTCACACCAACATCAAACAAGAACCTTAGATATTTCTGCAATGTTTGGCCCTCCTCATACAAAACTTTCTTTATTAAAGAAAAGGCAAACAAGCCACATTTTTAAAATTAGGTTCAATTAGGTGACCTAGATCAAGGTGAACAAGTTTATGTCTATATTTATGAACCTTCACAAAGTGATACTTGTTTGATCATTTTTGATAAGACTCTTGTCACTTTGTGTAACAAAATGCTGTGCATCTGTAAAGTCACAGATAGTTCTGCCTGTTCTCTTCAGTCACCCCAGGCAGGAAGTCACTCCATCCACAATCCATGTGCATTCAAGCTTGGTTGTCCTTCTGGTGACTGGAGTTAGTACAGAGTAAGGCACAATTCATGACTTGGATATCATGCCAAATTTTCAAACTGTTAAGCACCCACTCTGAGTTTACCCAACCAACCAAGGCTTAAGGGCTTAGAAGGACAGGAGCTCTTTGCTATAATCCAATGGAATTGGCTCTGAGCTTGAGTATTGCACAGCACAACTCTAGACACTATGAAAATTAAGAAAAATTAATTATGCAAGTTAGGAATGTAGGAAACTAAAACACAGATTCCAGAAGAGGAAGATTAAGCCATACTTCTTTACACCATCAAGTCAGTCCAAAAGCAGGATTGTGCTCTACCACCTTCATACAATCATGAGGGTGGTCTTGTAAAAAGGAATAATCATGAAATAAATTCCAAAATCAGAGAAATAAGATTGAAACAAAATGCACCAAGTGAGACAGCCTGAAAGTTTTTAAAATATAAACTTAATTTTAAAAGGTTGTTTTGTATGCTTGCTTGGTGAGATTTTATTTCTCTATTCTTTAATTGCGACCTTAAATTATTATAAGACCTTATCTTCAAAATTCCTTTTATGCAGTGATTTTCAGATATACCAGCAACCTTTCCACACAGCCTTGTTGAGGTTGAGAGGCAAGGGCTGCTTGTCAAGGGATGTTTGTTTAATTAGCTGTGGGGGTTTTTTTCAGACAGCTTGAACTGTTTCAAATGAGCATTTAAAGTTCTTACTCAGAGTGAACCAGATCATTAAACTGTGTCTCCCACTGTGCTCACATTTAAGCCTGTATATTACTTCACTCACATGAGTAACCCTCTTGACCTCTCTCTGGGATCAGGCATCAGAACTGTGCTAGGGTCTGCCTGTCCCCAGAACAGGGAATAAACACAAACAGTCTAGTTATGAGCCAAAAACATATTGCAAAACTTTTAATAAAGAAACTCCAACTTTTCTATTGAAAATTAATAGAATTCAGTTTTGTCAAGATTTTTTCTGGGTTAACATCAGATCTGAGAGAAGCCTGAAATCCTTCCAAGTGAGAATACTTTTTGACAGCCCATTAATTTAGCCATGTTCTCTATGTCATTTTGGTTGCCTTTCTGTTCACTTCTGAATCACTGTGAAAATGACATTCCAGAATTGTGTGTGAAGGTTTTCAGGGCCACCATACTAAAAGAAAGATTAGAAAAAAGGATAAGAGTGGGAGTTGCCATCCGATGCTGCAGGGTTTACAGTCAAGGTAAATTCACTTATCAATTCCCATCCTATCATCTTTCATTAGTTAGTTCAGTGCAGGGTCTGAACACCTCACGGACTACTTGTCACAGGGACCAAAAGAGAGATAAGAAATGATGTAAAACTATTTCCCTTGACAGCAGCAACACAGATGGAGACTTCATTCTGACCATATTGTCTGCTTTAGTGCCATCCCTAAAGCCATTAACTATCATAATGATGGGGCTCCAGTTATTTATTTCTTCACAATTTCCTGATGTTTTTTGCAGCATTACATCAGCGTGCCGAGACCTATGACAAGCCTTTGTGTTTGTCCTTGAAGGCAGCTGTCACATATAAAATGCTCGGTCTAAGGTATTCATTCACTTATCAGCAGAAGTACAAATGTGAACTAAAACACCAATTCTGTACAGTAACTGATACAACACAAAATAGAAACGTGTTATGCTTATTTGCTACATATCTTGTATCATTGCTTGTATCAGGGCTGGAGGGTTTGTTTTTTTTGAACATTTCTGGCATTATACTAATGGTGAAAATCATCAGATAATACTTACTATTACTGTTGTTTTATAATTTGTTTCATTGCAAATGCCCTTGTTAAAATTAATACTTCCTGACTTTCGGGGAGAAATAAAAAATATTTTTCTCAAAATTATGATTTAATAAAAAGTGTATAAATATAGTAGTGTAGACTGATAAAATTAAGAACTATCCCTTCCATGTTTTTTCCTTTCATGCTTACTCAGACAATACAGAGTTCCCTAACTGTAGACCTGCAATAAGCAGCTCCCTAATTCAAGATCTGGAAAAAAAAGGTATTTAAAATTGGAGATTACAGCAAATTAAGGAACAAGGTGGTGAGTGGTATAGGAATAGGGCATGACTAACACCAAAATCATACAATCATAGAATGTCAGTTTGGAAGGCTACTCAAGGATGATTTGGTCCAACCTTTCTCAGCAAAAGCATCTTCTAGACAAGATGGCCCAGAACCCTGCCCAGCTGAATCTTAAAACTGTCCAAGGTCAAGGAAACCATCCCTTTCCTGGGAAGACTCTTCTAATGACTAATTTTTCTCATAATGAAAATTATTTCTCTTGCCTATTTGGAATACTCCAGGAGTAACACGTACCCATTACCCCTTGCCTTTTCACATGTGACTTGATGTAAAAAAGGAGCCTCCATTTTCTTTGTGGGTACCCTTTAAATACTTGAATGGTGTTAGGACCTCCCCTAAACCTTATTTTCTCAAGGCTGTACAATCCCATTTCTCTCAGCCTTTCCTCGTATACCAGGCTTCCTTTTCCTTTAAGTGGGTTTAGGTGGAAGACTGGGTGAAATTGTTAATAATTTTCCTAATCAGCTTCTTCATATCAAGTAGACATTTTCAGAAAAAAAGAAAAAAAAAAAAAGAAAGAAAAAAATACTTGCAAAAGGTTCTGCAGAGATTTCTGACTCTGTGGACAACAGAGAACACTGATACCCCCCCCCCCCGATACCCTGCTAGGGTAGCACAAACTCAACTTTTTCTCATATTTTACTTCAAAGACACTAATCAGACTTAGCTAGCAATTGCCACATACACCTTTAGCAAACTTAGCTCACAGTCACTGAAATAATTTACAATATTGGAAAATGATGTTCAGAATAGCCCAAATTAAAAAAAGCTAACAAAACCAAACCACAGTGTAACAAGGCACTCTAAATAGCTCATTTATGAGAACAACATTATTTATCTGCTCTGTGTCAAGGAGATTCCCACTCCAGCATGTACCCTGACAGTAGTGAAGCAGAAAAACCAAGATGGAATTATTAGAGAGATGCATTTTGTATTCCTAACACTTTTATCCCAGGTGTAGTTATGTCACTTATTACCTGTCAGGGCAAATTTAGCCCTTGGCTGCCATTCTCACAACCACTGTCATTTCCGATGGAGCCGAGGTGTTTACATACATGCAGCAAATTATGAAATAGAAGCATCCTAAAGAGTTGTGAAATCTGCCTCACCATTTGTCTGATTTCATTTACTTAGGAAGTAGCTTAAATTACCAGTCCCTTCAGTTAGCCCATGTGTGATCCACAGAGACTCCCTTTCTGCTGTTTTTGGCTTTCCCTGGGAGAGCAAGTATTCACACCTGTGCTATTCATAGTGCTGCTTGTCAATACAGTGCAGCAACCCACGTTCCTTGTAATTGCAATGGTAGCTTTGATGCTCAGAGCTACTGTTCTGCAAAAATTAACAGGGAGATGTTTGGTCCTTCTAATCACAGTGATGTTTACAATTTGCTACAAATTCAGCTAATAGGATCCTAACTGGAACAAGCTCTATGGTGAATGCATAGTGGGAACATGAGCATGTGCTGGACTCACAGCCAGTTGTAGGTGATAAATCTTGTTGCCATGTTCAGAGTCATGGAGTTTAACATGATAATTTGCCAAAGTGGCTTGAATCCTATTAGAAAAAAACTGGAAACACTTAAATATCAAACACGCCCATTGAAAGGACCTCATTCAGCTCATTCATTTAAACCCCAAGCTGCAGAGGTACTGTGTATCTGGACAAAATGTGTGGTAGGCCAGCTGTGTCCATACACATGTTTATGGACATGTACTCACACATTGAGCCCCTCTAAACCCCCTCTGCAAATAACCCCTTCAGTAGGAAAATTCAGAAATTCAAAGTAACTCTTGAAATAACTGTATCACTCACACTAGAAAATATTTTGTGCTCCTATATCCCCTAATTTTTTTTTTCTTTTTAAACAGAAGGCAAGAGGCTGAGGTTCTTATTTCCATATATTGCTTTAAAAGCATTACAAGTATGTGAAATTTTGTCAATAATCACGTCTCACATAACTCCCAAGAGAAGACGATGACTCTCCCTTTACATCTACCTTTATGCACAACTCTATAATTTTTAAGTCTGACATCGAGTATCGCTTAAGGGCTAGAAATACTACTGAAAGAAAGACTTCCAGTGGGAAGTTGAGAGGACTTCCCCTGCCCTCCAAGAACCACATATGACAACATAATTCACATAAAAATGAAATGTATGAGGTACTTCAAGTCTGCTTCATGCAAATAATAATGCAATAACCACTAAAACCCATGGTAATTACATTGTCAAATATGTATTTCTTTAAGAGGAAAGTACAGTAGATTTAAACTCTGGTGATTTATGGAGGGAAGGTGCATTTCACAGGCCCTGTGTAACATCTGTGTAAATCACAGATCTGTGATTGTCTGTCACAATGTGTTCCTCTGTGATCTTCTTCATATGCTTTCATCTAATTCTGGAAGAGCACAAGCCAGTCCCTTCAAACAGCAACGAACTACAAGGACCATATGTTTCCAGTGTATATAATGTACACAAACAAACATGCTAAGTGTTGGCTGGCCCTAGCCTATATTGAATCCCAGCCACAAGCCTACTTGCCAATGAGTTGCATTGTTTGCACACTTGCAGAAGTTGTCACTTTTTACATTCTTTTTTATTGAAGTAGAATGAACAACAGGCAGGACTGCCAGAGAACAATAGCTTTTGATTTCTTGTCACACAAAAGTCCTCCAGTGCAGAAGTCTGGCACTGACAGGAACACTGAATGTGTTTAGTATTTGAACTCTTTTTTTCTTTGTTCTTAGAATATAAAACAAAATAGAATTTCTTCCCTGATAAGAGGAAATGTGAGTTGTAGCGCACAGGCTCTGGAAGGCTCATATGTTTCCTGTCACTAGTTTCACCTACCAGCAGTGAAGTATGGAATAGGTTTTTATAAAGATTAGAATGTAAGTGGGCGTGCACCTGTATGGCCAAGTTTATTATTGACAGCTTTCATTTCTGCTCCAGTGGTGCATAAAAATGTGTGGCATCAAAACACGAGTCCAATTTATCTGACAGGCAACAGCTATATGCCTTTTCAAAGTAGAGGTTTAGAAAAGAATCTTACATTAAATGAAAAGCTCCAACCCGCTCAACTTCTGTTCAACTAAATGACTGCTTTCACTGCAAATTTTCCTTCAAAATTCCCGTCATTCAGTATTCCTATGCATTTTTCCAGCTCTGTAAGTGTACATATCTCATTGCTATGTGAAGAATCAAATTCTATTTCACTGTTAGAAAGAAGTCCAGATTTACAAATGCAGACAGTGAACTCTGAACTACAGGTTTCCCTTCCAGGGTTTAGATAACCTCTGTGGTTGCCTCTACCTTTCCTGTTATGGATGTTTCTACTGTTACAGAAGCTAAACTTTTCAGAAGATGCAGTAGGCATCAGTGAGACCTCATTATATTTTCCTCACTTGGCAGTTTTTCTGCCACTGCCTTCACAGACTAATTACACACCTTCTACATAAAAACCAGTGTTAAGGTTCTTGACTGACTTTAGACTATTGTCAGCACTTCTTGCAAAGATCATAATTTAGGACAGGATGTAACTCTGTTGCCTGCATGTACATACACCTCTGATTTATGTCCTCTGCTACATCATTTGCACATCATAATCACCAATCTCTGCAGAAACATGGCAAGTGAGCATCATGCCAACCACACACAACTACTTCAGAGGGACTTGTGCACTTGTCCAGACATCCACGTGCATTTCCCCAAATCAGGCAATCTGGCTTCAGTAACTTTCCACAACTGTACAGCCCTAGAATCTGTATGCATACAATATAACTTTCATAGGGGGAACCATGAAATTAAAAAAATTTCTTTTCCAGTCATATTCTGACAACATTGAAAAAAATCCAAACCTTAACAAAACAAATCTATCAACTTGTAAAAAGTTTCCTGGAAGAATTGCTAGTAGTCTTGCTTAGACCTTTTAGTTATAGCAACACTTTCTTTTTCCAGTGATCTAACTAGAAAATTCTTTTACACTTGAGAATCTGAAGATATTTAGGATTTTTTTAACTTTAGAAATTGTATTCTTCTTATTTCTTTGTTTTTTAACAGCTGATTAAATTTATTAACCACTGAACCAAAAGTGCACAATGTAGTTCAACAGCAACAACTATTTCTATTATTGCTACTTGGAGACAGAAGGTAACATGAGGAATGGGAACCCACCCCTCATGTGAGACAGTCTTGAGATACAGACTCTCCTGGGAGACAGTCACTAATTCAAATCACATCCAGGTGCGGGATTTTAGGGAGTGTCACTATTTAAGATCCTGTTCCAACCATCACCAACGAAACTATCCCTACCTTTTAGCTACAACTTGTCCAATGTACAAGAAACCTGAGCTTGAGAATCTTGTTTCCTTGTGATGAAGTGTACATGTCTTAAAAAGTAGTGAATCCTTCCAAAAATTCCAGTACTGTCACTTTAAGTTCATAAGGAAAGAAAACATACTGAAATACGCTGAAGGTGGTGCCTTTCCTTGGTAGAAGATGTACCTGTTTTGGGAATTCATTCAGGAGCACTGTTCTCATGGCAGGATGGCAGATGTCTACATGCAAACACAAAACAAGACATCTGTCCTGATCCATTCACCTCATTAAAGGTGAAAGAGAACATCATTTTATATTCTTGTCTTACTCCACAAATCACAGAGAAAGAATGTTTGTTACTGGTCTTGCTTTTGTAAGAAAAGATTCTACAAGGAGTGATTCAGGATCCAACAGGAGGAAAAAAAAAAAAACCTAGCAAAGCTTTGCATTTCCATACAGAGCCTTGGGAGATTTGCCCTTCAATTTCCAAACAGAAGCCTAAATGTTGTTTTTGCACTTTCCTTCCATTATTGTCCTTACCTCACTGGTGTGAATAGTGTCAATGAATTAAGTATCCTCAGTGTGACACAAGGGAATTGCAAAATATGACTGCTGGAATATGTTGATATTCACTTGTGTTTACATATTTTTTTTAAAGAAGGATTTGTGTCTGTGTCTTAACACAAAAAAAAAAAAAAAAAGAAAAAAAAGAAAAAAAAAAAAGAAATACAGAAGGATGATTCCCAGTGGAGTTTTGAAGCATGCCTATTAAGCTGATTTAGTAGCTAACAACTTTGAAAAAGACTGTCATTTAAATCCTCTAAAATAGTTTCTACTCTCACAGACTACCAGTATCAGGGGAATCTTTATTATGTTTTTGCCTCCAGATGTAGCTCATCCCAGCTGCTGAAAATGAGAATGACTAGATGTGAATAAATCAGTGTTTCCACTTACACTAACATATCTGAAATGATTGGGCTGACCCCAATAACAGACACAAGTATGGTTATTTTTTTTGTGGGGTTTTTTGTTTTTATGGGATTTTTTTATGACCCATAGGGCTTTGGATCCTCTGCAAGTAAAAATGGAAAATATTCAGTGCTGCCAGGTTTCACACAGCATATGTGAACAACAAACTCTCCCCGTTGTTTAATGCCTGAATCATTTCAGGCTAACTCTGCTTGCCCTGCACACACACAGACACCACCTGCAACACACAGACACCACCTGCATGGCTGCACAGATGCACCCACACAGTCACGGACTGGCAGAGTGGACAATCACGTTTGCTTTGGAGACAGCTCCCCATCAAGTTAGCATATGGTGATAGCACGCTGAGTGACAACAGGGTGATTGCTTTCTGGGACAAACTCAAGCTTGCAGCCTTGAGAACAGCAAAGTAAGAGGTTTTTAGGAAGGTGATGCCACTGACTCTGGGAAGACAGCTGCCCAATGCAAGAGCATCTCCCAGAAGACTGGAATTGGCAATAGCTGGTTGGTCATTCCTGACTGAAGAGAACAGCACACTGCAGAACAGATGACTGAATGGGAAATAAGGAGGGGGAAAAATGAGAGGAGAAGGAAGGAAAAAAAAATCTTTGTATCTTTCTTCTGTAGGATATGCAAGCAAGTAATATGCTTGTCATGGAAGCAAATTAGCACCCTTTCCTGCCTCATATTGTTGTCTGGAATGTTACACCCTATCACGTCTTTCTCTCCTCTTCTAAATATCATCCCCATCAGTTTCCTTTTTCTCAGCCTGCTGGAGTGCAGCACAGGTCTGACTTAGGTCTCTCAATTTGTGACACTAAACCTGGGGTAATGACTGAACAGGACAAAGTGCTTCATATGCTAGCTTTTGTCTAATCCTGCTTATCTCTCATTCTCTGACCCTACCAGATTTTGCAGTCAGTTCTACTTACAAAAAACATGTCAATTTTCACTTAAAAAACAGTGGTGTGGAAGCACAATTCCTGTCTCACAAACGTTGCGGGTTTTCTGTTCTCTTCCCATCACTTCCCTTACATTTTCTCTGCCATATTTTTCTTGTCTACTAGAACTCCTTCCCTCATCTTCCACTTTGTGATTCTACATCAGCCTTTTCATCCCTCAGCCCTCCTGATGAGCTTTTTTTAATTTTTTTAATAAAGTTAATAAAAGATTAAAATTGCTTAGTTAAAGCCCAGATGAAAATGGGACATTCTGCAGTAGAAACACAGAAGGCAGTCATCCTAATATACTCAGTTCTGATTCTCAGGTCTCTTTTAATGTTATGTAGCCAAATCAAATACAGTAGGCCCATAGTAACTCTCCTCCTCTCCTCTATGTGACATCACAGGAGGACATGCTTGGAAAGTACAATATTTTCTTCTTTCAGAAGAAAGGTTTTGCTTTTTGTGATTTGTTTTTGGGGTTTTTTTTAATGCTTGATTTGCCCCTTTCATGTAGCAGTTCATTACTTAAACAAACAAAAAAAAAAGTGTTAGCATAAATTAAATCACATTCTAAGGACAAGTTGCTTTCTATTAGTACCATATTCCAAACTACATTTCTCTTCTTAAACAGTCCCTTATTTCAATAGCTCTATTTTGAAAACAATATGTCAGAGTGGGGCAGTGATCTAACCCTCTCCAAAAAAGCATCTGTGCTGAAAACTAAGAAATACATGATTGGATATAGGCTGAACCAACCAATCCCACTTGGTATAACAAATGCCAGTAAACATAGCTTAAGTGAATTGCATAAATCTCCAAGACAGATGGGACATTATATATAGGCAATTGTCTTATATATAATCTTTTATATATAATCCTATTTTAAATAGCTTCATTTTTAAAAGAATGCTAAATATATTATAATAACTAGAAGAAAGAGACAGATGGGAGGACAAGATCTAGATTTGGCCTTCAGACAGACAAAAAGTGTTACTTTCATTTCATAGAGTTATATATGTTCATTTATTTTGATTTATAAGCTGTTTCTTTGGTAAGGCTGGAACCATAAAAATCTGATGGCAATTGCTTATTGAAAGCTCTCTTTCCTCTCACTCACACAGAACTCCTCCAGCATTCTACTGACATTTATTCCACCTCCACAAATCCCCTGAACATTTGTATTTAAGGCTATTATTTTGTCAATGCAACTACATATATCAGTGGCAAGTATACACAAGCTCCAGAAAGGCTTCAATGCTCAGTGTGAGCCTTCATCATTTTGTAGGTGACCTTTGTTTCTGATGGAGGAAAGGAAACAGTTCTAAGCACAGCAGACCTGCTTTTGCTTCAGCAATAGTTCAAAGAGCACAGTGACAAAAACCTATAGCTGTGAAGGGTTTTTCAGTACAAGATTTTTTCTTAGATGCTTTACTTTCTGCCTAAGGTGAAAGAGCTACTGTTAAGTTATCATTACTTTAGCTGATGGAGCTAGTATCAGATATATACAGAGCAAATGGTTTAATCATTAGAACAGATGCTTCTGAGCTTACAGCCATGGATTTAAACCCCAACTGGGAATTCACTATTAGCTCTATCATTAGCATAAATTGATTGCTGTGATTGGCTAATCACTTAATTAGCAAAGAGATCCTTATTAGAGTACCATTCTGGAATAGTTTCTACAAATACAGGATTTCTTAGGTACATTGTTTAGATTTTAGGCTCTATTTTTACTTGCCATTTCTGCTGGTTTCAAAAATCATAGATTATCATGAATATACCACAGATCATACTATCTTCCAATTTTAGAGACTTATAAAATGAGGAAAATGGATAAAAAATAACTTTTTTCTCAGCTTTCTACAAGGATTTCCTCAAACTCTCCAATGTCCTTTCTCAGTCCAACGTGGAGTTCATTGCACTGTAAAGTTTCATTGTCAGCTCATTTATTGCCCTTAAAGTCACAGACCAACCCTGACCTTTGATCACAAGAGTGGCTCCTGGGTGCAGAGTAAGAGACCATGTGTTGCCTCCTAGAGCAATGAAGTTGCCATCTACATTCCTTACAAGGATTACCATAAGAGTGATATGAAGGGAGGAGATGAATCTTCTGGTTAAAATAATAGATAATACAATATGTAGTGCTGAAAAGGTATGAATAAGCTATAAGGAAATTGTTTCGAAGGCCAGTCCAGCAATTCTCCGAAAGAATCCCATGGGCTCTGCTGCTTTCCCTCTCTGATGAGTCAGATTAACCGCCTCACTCAGTGGCATCACAAAGTAACTAGTTTAAAACAGCACTTCAAGAGCTTTTTAAAAGTAAGAATTAAGTGAGTCTGTCTGGTTTAATTTCATTTAATGTAAGCGAGCCTCTGAACTGCATTCCTTTGCTCTAACATTGAGCTTGAAGCCTTGCTGGCTGATTAATGCCAAGCTGTTTGAAGTATACTCTTTTCTTATCTAGCACTATGCAGGCCTCACTACAGCCTGGGGAGATCCGCTGCTAAGTCAGAGCTCGGGGAGATTTTTGTCTGCTCTTCACAGAGGGGGATGGAGGCCAGATAAGCCTTACACTATAAAATAGAAAACAAAATGAAAACCTGTTGCCAATCCTGAAAAACTTGTTTATATGGAAACGAGGGGGAAACAGTGCACTGTAACACTGACTCACTCTATCTGCCTGTTTGCGCATGACTTTCACTATGTTCATACATTAATGTCCTCTCAATTTAAAAACAATCAGGTACCAACACCAAAAACCTTATCTTTCTCTGCAGATATCCTTTTAAATTCTATTCAGACTTCTAATAATGTAAATATGTATAATAATAGTAATAATCATTAAAGAAACACCAGAAAGTATTTGATTAACCTCTAAAAGGGTAGTTAGGAACACCTTCTTCTCACAGACTGTGGGTCACAACTTCATACTGTATTCAGTGAACTTCACTCTGTCTCTCTGATCTTTTTAAAATCTATAAATATTACAGATTCCAAAGAAATAAAACTTAAGGTATCTTCAGCAAAATGTGGGGAGCAACTTAAATGCATAGACATTCATACATTGATTTCTCTTGCCACTCACTGCCCATTGGCAGCACATCGCGAAGGTGTGTGTCTTCCATCTTCTTTGCTGCTAGAAAGTTGCATAAATCTCTGGCTTTGATAGCATTAAATAGTACTTCATTCTAATATGATACTCAAAGCTGTTTAGTGTTGGAGCCAAAGAAATGAAAACAAAACAAAAAAAAAAGCAGTTCTTGTCTTAACCTACTGTGATGCTTTCAGCAGTCTCCAGCTGAGAACAGCTCCCTCATCAATATCATCTACAGAGATCAAGATATGAAAACACTAAAATTGAAGGTGTTTCCCTGTGGCTTTCAGATGCATTTAAAAGAAGGCTGAGAGTAGGTAAAAGTGTTTAGAAGCAACACAGGTTTGCTGAAGCATATTTCTCTGTAAGTGCTGTGAGGTTATTTGAAAATATTGTGAAACATTAAGGGGCATAAGACAAAATAAACCAAGAAAAAGGAAAAAAGAAGAGAGATCTCTTTTGAAGACTACACCATTATGAAAGTCTCCATCTCAGAAATATTTATGACAGGCAAAAGAAAATAACCTCTGTACTTCCTTGTTAACAAACTTCAATAAATCAATATATTGTTTTGCTAAGCAGATGAACATTAGGTGAACTTAATTGTATTAAGGCCAAGATAATCTCTGAGTACACATGAGAGTTTTTATGAAAAGGAAATCTTTTCTTAGCTGGGCTGGTAGAGTTAGAAAAGAAGATGGGGTAGGAAGGGATGCAGACTCAAAAAACAGACCAGCACCAACACATGGAGAAACTTCTGGGAACATGTTCTGT
This sequence comes from Lanius collurio, assembly GCA_020086605.1. Lineage (NCBI taxonomy): Eukaryota > Metazoa > Chordata > Aves > Passeriformes > Laniidae > Lanius > Lanius collurio. The sequence continues at coordinate 21,222,033 of JACBWW010000015.1, forward strand.
AAGTTGGATCATTTTTCCTTCTCACTTCCACTCCCCAAACATTTCTTCTATGTTTTTACAAAATGTGCCTCATTACAAACCGTGTCTTTGGAAAGTCTTTAATGCAGAGCACCATCTGACCACCACAGGTCACAGAATTAACCACTTCAAAGAAAAAATCTGTTCTAAAGCTCATGCATATTGAGAGGATTGAGTGCCTCATGTGAGTATGTATTAAAAAAAATCTACTATAAAACACACAGAATATTATCACAAAATATTTTAATAAGAAAACCATCTTTCACATCAGTAAGACTGGTCACTCAGTGTAAACTTGAAAGTATATAGAATGAAACTTATGAAAATTCATCTTCAAAATCTCAATACGGTCCGCACATATTTTTCACTGGTTTAGTGTCCATTAAGTAATTTCAAATTTCAGAATATGACTACCCTCTTGTTCTCCTATTATTCTTTCATAATCTCCCTCCCCCTAAACAATTTCTACTTCATTGTTTACTGTAGTTTTTAAGGGAATATAAATAAGTTGACTGTCCTCTGTTCCTACTCACTACCAGCCTTCAAAAATGAGATTTATCATCATAAACAGGATTATAATGATAAAAAATAGAAGTTTGGCAACACAAATCCCCCTACAGCTACTTACTATGAAGTAGATATTAAACAATGCCTAAAAAGCTCACGAAACATTACCTGGCAACTGTGAGCACTGTTGGTGAGACCAGTGTGGTCTCATCAGCTCTCTTCCCACTCAGGTGGGCTGGGCTTGTCTAGGATACAGTTCATCATATTCACAGGAACTACGGAGCTACGATTTGCATTGATAACACAGGGATGTTTTCAGTATTACTGAACAGAGCTTGCACAAAACCAAGGCCTTTTCCACTTCTTGTACTGGCCCACCTGCAAGTGTGCTGGGGGTGGACAAGGAGAATGGAATGGAATGGAATGGAATGGAATGGAATGGAATGGAATGGAATGGAATGGAATGGAATGGAATGGAATGGAATGGAATGGAATAGTCTGAGCTGGAAGGAGCACACAAGAGTCATCAAAATCCAGTTCTTGGCCCGGCACAGGACAGGCCCTGAAGAAGCTGGAAGGGGACAGAGAACAGTTGACCCAAACTGACCAGAGGAATATTCCATACCACATGGCATCATGTTCTGTGTATAAGAGCTGGGTGAAGAAGGAGGAAGAGGGGTGATGACATTTGCCTTCCCAAGCAGCCATCAGCATGATGGAGCCCTGCTTTCCAGGAGATGGCTGAGCACCTGCCTGCTGATGGATGAATGAATTCTTTATTTTACTATGCCTGCTCACACAGCTTTTTCTTTACCTACTGAAAGATCTTTCAGATGTAATTTCAACAGTATAAATCCCAATGGCAATCTGCATGGGAAACCCAATAGAAATCTTCACTTTGACTGATCTTTGTCAAAGACAGTATCTTAAATATAAGTTTTCCTTTGGAGACTTAAAAGAAAATAAATGCCTTTCTACTCATCTTGAGCTCATTAATGTCATAAATTCAGTGTTAAACATCTCTATATTAAAAGCAGCGTTATTTATTTTCAGCATTAGTTATGCAATTAATAGTAAATCACACTCTGTGTTTGTTGTTTTTTTAAAGCAAGGTGAAATTTGGAGAGAGTTATTAGACTGATAGAGCTGGGGGCCAACTTTTTCTGAAACTTTATTAGCACTGGAAACTAGCAAATAGATTTGTTCTGTGCAAAGTCTGTAGCCAATGCTTTTAACACAAGCATCTCTTCCTCACATTGTAGTTTGAATGCTACATTTGTACTCAAAACTGACATGCTTTCATGTTGCTACAGATTGTGTCCTGCTTGCTTTTACAGGGTAGTGATTAGAGCATTAGGTGGTATCTTTCATATCTATTACAACTCTAGTAAAAGACACATCTCTGTGCTGTGGAACCGCTTTGTTAAAGCAAGAGGCAGTATTGTTTGGATTTTCAAGTTCACTACTGCCAACTGCATGGCTTTGTACAAGTAACAATCTATGCTTTTCCAGAATCCTCATCTGTACAGTACAAAAAATGCCTCTGTAAAGGAAATATAGATCCTTACAAAGATATTCCTTTCCAATTAAGACAGAAAAAAACCACCAAAAATGAAACCTAACTAACAAAAAACAAACAAACAAACAAAAAAAAACCAAACATACAAGGACATTTCTAAATTACATAATTGTTAGTGGAGACAATTATTATATAAAACAAAACAAATCATACTTTGTAAGCAGAAAGGAAATGAGCACAGAAGCAAAACAGAGATTTTAGACTGAGATAGACCTCATGTTGAGATCAAAGTGACAGAAGCAACGTTCTGTTTTATCTTTGTGCACTGCTTTATCTTTCTGTAACTAAGGAGTTCAGTGGGGCACATTCTCAGAGAAGAGTACACTTGGTTACCTACACTGAGCATGAAAATCTGCTTCTGAAATTTCTCTGGAAATAGAGGATTTCTTTAGGCAGTCTTGTCCTCTGACTTATGATATCAGAATTCACAGCCCTACTTCTGATAGTGGAATTAGGGAAAAAACCCAAACAAATACAAATATGTTTAGGGCTGAATTCAAAAGGAGATGGGTGCTAGCTGCTGACTACCACATCATCTGCTCTCAGTATAGTCCATGTGGTGAAACCTCCATTCCCTGCAAGACACCTGGATTTCATATATCTGGCCTACAGATGCTGAGTAGACAATTGCCTGGCCAATAACAAACACTAGGGACTGAGGATTGTGTTCTATTTCTGGTCCTTATAATGCCTAAGAATCTTTAAGAGTGCTGCAAGGAGACATCCTCTCATATTCTCCTGTGCCTCTCAAAATGCTTATACACCCACATCTCCTTAAAAACCTAAGGGAAGAAAACAACATTTAAATCTTTGGGAACAATCCATAAGCAGTAATGATGTTGCTGCTCTGCTTTTTTTTTCCCCTTCATCCCACTAGTCCACCTTTTTATATTGTTTACATTGAAGCTGCTCCAGTCTACAGAAAAAGAACTTGAGATTCACTGTGCCAGAAACAGAAGGAAACTTAGCAGGACTGTGAAGCACTCTGATCACATCCATCCCTAACCACCAGTCTGTCTCAATGACCAGCTTTTGTATTTCATCAAATTACCACACATTGAGACCTTCAAGTGATCAGAGATCTGTTCCAGATGAGAGTTTTCAAGCGATACTTTTGCTGGTTATTCCAGGCAGAAGTGATATGGATGAGTCCTGGAATCACAGAGATTCCTGATATTCTCTCTCAGGAGTCTAAACACAAATCTAACATATTTCTGAATGTGAGTTCCCAGCTGTTTTTCTAGGAAGGGTGCTTCCCAGCTATTTATACTAAACATAAGGCACTTTCCACTTCAAAACTGGAACTTCCATCATTAGTGACCTGCATCCCATTCATGATTTGTCTAGGAAATGGACACTCCAAGATTCAAAACATTGCTATCCATCTACATTCTGTGACATGGATGGTATACATGAAAAGCTTCTCCTACTCACCAGCCCCACCCTCAGTTTTTTCTTCATTCCCCACAAGACTGTCTTGAGTCAGAAAAAGGAAAACAAATCAACAGTCAGACAAACAAACCATAGGAAAATACCCCAGTTCTTCTTCTGAGACAGGGCCACTTTCCACTTGTCCATTAAGCCTGCCCAAGTAATTTTCCACTCCTTTCTCTTGATTTGAAGGGTAGCCACTGTGATTAGCTGATCTGCATACATAATCTGTTGCCTCTTGCAGTGCATTGGCTTTTAGAAAAAAGCTGCAAATGTTGAGTACTGAAGAGTCTTAAATAAATTTACTATATGACTAGCAGCTATCAAAATGAAAGATTTTCTATTCTAATTTGTAAATTAGAACATTAATTTAAAAATCTCTATTACTGCTTACAATTGGCTTGTTGGAAATTTCAAAGTACAGCAAGGTCTGATGCACTTCATCCACTACATCCCTCTTCCATATGCCAGACATTAGTTCCATTTCACTTCTACCCACGATGGGGAAATGCAAGCTAATCTATGTCATCATGTTATATGCTTCATCAATGAAGAGCTGATCAAAATAGGAACCACAGAGAAGCTGACCAAAACTGCAACCAGAAATACAAGAGTGAAAGGGAGGGCACCTAAAGCCAGTGGATTTCTCAGAACTTTGGCACAGTGCCCACTGATAGCAAAAGAGGCACCAACAGGCAAAAGAAACAGCTGACAATAACTGTTAAACCAGTCTTAGGCTCCACAGGAATCAGTCACTGAAAGCCATGGTGATTTACAAGAGCCTCTGGTGGGAATTTTTAAACAAAAGACCCAAGCAGCTTGCAATGTTCTCATTATCTGCAAAACAAAGTGTGTTAATAAGTATGCCAAAATGCTCCCTGTATCTGAACTGTGTCTACTGCAGACCTTTCTTCTTTTCATCACTGAAAGTTGGAAAATTGTTATCTTTAAAAGGCAAGAAAGCTGGGCTGGGCACAAGGGGAAGCTTAATACATAGAGCACTTCAGCCACATTCTTTTTAATTCTCTCTTGGTTCCCTAAAAGAAATTCCTTTTATGAAATATTCATGTTTCATGTTATCATATATGGAGCAATAAATGAACTGTATAATACACTAAAAGATAAATAAGCCTCAAAGTTTGTTGTTATGGAGCTAGAGTCAAAAAATTTCTTTTAACTCGAGACCTACTCTAATGTTAAAGTAAAAATATTGCATGTGAGAACAAATAAGTATGACCTGTATGTGCATAGCCCACTAAAAAAAAATCTTAGAGGAACAGATGACTTATTAGGAAGAAAACTATGAGCAAGTATGATATACGGCTCAACTGCTTTTAGGACTGATCCAAAAACTATTTATGTCAACAGTAAGTTTTGCTGATTTCCAAGAGCCTCACATGAGTAGTTTACATTCATGGCTGGCATTTTAACCTCTGTACTTCAAGGCAAGGCAAGTTGTCCAAACCAAATATATGAAGGTTACTGGTATCTATTATAAGTATTAAAAGTACCATCATTGAAAGAAAAATATATGCGACAATTAGTCCATAATTGGAGTACAAAACGTGAGTTACAAATGTATTTAGTAATTACCACGGTGTTCTTTAACTAGCTCATATGATGTGATAGATAAACCAGACAAAATCAATGCACTTTATCCCTATTTCCAAATATGTGAAAATGACTGGCTGGACATAAGCTCCCCACAAAACCATTAAAGGTTGAAAGGTGTGCCATTTGTCAGTGGAAAGGTCATTTCACTAACATTCGGAATCATGTCTCATGATCTGACATATGACTTAACATCAAAATGACTTAAGCATGTTACTGTAGCAATTCTTTTCCTCCTGAATAGTATAAACGTTAATGAAGCAGGTTCAGCTGATGCCACTTACCCGTATCCATCAGATAAAGAGACTGGAAAAATTAAAAGGCAAAAGATTTTCTAGAAAATATTCTCTAGTTAGGAAATTTCTAAATTCTAGACAAGTTTCCCACTCTTCTATCCCTGTTTTTCTCTCCCTTTAAGGAGATAAAAGGGTCAAAGACCGCTGTGGAGTTGAGAAGAAGGAGGATAAAGACTCCATGATTCCACACACCTTGCTTTCTATCCTAACAGACAACCAATGCCAGATCCTGGATTAAAGTGGATGTTTTAACTGATCTGTAGCATATTTTACACAGACCAGAATCAGAGAACTGTTTAGGTTTGAAAAGACCTTTAAGATCATCAAGTTCAACGCGATCCAGCACTGCTAAGTCCACCACTGAACTATGTCCCCATGTTAGATATCTACATATCTTTTAAATCTTCCAGGAATGGTGACTCAAACACTTCCCTGAGCAGCCTGTTTCAATGCTTGGCAATTCTCTCAGTGAAGACATTTCTTCTAATATCCAATCTATATCTTTCATGACACAACCCGAGGCCATTTCCTCTTATCCTGTTGCTTGTTACTTGGAAGAAGAGACAGACTCCCACTTCACTACAACCTCCTTACAGGTGGTTGTAGGTATTGATAAGGTCTCCCCAAACCTCCTGTTCTCCAGGCTGAATAGCCCCAGCTCCCTCAGCCACTCTTTACAAGACTTGTGCTCCACATCCTTCACCCAGCTCCATTGCCCTTCTTTGGACACACTCCAGCACCTACACATCTTTCTTGTCTTTCCTCTTGTATTACATTTCCATGATGGCAACTATATCACAGATTTCCTGGTGCACCATGGCTTCCAGCTTATCCTGTTTGCTGCCCATGCTGCATGCATTGGTGCAGATGTGCTTCATCTGGGCTGTTGATTCCACCACCTTTTCTGAGGGAAAGTGCCTTAATCCCAATGTGACCACTCTCAGGTGCTTCTGTCATTTCTAACACATCAGTGACCCTGGTGTCTCTGCTGCTGCATGCATGTCCATTCCCTATTTCCACCTACACAGCAGACCGAAGGACCTTGCTAGCACATCATCCCCCAGACACTGGCATGCAGCCCTCAGTTTCTCTCTAGTGAGCTTGATTTCATTCCTTTCCCCCTTCAAATCTAGTTTAAAGCTCTCTTAGAGAGTCCTTCTTGTGCAAAGATCCTTTTCCCCACTTTGAGATAGGTAGACTCCATCCAAAATCCTAAATTCTGACAGAGACACTGGTCTTGGAGGCAGGTATTGATCTACTGGCAACTCCCATCTGCCTGCTACCTTGCAAACATTTAAACCTGTCCCAAAGCACTCTGAATGGGGAGTTTTATGAAATTACCAATGGATATGTCCCCAAGAAGACATAGTCTTCAAAGTTGAACAGTAAACATTGAAACAGAGATGAAGAAAGTGCTAAGGCAGAAAGGATATCATGGAGTCTGTGGAAACAAGGAACCTGGCAAGAAAAACAAATACAGTGTAGGGCCATTAACAGGGAATATCTGCACAGCAGTCTGACCCCAGATATGTCATCCTTTATGACATCACAGCTATGTATGTCAGTGTACAGTTCAGTCAGCACAAGCACAGGGTCAGTTCTCTCCTCTGTGCCGACATTGCTGCCTTGTAAATGTAACAGTTTAGGATTCCCAAAGATTCTATGGTTTCATTTTATCATGTTGGCCATTCCATCTTTTGTAACAACTCCCTATAGCAGTGCTACTGGACTCCCACCTACTTGGGTTAATGACTTTTGGAAGTCTCCTCCTGGAATTAAATTACTGCTACATTTTGGCCATGAACATCCCATATGCATTTACTGGTATTTGCCTAAGAGCCAATGGCAGTTGGTGAGCAATAATAATGCCATTTGTTTGCTTTAGTTTTCTTCTAAAACCCCGTCTTTCTCTAACAACTAAATTTTTTTATTTCCTCTGACATAATTTATTCAAAGCCAAAAATAACCTGGATATAAAATAACAGTTTGTCCTTCAGGTGGTGTGGAGAATTTATTCTATGGGCAATGCTTTCTAGAACATTGCTTCATTCACCCACCTACATATCTGTTCTGGGCAAGGCAGAAACACTATCTCCGAAAGTAAACTGTGATTATGCCAGTTTGCAAAGACTACTGGTTTGTGGGTGTTACTTGCATGTAGCACTTCCCCTGCCTGTTGGTAGAAAACCATTTGGCCAAGGTTTTGATTCACTGTAATAAAGATACATTTTATTTAACAAGAAGCCTGAGTCCACAGAATATTCCACCACACACACAGGATAAAACCAGAATAGCTACACTGAAAAAAAGAATCATCTTACTTGACAGAGTGAAGGGAAATTCATTCTCAGTATGCTGCTGAACTAAAATCCGGTGTATAAGTCCCATTCCTGACTGTATAATAATCATCAAAATTGCCCTGAGGGCAGCACAAGATCTCTGTGACTTTCAGAGGAAGCTTATTCTCTCAAGTCACATGGGCTGGCACATTTTATTTAGACACTCAAACATGCCTAAGAGCCGGTCTCTACGCATGTAAACTAATAAAAAATGAATTAAATAAACATGTATATAAAGGATTTTGAAGAAGACATCACAGACTGGTTGGTAGTAGCCTCAGATGGAAGTAAAATGGTTAAAAATTCATGTTTATAAGGAAGGGTGTGCACATGTGTGTACACAAATAATACACACATACTCTCATAATGTTATTTTTAATTCCTTTTAAATTAATTGTACATATTGAAAAATCATGGCATCCTCCTTATTCATGGTCAAAACCTCTAAAAATTTCCAAAATATACCCAGACAGGCTCAAAACATCAATGAACTTTTATGAGCTGTACATTTCCTAGCTATTTCTACTTACAGAACAAGAAATAACCAAAGCTTGAAGGTATATTCCACAGTAGTTAAATTTTCTTTCAGAATAGACGGGTGCTGGCTGATCCCATTGCAAGATCACTCTCAGTAATCTTTGAGAGATCATGGCAGCTGGGAGAGGAGCTTGAGGGCTACAGGAAAGCAAATGTCATTCCTACCTTCAAATGGGGCAAGAAAGAGGACCCAGGGAAAACCAGATTCACCTCAGTCTCTGGAAAAGAGATTAAATAATTAACTGTGGAAACCATGAAGGACAAGAAAGCCATCAGGAGTAGTCAGCATGGCTTCACCAAGGGGTGGTGGTGCTTGAACAGCTTGATAACCTTCTGTGATGAAACTTCCAGCTTGGTAGATGAGGGGAAAGGACTAGATAGCCTATCTGATTTTGGGAAGGCTTTCAACACTCTCTCCCATAAGATCTTCAGAAATAAGCTGACAAGAGTGAACTGGATGAGCAGACAGTCAGGTAGACTGAAAACTGGTTGAACCACTGGACCCAAAGGTTAGCAATCAGAGGCACAAAGTCCACCAGAAATGGAGGCTAAAAGTAGCAGTATATCCCAGGGATCACTACTGGGTGCAATTCTGTTCCTCAACTTCATTAATGATCTGGATTATGGGCCAGGGTGCACCCTCAGCAAGGTTGCTGGTAGATGAAAACCTGATAGAGCTGACACACCTGAGGGCTGTGCTGCCATCCAGAGTAACCTCAGCTGACTGGCAAAATGGGTTGACAAGATTGACCTTACCAATTTCATCAAGGGGAACTGCAAAGTCCTGCACCTGGACAGGAACAACCTTTGGTTATACACCAAGTATAACAAAAGGTAAGCTGGAGGCCACACAGCCAAGAAGCAGCTGGACAGAAAGGTACCAGCACTCCTGGTGAACACCAAGGTGACCATGAGTCAGCAGTGTGCCCTTTTGGCAAATAAGGCTAATTCTCTCTTGGGCTACATAAGAGAAAAAGTATTCACAGCAGATAAAGGGCAGGGAGAGTGATCCTTCCCCTCTGGTAAGCTCTGGTGAGGTTGCACCTGGAGAGCTGGGTCAGTTCTGGTCTCCCCAGTTCACAGGAGACATGGAGAGAGTTCAGTAAAGGCCTACAAAGATGACCAGGAAACTCAAGTATCTCTCCTATGAGGAACAGCTGAAAGCTGGGACTGTTCAGCCTCAAGAGAAGGTCAGGGAGATGGCATCCATGTGTACAAACATCACAAGGGAGGGTACAAAGAAGTCGGAACTAGGCTTTCTCAAAGTTGCCCAGTGATGGAACCACAGGCAATGGAAAGAAGATGAAACAAAGGATGTTCCCTACGAACACCAGGGAACACTTTTTCACTTTGAGGGTGATGGAGCAGTGGCACAGATTGCCTAGAAAGGTGGTGGGAGTCTCCCTCCTTGGAGGTATTACAAAGCCATCTGGACATGGTCCTGTGTAACTGGCTCTAAGTGGCCTTGCTTGAGCAGGGGGTTGGACCAGATGACCTCTAAAAGTCCCTTCCAACCTTAACTACTCTGTTTTTCTGTAGCAGGATAACCCCCAGTCTCACTTTTTACCAAGCTGGTGAAAATTATCTTGCCTTTAGTACAGAAGGCAAGCACAAGCACTACTGCTTTCTCAAACAGATGAATCCTCTTAGCAGACCATAACATCCATCATTTCTTTTCCTTATTTTTATCCTCATTTTCTCCTTCCTGTTATTTTTATTCTCCCATAAAATCATAAGGAAAATATGATTCATGCAACAACAGATGGTGACAGAAACCCTCTACCTACACTGGAGTGTAGGTGATGTCAGTATTCATTCATCTCGGCATAACAGGCTACATTCAGTGCTTCAGCAGAGCAAGAATGAGGATCCATTTCATACAAAATTATTGATTTTATGTAAGTCACATCTATATACCAAATATATAAACCAAAGATAACTGTAGCCCAGGGACAAGATTTTCCGAAATGAGCAGTGATGTTCATGATCATCTGGGTAAAATTTAAATATGACTGGATATTCACAATATTGGTAAGGGGTGGAGAGGAATGTTTAAGACATCTTTAAAAGTGTTCCACATTGGAGAAAAAGAAAACATTAGGTATCAAATTTGCAATAAGCATTTAAAACATTTAGCCAAATAGGCCACAGTGATGTAATTTTAGAAATGCACAAAATCCAATTTTCCACATACCAGACATCATTTTTCCTTGGATAATCCACTTTCTGCTTTCAGTAGATTTTGCTCTATGGAACATTCTGATTACTTCCACACTTAGTTTTTAATAGTATTTGCATTCAATAGCACCACTGTGACTTAATCAGAGAGTGGGACTTTTCCCAAGAAGGAATTTTGGAAACGCTCATCAAATGTGTGTTCCTCACTCAAAACTCTTCACTGCAGCTACAGGTTTAGCCACAGCAAGGATCTGCTTCCTGTGCAGCGTGACTACAAACTACTGGAACACAGAGTGAGCAACAAAAAGCTACGGATCTTTGTTGTAAAGAGCTAGTGTCAAAAATTGATTCACCATTATATAGAGACCTGTGTTTGCTTTGCCCCATTAATGCTGAGCAACATCCTCCCAGAAACACAATTAGTGGCAACTTCCTAGCAATCAAGTGTGTGTTTTCTTTCTTACTGAACTTTGTATTTGCCTTTGAAACAACCCAGGGAAATCCAAAAGTATCTTGAATTCTCTACATCCTTATAACACTTTTATCTTAGTTTTAATTGTGTCCATAAATATATTGAACAGTATGCAGAGCTAGTACTTGCAAAGCTGTGAATCTGAGATATGACCTTAAAGATATCATGGGAGATTGGTCATTATGTGTGACCCAATTACACTTCCACATATGCTAAATTTTACATACTTTTAAATGTCCTTGTATAGTGCTATCTGCCTGAAATATTAAGAACTATTTCTATATGAACTACTGTCAATGAAATTACTCGGCTTTCTACTAACCCAAACTGAATTTCAAAATTATTGCCCTATCAACATTTGCTTATTGTAAAAATAAAAAAAAACTTCAAACCACCAAAACCCACTACTTACACGGGACAGAGAGGACCAATGAGCACTGAAACAAGAGAAGGGAGAAACATGAGCATGATACTAGCATTGAAAATTTAAAGTGCTGATCAGGAAATAGCATAACTGTTTTTTGTAGCAGCAGATGCCTCATCAGAGAGCAGATTTTCATCATAGTTGGTATTTTATAAAATATAGAGACAGAGCATTGTTTAGGTTGGAAAAGATGATGACCTTGACCACCAACATAAATCACCACTAAACCATGTACCCAAGTGCCACATCCACACATTTCTTAACACTTTCAGGGATGCTGATATCAAAACTTCCCTGGGTGGACTGTTCCAATTCCTGACCAATCTTCACTGAAGAAATTTTTCCTATTTTCCAATCAAAACTTCTCCTGATGCAACTTGAGGCCATTTCCTCCCACCCAGTCACTTGTTACTTTGGAGAACAGTTCAACAGTCACCTGACTACAACCTCCTTTCAGGTACTTGTAGGGACCATTAAGGTCTTCCCATAGCCTCCTGTTTTTCCAAGCTACATGACGGAGCAGCCCTAAGTTCTCCTCATAAGCCTTGTGCTCCAGACCCTTCATCTAGACATGTTGTCCTTCTCTGCACATGCTTCAGCACCTCTGCGCCTTTCTTGTAGTGAGGGGCCCAGAACTGGACACAGGATCCGAGGTGTGGCCTCACCAGCGCTGAGTACAGAGGGACAATCCCTACCCTGGTCCTGCTGGCCACACTATTGCTGATCCAGATCAGGATGACACTGGGCTTTTTGGCCACCTGGGCACATGCTGTTGACCAGCATGCCCAGGTCCTTTTCCTCTGGGCATCTTTGCAGCCACTCTGTGCCACGGTGCTCGCCGAGTGGCTGGCTCAGGGGGCCGAGCACCGGGCAATGCTCTCGCCTGCTGCCACGGCAGGGGAAGGTGCAGAGGGAGTGCGGGAGGCCGGGCAAGGTCCGGGCAAGGCTCGGCTCAGCCAGCGCTAGGGAAGGCACACGGAGAGATGAAGCAACGAGGGACTCTTCTTGGGGAAACAGGAACGAGGTTATTGGGGCCCGGGTAGGCGGGGGCAGGAAGAGCGAGGAGCAGCCTCTGACAGGGGTTTGTACCCCACTGCTCAGGGCGGAGCAAACATAAACCAACCAACAGCAGCACATACAGGGGTGTGACAGAGGCGGGGTACACACAACCGCTGGGGAGAGAGGCAGGCGGGGAGGATGAGCTCGGGCCGGTGACAGAGCCAAGGGAGGGGACAGCGGTGGCCATTGCAGACACGCAGGGTGCCACGTCTTTCCCACCTTGGGCAATGAACTTTCCCTCCAGCCAGCCTGGGGGTGTCTGTGTTTGGGCGGGCAGCCGTCCTAGGGTTCCTGGGCTCAATGAGAACCAAACCACTGGGCCTCTTGTCCAACAGGGTCCGGGACACCCTGGCTCGGGCTATGGCTCACTGCAGCAATTCTGTCTCAGGCCTGTAACACTGCCTGGGGTTGTTGTGACCTGAGGGCAGGATGCAGCACTTGACCCTTTTGAACCTCATACCACTGGCCTCAGTCCATCAACACAGCCTGTCCAGATCCCTCTGCAGAGCCTTCCTGCCCTCCAGTGATCAACACTGTGCCTGCAAGTTGACCAAGGATGCACTTGATCCCTTTGTCCAGAATATCAATAAAGATACTAAATAGGACTGGATCTCACCTGGACCTTGTAGATTTGTGCACGCCTTTCTCCCTGCATGATTTCACAACATTCTTGTAGTTGTCTGATAGTGCCTGCCTTTTCTTTCAAAGGCCACACATTCTCCTTTTTTCCCCTTCCCACCAAAGCTCGCAGATCACCCAAGATGGTGTTTCCAGCCAGCTCACTTTTTGGCTCATCTGGACACCCTGCTCCCGTTCCTTTAGGATTTCCTTCTTAAAGCACATACAGTCTTCCTGGACTCCTTTGTCCCTCAGGACTGCCTCCCAAGGAACTCTCTTAACCAGTCTCTTAAACAGGCCAAAATCTTACCTCTGGAAGTCCAAGACAGCAGTTCTGCTGACTTCCCTCCTTCTCTGAGAATCAAAAACTCAATCATTTCATGATTGCTGTGCCCAAGACAGCCTCTCACTGTCACATTACCCACCAATCCTTCCCTATTCCCAAACAGCAGGTCCAGCTGAAAACCTTCCCTAGCTGGCTCCCTCACCAGCCATCAGGGAGCTACTTTCCACAATTACATCTTCGAAATCTCTGCTTGTTCTGAAGATTTTACAGTCTTATCAAGGAAGGTAAAGAGTATGAATGAAACAGAAAGAAAAGTGAATTTGTTTGCCCTCTCTCACATACTTCCTCTCTGTACAGTTCCTCATTTCCAACCACCGTTCCATAGAAATGGAAGGCACAGTGTTAGTTATTGTAAGATATCTTCATAATATATTTTGTGATCTATACTACATTTGACTGCTGATTAAGTTCTGAAAATCAATCCATGAAAGTGGATGGATGAGAAACCTAGAGAAAGTATAATATGAGTCACTACTTTCTGCAATTACACTAAAATGGTAACTAATAGTAGATCATTCTTTTAACTGCTGGAATAAGAATTGGTTTTCCCTGTGTGTATATAGAGAGAGCAAAATTAATTTCTGTATGTTTCATAAATATGTAATATATAAAGTAGCATGGAAATAACCTGTTTGGAGGTTTCAACAAAAATTATTTGTACAAAGAGATATGCAAAGCAAAGTACTTTAAACATCATGGAAATATTTAACTATTTTGTCTTCATGAAAAAAGTCGCAACACAAGACATTAAACCAGACTCAGAGAGTTTTAATGGGAATTGTAAATTAAGACAAACACATTCCACCTGAACATTATTTTATGTACAGAAATAGTTCCAGTTCACAGTAACAAATGTTGGAGAAAAATACTGTTATTAACTCACTTTTTCTAAGTTTGAATAGAGGTAAGAGTTCTCGTTGTCCATGCATCTTATCAAAGGAGCTTTATTCTGCTGTCAGCAATGGAGTATGAGGGACAGATTTGGGGCAACTTTTAACCCCTGTCAGAAATTACTACCTACTCTGGACATTAATCCAGGTGATGAAAAGATAATCTTCTGTCTTCACACATCTGCATATCCATCTGCACAGCCTCTCAAGATTAGACACATTACTGACAAATGCCATAATAATTCTTTTTCTGCCTTACCCTTTATTGCCCTTTCACACCTGATGAAGTGTCTGTGCTAGCAGAAGATTATTTCTATAGCAGCAACTAGGCAGAGCTGATATATTTCATGGGCATTTGTAATAATTCATCAGAACCACCAGAATGACCATAGGTCCTAGCAGCATAAAATCAGCAATTTTTGCATACACCACTGGACCATATAGATTATCAATGTAGGCACAACCATAAACTATTTTCATCATTAATAAAATTCAAAATTAATACAAAGGACCAGTTAATTTCTAGCATTATTTTTTGTTCAGCCATTCCAGGAAGCCAGATTTAACATTAAACTGGAGAACGCTACAAGAAAGTGTATTTAAAAATTTTTCTAGAGACTTTTATGTTTCTTAAAAAATTAAAAATTAAGTCAGCAACTCAAATTTATTATTCTTTAATTTCAGACGCATAGTAAATATTACTAAATATTCTTGGCCTCTTGAAAGACCTTTACAGATTAAACCAATTTGACATTACTGAAAGATTTTTTGAGAGGCTCAATATTTAGGTGCTTATTTTTGCCACAAGCAAAAATTTCTTCCCTCACATATTTATTTTACTACTGTTGATATTTTCAGTGCAGCTTGACATATCCATTGTAATGCAATGGATTCAGGCATTTGAGCTCTGAAGCTCATTGGGTAAACCTCAAGCAGACACCTAATTTTAGGAACCAAAGTTTGAAAACTCTCATTATACTCTAAAAAGAAATTCCACCTCTGTAGACCTGACTTGTTTGTTTGTTCTGTTTTATCACCACCAAGCAACAGGAGATGCTTTCCAACAGACAGCACAATATAGGTTTGCAGAAGTAGAAGTAATAAAATCCTTTGCCACATTGCAATAACTTGTGGGAACACCATGCCTTAAAGAATGGACAAAGTCTGTTTCCTTTCAGGCTAAGTCAAAGCATTAGGGACAGTACAGTCTGCTTGTTGCCCCAAACTAAATAGATTTGATAGTTTCACTGGAAAAAAAAGTGACTAAGCAAAGGAAAATCAAAACTTCTACTTGATGATATTAAACTATGCTATGTATCTGTGCTAGATGGCCATTTCTTCCCTTAATTCTGTGATGATGAAGAAAGAGAAGATACCAGAAGTCACACATAGTCAGTAACTGAGTATCAAAAAAGGCAAAATGATAAATTTTAGACAGACTGGCCTGTAAGATACCAGTGGCAAGGAACACACTTAAAAATTTTAAGGGTAGTGTTTGCCAAAAATAGCTTTACATTGTCCTCCTGATAAAGGCATGAAATTAGTTGAGATACTCAGACAGATACATGCACATTCTTCCATCTCATATTTAATTATTCCTAAATAAAAGATAAACTTCTAATTCTGATTGTTATAAAAAAACAAACCGACCAAAAATACCAAGATTGTCTTATTTGATGCTGGAATGCAATTGCAAAATTCACTAAGGTGGTCTCAGAACTGCCCTATTTCAAGGGGTGCTAGATCAGATGACAAATAGATATTTTCATCAGAATATAAGAGGAGTGCAAATATCCTATTTGAAATTTCAACAGCAGGATTTCTTAAAGTGTAGAGGATTGAGGAGGAAGTAAAACCATGAAAGATGCATTTATGGCAACCTCAAACTAGCACCTGAATACCATATGATCTATAATGATCTACTTTTAGAAAATCATTATGAGAAAAAAAAATACCATTTTCTTGATTTTATCATGAATTGAATTTAAGTCATCTGAAAATAAACCCAATGCCCATTAACACATGCTTATTCTTTACATGCTAGATTTAACTTAAATGGCAGAGGAGCAGTGGGAATTTGCAACAATACCATTCATGTCAAAGAAAGCACAGTCTGAAACTACTGCTACAAACATACTTTTCAATCTCTCACTTTTTTAGCCTTATAATGGCTGATATCTGTTATCCAGCACTCCTATTTGGATGCACAGGGTGTGCTGAGGACCAATCATGAAAAAACTCTGAAGAAAATTCCTGAAACGGTGTGCAACCTAACTTTGAATCTAGAACTTGTCAACGTTCTTATTAAAAATATAAATGAATTGTGGGAAGAGATAAGATAGAATGGAGCTGCGGGCTGTGGGACACACCCGCAGAGGCACATGGCAGAACCAAGGAGCACACGGCGGCACAGAGAGGGCAGACCCCGGGAGGAGGAGGTGTCACACAGCAGACCCCTATGGAGAGGAGCCTGCCAGGAGCTGAGGGATGGCTCAAGAGTGAGTGACCACCCCTAGAAGGACATTGAGAAACTGTGTGGCTGATGTGGCAACACGGGGTAGGTCAGGTAGTGAGATTTACCATGTAAGGAAATACTGTGCCTCAGAAAAGTGTATAAAACCAGCTTTTTCCATTAAATAAATTCAGATTTCCTGCCGGTCTGGGTCCGTGCTTCAATTGCTACAGTGAATAATGTTTTGGTTCTTAGAATAATGTGGAACAGAACCTGAATCCTGATGTATACTACATGAAGAGGATTCAAAGCATCAATAGTAGGACTTCCCTCAATGAACCATAACACCTCATCCACAGCACTAACAGAGAATTTCAAACCTCCTCTTTGGAATAGACTAAATGTGTTATATTTGAATATATATTTATATGCATACATGTATTGTGCTCTTTTTCTCCCATCAAATGATGAACACTTTGCAAAGTAGTAAGTGTGGATCAGCTTACACAATTAAATCAAATCAAAGAAATGCCTTTCCAGAGAGGAACATTTCCTACAACAATTTGAATCTGTGCTATAGCTCTTCTGTCCTGATGCCACCCATTGACCAAGTTCTCCTTACACTTCTATCCTTGCTCCATGTGCAGTGAAACACCGAAAATGAGAACAAGCCTTCACAAAGAGCCCACAGAAAGAGCCCAGCTTGTTCCCAGGCTCACGTGTGTATCAATTGCCAGACACACACATGTTGGGAGCGCTTAACTTTAGTAATTGACTTCTCGTGCTGCTGTGTTTGGTATAATGACAGCAGCTGAGCTCCAAAATTCATTTTTAAGTGACACTGAAGGAAAGCAGCTCTTTAGTAACTGTCAAAGCTATTTCCACTAGGACTCCATATTAAAATCCTTAAGTTAAACAGTATTCTTCCACGCACGAAAAAAACACTGATTTCTGGAATTTCAGAGCTTTTTTTTTTTTTTTTTAAACTGAAGGCAATGAATTTTATTCTTGGTTTTTGTGAATGCTGAACTCTCAGGACTAGAAAGTGAACTTCAGTTTGAATTTCAGCTTTAAATTAATCTACAGTGTTCTCTACAGGTAATGTTCTCTCTAAGTATAAGAAATACATATCTCTGCATTCGCTGGCTGAAAAGAATCTGAATAATTCAGTATATGGAACAGTTTTCTAAATACATCTATTCAGACATGCATTAAACTGATGATAATGTTATGGCTCAGTTAATACCTAATTAATGCTCATTGCTAAAGAAATTTTAAAACTTTGGTATGTGCAGCACAGAAGACTGATATCCTGCAGCTTATTAGCACCAAAGTTTCAGAGCAAAAGATTTTTTCTTCTTGTCATCATTCAGTCTTAAAAACATCAACAAAACACATTACTTGGAGTACTAATTAAGTACAATAAAACATAAGCTGGAGCTGTGACATTTAACAAAAACTTCATAGCTCTAGGGACCTAGTCTTGAACAGGAGTTTAAATATGAATTAATTTGCAATTCCAAGAACACTTAAGCTGAGTTCAAGGTTGAAAATATGAAACTGAGAAAATATGAAAAGGTTAAACAAAACACTAAGAGGCAGAAGCACAACATAAACTTATTTGAAAAGCTGAGTGACATTTTTGTCTATACAGGTCTTAATTATTGTAAAAAGAATTTGCAAAAAAAACCAAAATGAATGATAGAATATCAAATACCGGGATAAAAAATAAATCCAAGACATATAATGTGACTGATTAAATTTTTGGGGAACAGAAGTAGGAAGAAAGCAGCAAAATTATTCAGAAGTATTCTGAATAATTTAAGACAGTAAGACAACACTCAGAAGAAAATTAAAACTAAGGAAACTATTTTCAATACTAAGAATGCTTTTTCTCATCTCAGAGAGAACAAAAAAGGATAGACAGGAAATCGTTGCTGCATGCTAAGATAAGCCATATCAAACTTCAAGAAATTTGAGGGAAGGTAGGGGAGGGTGGGATGTTCCCCTCTTCAATTATGAAACAAGGAAAAATAACTCTCTTTTGGAAGTATATTTCAGGAATTATTTCAACTCTTTTAAGAGCATACAATAAGTTTATTACCTTGAAAATATCTTTGAATAGAGCAAAAGTATTTAAAGAGCTGCCACCTCTCACAATATTTTGAAAGCATTCAAACACTTCATCTTTCCTCTATTTTTTTTCTTTCGACAAAAATTGAGATTTTTTTGTTCTAATATCTGTTTGATTTTCTGAACAACTTTTTCTTTCTAAGTGTCATGAGGAACCATTTTGGAGGCAGAAATATTCCCACCTTCTTTTCAGAAGTCTTTTATACATGACTGGTGCATCCACTACGCTTTTATCTTTCCCACAGTTTCCTCTGAATTTTTCTGTCTCTTCAGTTTCAGCTGAAGCTTCATTACCTGCTTTGACACTATTATTTTACTATCTTTAATTGGGAAAAATCAAGCCCTTCTCATTATGGAGAAACTTCCTTTATTTTCATGCCTTCTTTACCTGTTTTCTCCTCTCTAAGATTTGGTTATTTCTGCCATGTCAGAGCATACAGTCAGGAATACCAAGATATCTGTGATTACAAAAAGGGAAAGATTATATTGGTATTTACCTGTATCTGACAGTGGAGAATGAATGTATCTTCTAGATGACAACCTATTTGAGACCTTTAATTTTTAAATGTATCACACGAGAATGGTGTGCATGGGATTAAAACTATTGTAGCAGCAGACCACTTTAATTCAAGAAGTTTTAACATTTGTGATCTCACAGGCAAATTTGTGTATTTTTCTCGTTAAGAAGGTCAATATCTGTACAAGTCCAAACATAGACAGGCACATATTTGGGTTTTCTTCTGCAAATCACAAGTGTTTGCAAGGAACCTGAGATTTTACAATAAAACATCCTGCACCGGTGTCCAGAATTGTTCACCATTAGTCCTCTCTTGAAGAACTTGCACAAAAGTTAGCTAATATCCTATCCAGTGAGCATCTGTCTCTTCTCCCTCTGCAGCATATAGGCAGCTTCAATCTAGCTAAAGAACCAGATTTTCAGAAGGGTCAGTGGTCAAAAGTTGTGTGGTAATGAACGGTGCTGATGTATTTTTAAAACATTTTAATACTTCTCTTAGTTCTTTATAATCCTCAAGATTGTGTGAAGCTTTCCCATTAAAAAAAAAAAAAAGTATTTCAGAGAGAAGTGTATTTAGAATACACCAAAATCTTCTCAATGCATGGGAAAAGCATCCCATCTGTAAAGTATGGTTGGTAAGTCCTCTACACCTTATTTTGTTTAGCAAAATCTTCAAATCTCATTTCTAACCATGTGTGAAGAGATCCACCATCCTTAAACAATGAAAACAAAAGGAAAAAATTAAAATAGTTTATGTCTTGTAATAGAGAGAGAAAACTGGCTGTGACACAAGACACTCATTTTTTAATCTTTTTGAGACCAGTGCAAATAACATTAACCAGAAAACAAAAGGTGAGTCACAACATACAAAAATTTCTCATCTGATTTGAACTCCTCAGAAAACTGTTAGTATTGATTTTCAGAGAAAACCCACAGGAAATAAGTGCTATGCTTTTGGGATAGAGATCAATACAGGTATCACAAATCACTTCAATAATCAGAAGTGAGAGATTTTTTGGAATATTTTTTATCCTCCGTAATGTAACACATTCACACAATGCATTTATCACCCGCTTACATTCAAAGACCAAAGAGATGGTTAAGACCACTTAATTCTACCAAAAGTTTTCTCATTTTATATTCCATCAGCCCACTATGATTACATTGTTAGACTGTTCTAGTTAGTGACAGCTTAAAAAGCACAGCAGTATTCTGACTAGTAAACACATAAAAAGCAAATTACTTAGCTGCTAATGGAGCTACCCCAAATGGGATACAGAAATAAATACATTCCATCTGCAACGCAGTGGGGAAAAAATTAAAGATATTCAGTGGTTATTGTTTGTATATTTAGAGTTTTCTTGCAACAAAAGAACTTGCACATGTTGTGCAACAAAACCTCACACAGGGCTGAGCTGGGGAAACCTGCCGATCTCAGCACCACTCACACCTTCTTACTCCAGTCTGAAAACATTACAGTCATGTTCCCCACAAATCTCCTGCTGGTCCTCAGGTGCCAAGCTGTCCTTTGGAGCCAGTCATGGCTTTCCATGTCATGCAACCCAGCACTCGTGGATTAGCACACCTAATGTGAAAGCTTCTGCTTAGCCAGCTTCTGCTTAAATGTCTACATTTAAGAAGGAAGGATTAATGTGCCCACTATCACATGAGGAACCAGATTCATTCAAGTCTCAATATGCAACCAAAATTATGCTTCTCTTGTAATTCTGTCCAGAACTGAACTGTTTAAAACCGTAGTGAAAGCCAAATATGCTATAACATGTATCTAACAATAAGAACATAAATCCTTCCTAAAAATGGAAGACTGCAGGAGGGGGAAAAAAAAAATATTTGTGTCCACTGTTTTGAAACTTTTCCACTTAGGACCAACAGCAACATCACCATCAATATACTTTTCAGCAAGAATATAACCAAATCTCTTTGAACAAATTCTATGTTTACCAAGCTGATGGGACTTTTTATTCTGTGGATAAATGCATCCAGAAAACCTGAAAAGAGCTACCCCCCATCGATTCTGCACCACTGTGCAGAGGATTAGCTCATCAGATGTAGACTTTCACTGGTCACCAGATGAGGGGCATAATATATGACAGACTGCACTTCCAACGGCCTGAAAATCTAAGATAAACACTTATCTTCAAGAAATAAAAAATTGTTGAGTTAGGTTTTAGAAAGCTTCCATTTGCATCACTTAGTATTTACTTAAAAGATCAATACCACAAACTCCTGGGACCTAATAAAACAGAGTAGTTCAGACATAAACCTCTTAAGAAATCAAATTAAATTCTTCAAAACTACAGGCACAATACCTAAGCTTTAAGAAGAAAGTAGTGCATTTATTACTGCTGATTATTTCTATCTACTTTTATTCCAAAATCTCAGGCATCAAGATCAGCAATTCTCTGTGTTCTTCACCATGAAAGATATTAATCAAATGCCTTCTAAGAGTAAAACTTTCATGAGTTAGTCTTGCTGGTAATTTCCAGTACTTTAATTAATATATCCTACTTTAAAAATTACAGGAAAAAATCATTCTACAGCTTTAAGGCTATCAGAAAATGTTCACTCGCAGGAGGTGCCATAGCATAGTAAATCTAAGCATAGTAAAAATTTATCCCCAGGGAAAATTGCATTCATGTTCACTCAGACTCTTTTCTGATTCTGAAATTTGGACATCCAACCTACTTGTCAGACTTCTATATATGTATTTACATATATGTGTGTGTGTGTGTGTGTGTGTGTGTGTGTGTGTGTGTGTGTGCTGCTTTGTATAAAAAACCAATGTCCACAAACACTCTGCTATTCACTTCTTTCAATCTGAAGTCCAAAGTCATTCTTAACAAGCCTCTAAAAGCCTATTTTTCCACTCACACAACCTGTGCTACTGAAAGTTAAACACAAAACTTGTGAGTGTGCAAACTGAAAGAAAAGAAGAATTTGCTGTCCACACCTGAGTGAGAACTTTGACCATAGACCCAGACCAGCAGATCAAAGTCTAATAAGATTATAGTATACAGTCTCAAACCGGTATCTTGAAGAGCCAAGTCCTACATCTTACTAAAAAAGAGAAATAATTAAGAGTAATGCAAGATATACTATAAAATTTCTGCATTTCCCCACGTTATTTTCAGGCTAGCTTGAGAGAAATATTGTGCCAGGACATTGTGCTGCACAAAGATTTAATCACAAGACCTTATAGGCAAAGTGCCACACAGAGAGTTTCAGGCACTGCAGTGTTTTGGACAGATCAGGCAGCACGTGGCTTATTTTAAGTAACTGGTCCCCACTGCTGAGCAACACCCTTGGAGAAGAATATTGACTGTAACTGTGTGACAGGCAAAGAGGAAGGAATTGCAAAAAGACCATTTTACACAAAATTAACTATATTTTTACTTGCTTGTAAAAAAGACAGTTATTCTAATGTCTTGCCTTCACAGCAGAAAATATTTTGTGAAACCAGGAATGTAGCCAATCAGTTCAGCCATGGTCAACTTTTAAATTGGATTTCAATCAACCTTTCAAGTTTGGAGAATTCTGAAATGTGTACTTAACCTACTAACCCAGAGAGAAACATGTCTAATTGCCCAAATTTGGCCCAAATTCTATTTGCAAGCATGAGTTACCCTTGCATGGGTATAAAAAATTACAGCCTCAGACAAGCAAGGGTGAAGTAAAGACTTTTCTTTTTTAAAATTAACTAGATAAAATTCTATTGAGAAGGAGGAACACAGAAACTAAAGCTATTAAATTAATCAAAAATGTTAAAGAAACAGAAGATTTTAAAATTCCCCTATTAAAATACCAACCAAAAAACCTTCACACCAAGAACACAACTGGAACATCACCTGGTGGATTTGGATGGGTTGTTATTAATTGGCAAGGGAATGGGGTGGAGACAAATGATTCAAACAAAATGGGATTAGTACTGGTGCAATCTTTTGTTGAAGTAGTGAGACAGATCTGTCTCATTTCAGCAAAGCAGGAAGTTCTTAATTTGAATCCTTCTTTTATGTCAGTACTATGATACAGATTTCTTATTTTTACATTTTCAAGTATGACTATCCCTTTGGTATTTGGTATATTATTGTTACTTTTAATTATAAGATTCTGAGTAGAAGTATTTGCATTATAGCTGCCTAAACACCCAAGGTAAATCCATCATTAATTATTTCATTATTATTCTCACTACTTACTAGGAGCTTTATGTAAATCTTATCTACCTGTTCTTAAAAATAAGAATAAAGGGAAGCTGTGCTTGTCTTCCTTTCATTTTCCCTTGTAGCTGAAAAAGAACACCGTTCACTTAGAAGCTTCCCAGTGCCCAACACAAGATTGATTCCCTTAACTCTGAACTAATTATGATTTAATTCTCTATTTAATTGAGCCAAGCATCTTGCATGAACCATTGAAACCAATCCGTATGAAGAATCATGTGCGATTTAGCTCTTAATTTTGAAGGTCAAAACACTGAGGCAGACCTGAATAATGCTGATATTTCTGAGGTGTGTTTGAAAACAATTTATAGACCTGCAGAAACAACTTGCTAAGATTCACCCACTTCACCGCATAAGTAATTTTCTGTACAGGGCCTGAGCAGTGTGGAAGTCTCTAATTTGAAAGACAACAAGGTATATGGTGTCATGATTTACCCTGGCACCAAAAGGGATGACAGCACGTGGATGGATGGATGGATGGATGGATGGATGGATGGATGGATGGATGGATGGATGGATGGATGGATGGAAGGCATATAGAAAAACTTCTCTTTCTACAGACAGACCCTGGAAGTGAAGCAAGCAAATTCCTTGGGAACATTGTTTGTCCCTGCCACACAAAACCAGAGAAGAGCTGGTAGCTTTTTGTTCCAGAATTGAGAGAACTACTGAACCTTTATTCAGAGGCTATTAATAACCTATTCTGTCTATCAGATGCAACACCATGTCTTGGTCCCAAAGGCACATCAGGTTGTTCAGTATATCTCTCATCCTTTAAAAAGTAAGGCCTCTCTCAGGAAGCTCATTTAGCTGCTGAAGAGAAGGAGACAACATACTTTCCCCTTGCTTCTGAAACAAAATCAAACAATGGAAGTTTTTTTTGCATTTATGGAATTCTCTAGATTTTAAAATAATTCCAGGTCCTTCTGCCAGTCTGCTCAGATTTCAGCCCAGTGAACACAAACACTGGAAACTGACAGCCAAGTCACCCATTATCTTTCCTCACATATTCACTAATTAATTGTGACAACAATTCCTGAAATCCCTGTAAAATGTGTTGGAGGCCAGAAAGGTGCAGGTTGTATTTCTTACTGATTTTCCCTCTCCTCAGGCACAAAATATACCCACAACCACTCATTGAATTTTAGTAATAACAGTTCTCCTTTTGTTTTCCAAGTACAGATTCCTGCCCCAATTTATTGAAAGGCTGAGACAAATCCATTTCTAAATAGTCAGTTGTGTAGACCAAGTGATGCAGCAGCTAATTTCCCTCCTTCTTTTAGAGCCTGTGAGGATCCACAGAACTCAGATAACATTTGGATTTTGTTAACATAAAAAATAAATCCCAAATTTTATTATACTCTCCTAGCAGTTTCAGTCCTAAAGACAAATAGTGTATGAACAAAATACAAGAAGTTAATTCTAAGCCTCACAGAATTACTGCTCTAATTCTCTCTCACTCTCTCTCTTAGGCTCCCCCTCTTACAAACACAGCAGTAGGAAAGAAGACTTGCAGGGATAAAAAGGCACTGCTGTTAAAACTATTATTAAAACACCACATGGGATGCTCAGCCAATTGTGGCATCTGAGTGGAATCTGTCTTTGTTTACATACAAGCTAAATTGCTACAAAAAGCATAACATCAGCAAAACCAAGATGGAGATGTCTTAGTTCTTTGTATATTGGAAGACCTTTGTCTTAAAATTTAAGTTTAAAAAAACCCAGCAGGAAATACTTTTAATTCCAAGGTCAGTAACCTTCAGGTCTGGAAAAATAAAACACGCAGTTTATCTGTCTTAAGTGAGTTTTGTGGCATCAGTCGATGTTTAATTAAACAGCACTACAAATTATCAGACTAGATCTGAAGACATAGAAGTATAGAAGTAGGAAAAACAAGCTTTGGTAATACCCAGGTTTCACAGTGGGGTAGGCTTCAATATGAATGTCATTTCTTAATAAATGAATAACAACTCCACTATGTTACAGAAGCACATACAAATTAAACAGAACAAATGCAAAGCCTCCCTGTTATTTCCTTAGCCTTAGGGAAAAAAATGCTGTCTGCAGGTTCCCTGACTTCTTCCTACTTTTACTTCCTTACCTTCTTTCTCTGCTCCTCCCTTTCTTTCATCCTTTCCACATAGACTAACACAAGAAAGATGCTGAAAAGAGATTCCAGCATCACAGAAGGGGTAAAACCTAAGCCTTGGAAGAGAGGTATCCTAGAAAGAAGACTACGCCATTAATTTTTAAGAGGGGGAAGGGAAGGGGAAAACTTTTGACTTATAAAGAAGCAGAAGAATAAAAAATATTTCCGTATTTTATTGTACCAAAGAGAGAGTCTCCACTGACTGGTTTAATCTTCATTCTTCTGAAAGTATTTCACATTGTTAAAAGGGCAAATTCCACAGCGTTCTTTACCTCCAGCTGCTCCCCTTCCACCAAAAAGAGATAGCATTCAAATAGTCTATGAAATCAACCCATCAGTGCATAAAGACAGAACATGCCTGCAGGGCTGAGGTTTCAACAGTCACACCAGACACAAGGACAAAGCACCCTGGCAGAGTAGATAGCTGGTGTGATGCAACCTTATGAGATTTAGTCTCATGCATATTTGTGGAGAAACATAATGTACTTGTCTGCCAGCCTGCCCACCACAGAGGCTGTCATCCTACAGGTGTGACAGACCTCATTTTGGAAGCCAATAGAGCCTTTTTGGCAGAATGTAAAGAACAGAATTGTATTTTCGTGATGCTTTGGTTTGAAATTCACTAAATTCTGAGAAAATTAGAAGCAGAAAGCATGTTTTTCAAGTAAAAAAAAATCACCAATTTTATTTACTCTTCAAGTATAGTCTCAAAAAGTCATATTTAGGATTAATTACTTAATGATCCATCTTTTTCCTTAAAACTCACTTATCTACTCAGCATAAAACAGCAGTAGTCAAAACACAATGCAAATACAGATTCTACATTGACTTGGTCCCAGTTCTTCCCTGAAAAGGGCACAACTCAAAAGAAGTTTCTATCACCTGCTAATTCTAGGTGCCCCAGGAGACAAGCACAAGCTCACCTACTTCATTTCCTTCATAAAAAGACGCTATATGTTAAATTAGGACGTTAAAAAAAGACAACGGGAACTTTACTCATTTGAACTAAGGCTGCTTAATATTGTCAACAAGACAGGCTCTAAAATGCATCCAAAGATCATTTTGAAAAGTACTGGGGCCTTGCAATTAATGAAAACATCAAAAATGGAGGGCATCTCTGAAAGAGAAGAATTCTACTCAAAAGAGAGTGATGACTGAGTAATATGATCTCAGTGAAGGCTAAATGACAATTTAAGGAAAGAAGCTTGCTAGGCTTAATTTAAGCAGATTCTATAAATACTCATTGCTATCATGAAATCATTAATAACAAACCCAATGCATCTGTTCTCTCTTTGTGCAGTTACCTAGACTACAATTCTTGACACCACTGTTCTGTAATAACCTCCATCTGCTCTGCTGTCTCTGTCATTTCTTTTGCTGTAACATATTGTGACAGAGGCTTCATTTACCTAAACTTATCTTGGCAACTTGTACTTCATTAAAGAGAATCCTGCAAGCATCAGTTAAAGCTTTCTTATCTGGCCATGCATAGCTAAGCTTCATAAATCATTCTTTCACTTTCCATTTTGCAGCTTCTGGAAAGGTAACATTATTGAATTCAAATCACTGGAATAGAGCAGTACTAAAATGTTTATTGACCAGCTTTTAGGCACTGAGCTCTGCTTTGAATGCAGACAGTAATATTAGAAAAAGCTTTTGAATTTAAAAGGGATGTCACTAATATATTTTATACGTTGCTATAAATACTGTTTGATGGCAGGCCACTTTAGCAAGCTGCTACTAATACAGCAGAAACAAAGTGTTATTAACATATATTCCCTCCTTCCTTGTCCTTTAACCATAACATCTACAAATATAGTATTATATATTCATAGATCTAAGACCTCAATCACAGCTCAGCAGTGCAGAATGTATCTGACAAAGGCAGCAGCAATGTGCAAAGGGACCTTAAACCAACCCTTATCTTCCCATCAGATCAGTCTGGCATTGCACCAGGACAGGACTCGGTGCAAGTCGCAGCAGCTGTGGCAGTGCCAGGGGTTCCTCGTTTCTAACACAAGAGAATTAGTGGGGTTTCTGCCTCTGTCCAGACTCCTACGTTGGAATCATGTGATAACTAGCAATATATATACTACACACAGGATTACTGCATGGTAGGAATCATTTGTTAGAATAAAAATAATGATGAGCCCCTTTACAGACAGACAGAGCCATTCACTTTTGCATCAGATTCAGAAGAGAGCCATGCTGTGCTGGCTGATGAGTCAAATCACAAATGCTGAGCTGTAATAGGGTAGGAGGAAAGGAATAGGGAAGAATATATTGGCCAGACAAAACTTAATCTGCATAGAATGGCACAATTTCATATAAAATTCAGAAAATAATTTTGAATGAATATTTCCTTTATGAAACCACTATCATACCTGACCATTTTGCTAACAGTAAAATAGAGCAGTTTAACAGTTAAGATTGAAATGTTTTAATAATGAATAATATGGAGGTGCCTTCCCCTGTAATCCCGGGGGAAGGGACCCTGCAGGGTACGGGTCTGTCCCTGTCCCTGTCCCCATGTCACGTGTGCCCCATACCTGTTCCTGATTGGGTGGTTTGGGTGTCTGGGGCCGAAAAGAGAGCAGAGTCCCATGACTGGAGGCTGCCTGGGAACTCCAGCCATGCGGCTGGAGGAATAAAATAATCCCTGAACATCTAAAGAAAAATCACTTCATCTGTCCTTCCAAGTCCATCGCTATCTTATATATTGTTGTAAGGATTCCCTGCATTACAACAGAATAACGGTCTAGAAACCTCAAAGATCAGTAGCTGGTCACTTGGATTCCAACCATCCTTTGATCCACGACAACAACCTGAACTGACACTTCACACCTTCTGTGCTGGCACTACTGCGCTCAAGGGAATTTGGGAATAAGATTCTCCTCTTACCGTGGTCTATGTTATGTAAAATAGGTATGTAGCCCAGAGAGACAAGAAAGTACATGAAGGTCAATAAAAGACACCCATTAAACAACCTAAATTTAATTATCTTTCATAGTTTATAAAAATGCAGTTGTTTAAGAAAGACAAATTATCAATTCCTTGGCAGTTAGACAACCTCGAATGACAAGGAAAGGATCTGTAGGCACAATGAATTACATTTCAGTGGGGTAATCCAAAGACAGCACTGAGAAGCTTTCAGTAGCCACTGCCTTTTGCCCTTTAAATACTCCAGTAATTGAACTAACTTTTGAATGGATTAAGTCTGAAATGAATAATTCTGGTTCACCACATTTAAAAATAATTAGCTTGAAATTAATCTGAAGCAACATTGCCATATCTCTTCAATCATTCTTCCCACATCACCTGCTGAGTAAAAGAAACCTTGATTATTCACACGGGCCCACAAACCACCCATAAAGAAAAAAAAAAAGTGGCAGGGCAATGTTAAATAAGGTGTAATCAGTCCTCAGGACCTGTACTGCAAAAACATGCACTATTTCTCACCCTTTAAAATAGGCCCAGTATCTAATAGGAATTCTCATGAAATCTTAAACTATCAAGTTCTGTCTACTTTCATTCCCATCCCAGAGCCTACTGTTTTGATAATGGCTCTTTTTGGCAGAATCATGGTGGAGGCAAGAAGGGAGTGCTTCAAGGACAAGGTCACTAGCTTGAAAAAACCACTGGCTTCCATGCAGATGGTCACAAATACCCTATGGATGACTGATACAGTCAGATCCTGGTGGCTGCTATTCTCTCACTGGATTTGGCACTTAAAATGCAAATTACTTCTCCTGAAAAATGCTAGTTGTATTGCAGCAGTTTATACACAAAATTGGTAGTGTGTTTTCCTAATCTTAGAATTTGTCTAACAAAAGACATCAACTTACTTATAGATGAGAAATCTGTTACTAGTTCAGAGAGCAATTTAGTTATTGAATAATTTCGTTTTAATAATCTATAGTACAAACAATTTCATTTTAACTAGAGTTTTTTTTGGTTTGTTTTTTTGCTTTTGAAAGGTTTACTCTGCATCAGCTACAATTAAGTCAAATCTTCAAGGAAGGCAAAATGAAACTATTATTTTTTATGATCAAGAAAATAATTTTCTGTTGGGAATTTAAAACAATTGTTTGTGGCAGCTTAACTATGATTCTTACAGTGGTAAGGGGAAAAAAACTCAAAAACAATAACAATTTTTGTCTGATGCAATCTTTGCATGTCTTTACAGTGATAGTAGCTCTTTATCTGATATTTCATTAGCAGATCCTAAGTTTTCAGTACTGATCTGAAGCAGCATATAACTTTCTTTAGTCTACATCAAACCCATGCAAATAACTGGGTCTTATCTACAGCTGGTGTCAACAGTCAGACATACTCATAAGCCTTTGCCCATGAATAAAAGCATCCTAAGAGTCTCTGAGGAGCTGAAGAGTTGCTAAATTCACGGACCTTCTTCATTTTCACAGTCTGAGAGCAATGGCCCATCAAAACACATCTTCTCTTACACCTCATGTGCACAACTAGGGTATAAAACTTTTGAAAATGGGGAAAGAAGTGAGAAGTTAAAGAGCAAAGTTAAATACACTTCGAAGGCTTCTTCTAACAGCTCAATACAAAATGAATTCAAATCTCTAGATGAACCTCAAGGGAACTAGTTAATTTGTAGCTCCTGATAACCAAGTAAGTCAGTGTATAAATCTTTGGATACAACAATAACTTATGAGCTTCTGTAATGTTTGTAAAAGACTTGTTTTGATTCTCAAGTGAAAAAAGCACATAAGGGAAAAAATTATCTCTAATTATAGAACATAATATAATGTATTATTTTTAAAAATGTAACCTAGAGCCTGATAGATTTCTATAATTATACTAGCCTTAGGATGCCTTGTGCAAAACTCTTTCCCTAATAAAAACATTTAGATATGCTGAAATTAATACAGACCTCAGTTGCTAAGTGATTCAGAGAGCCACATAATCTTTTTTTTTGCTGTTAAACACAGGGTTAGGATTATAACTCTAGAGAGGGATAGTTATAATCTTTGTATGTTTGTAAACAAATGGATATTTTTCTCTGTTATTAGGAGCTGTTGTTTATTTTTGAGAGCTGATACTTTTAGCAAATTGTGCAAACTACAGTTTTACATGCAAAAATCTCTTTTGAAGTGATTATTCATTTCATTTATTTTAAAATTTCCAGCCAGAAAAAAGGATAATTTTATGGAAAACCAGTGTCTTTCCCCCATTCAACATCTTATTGACATTTCATTAAAAAAAATTTAATACTTTTTTGATTTTAAAATAGGAATTACAAAACTGACCATGGCCTGAATTCTCCCAGAGGTGTGCTTCTATGCATCCCTGAGAAATTCTGCTAAATTACATCAGGTGGTAAGACTTTGGGTTAAAAACCATAGTTTGCACATGTCTAGCATACATTTGCTGGATCTTTACTGCAGAAGTCTCTGAAGAGTCCAGATGAAGCAAGACTTACCCTTTTGAGCAAAATGAGGGAAGCAGTGAAATTTTTTTCTCCTGTTTTCAATGCCCAATTGGCTGAATTCAGGCAGCATAAAGTGAAAGTTAACTGATGAAAATAAAAGTCTGTGAAAGAAGAATGAAACCAGCATTTGAGTGTGGAGACAGATGTGGAACAAGGATGCCACATCTGGGACTTGGAAGGGTAGAGCACTGCCCAAAACCAAAACAACCACAAACCACTGTACCTGTTCATAGCATTTTTCTACTGCATTTGTTTTCCTTGCACCTCTGAGTAACAAATAACTTAAGCTCCATTTCAGCAATACACAGGCCTTGCAGTCCTTACTTGGTGCATGTTGCTCAAGCATACAAATTTTCTTAGGTATTTCTTCATGAGCAAACAAATGGAAAGAGCTTCCTGAAAAGCAGCTAGGCACAGACAGGAATATCTGATGAAATCGCTGACAGCGTGGTAAGGATTCTGTTTTAGCAGATATGCCAATACACTTCTCTGATTCCACTGAAGTAAGACCCTCCTTTTAAAGCCCTGAAAAATTCCTTAGCCAACAGTCATCTGCAGAGGTTTTGGAGGCACTTTGTTTATAAACATACAGACATTTATAAATCAATGACAGTAGTGCTCTGATTTTGGATATATCTGGAAAAATTTCTCTCAAGTAACAAGCATCGACTGATCTTGAACAGGGTTTAAAATTTTTACCAGCAAGGTAAAAAAGTACCATCCTTGTCACAAATCAGACTGTCTTCATATTTTAATGTGCCAAATATACAAATAAATTTGTGAGAAGATAGCAAAATCATTAAAAGCTATGACCAAAAGAACCCCCACAAAAAATATTTTGCTAACTATATAAAAATTACTAAAAGCATTAAGCTCCTTTATGCCAAGAGTGCAAAATACAGTGAAAGTTGGAAAGACAGTACCACACACAAGTGATTGATTTTAACAGGAATTCTTCTAGTATTATTAAACCTCTACATATCTGAGAACACTGACTTCATTTTGCATGATAAAAAGCCTCAGTTTCATTATCTAATCTTTTTATTTAGGCATTATTAAGTTTTCATAAAGAAACAGATTATCTGTGGTATAATGTAGCTTTTCGTTCACTTAAGCAGTTAGTTATAATCATATTGTTGTTACCCCAAAGAATTTAATCAATTTCTGTGATCTGGTTATCATACAGCGTGTGATTACTCTGAACAAAAGGGAACAATAAAAAAAGAGAAGTCTGCTACTTCCCTGTCACATCTGCTCCCTGAAAATAGGTAGGAGGAGGTGCTACCTGCTGAAATTCTGATCAAGAAGATCCAAATTCTGATCTACAATTGCAGTAAATATCTAATGGCCTGAGTGGGAACAGGCCTGGATGAAATAAATACAACCAAGTGGTTAGTGATAGGCAGTAATATCTTAGAATAAGAAGGGTTTTGCAGGTCTAATTTGGCAAGCATTGGCACTGACTCTAGTGGAGGATTCCACATATGATGCAGGTCTTGCTGGTTGGTAAATTACAGCACAAAGTTTGTGTTCAATTCTGCTTTCTTTGTTGCTCTTTGATAACAAAGTGACTAAACTTGCCCTGCTTTGGAAAAAACTTTCCCTGCTTTGGAAAAAAAGCTTTCCCCAAAAGCATTCCACAGCAGTAACAAAACTCTAAGCAATCAGGATTAATGGATTCCTTGCAAAACCACATAATGCACACACAGTTTGCAGAACAAGTATTTCATAGGCTGCCTTCCCCTGCAGAGAATTCGGTGCCTTTTCCACAGTAGTGGCCATTCCCAAGGAGACAAGAAACAGCCCTCCTGGTTAATCTTGTCTGTTGGTAATTAATTACTTCATAGTCCTTACTACACTATAGTTTTACTCCTTGTATATTGAATTTTAATATGGTTGGAGAATCAGAAGTTAAATTATTGTTTGTATTAACTTCTGAAACAGCCCTCACTTCCAGTCATAGAAAGAATATATGGATAAATGTTGGTGCTGTGTATTAAGACAAACACTGTTTGTATATAGGTTCCAGAAGGGATTTTTTTCCACTGCCATTAATTTTTGTTGCATTTTTCTAGGGCCCCCCCACCCCTTAATGCCTTCTTAACCTGCCTCAATTGCATGCACTTTTCACACCTGTATGGAACAAACCAGCTTCTATTACAGTTTCTACTGTAACAGTTTCTCCAACACAGAATGCTTCATATCTTAAAATTCTTCAGTACAGCAAAGCAAATCACAAGAAAAGCTCCTTTTGCTTTTTGAATTTTCTTTATATCACTAAAGTAATCCAATGCTGTAGGGCAAATGGCAACTGCATGAAATTAATACATTCATTGAAGTTGCTCATCCTTGAGAGGTTCCTTCTTTCTGTGGAAAAGGGTTAAAAGCATTTAATGGTCTGGGTTAATAATGGTCAAGTTACTGAGGCAATTGAGTGATGAATTGGGGAAAAATCATTGATGTTGGGTAGAGTGCTTGACCTACTCTTTCAAAGGCAAAAGCTAAAAATGCCTTCCCTTTAAAACAACAAGCAACCCTGAGTGATCTAAGCTTATGCAAATGTTTGCTTGACACCTGTCTGGTGGGTCAGTATCATGAGTAAGACATTGGTTATTCATAAACCTTTAAAAAATTATGGAAAAGACACAGTGTATTGATAATCAAGGCCAGAATTTTCAGGAAACATCTTTAATTTATTCTCAGGGGAGCTGAATAGCCTGCCTTCCTTTAGGTTTGGGGGTTTTAGATCCCAGACCTCCAAGGGTAAGTTTTTCATCCATATTTGTGCTTTAGCACACATCTTTAGCAGCGACAATGACATTACCAAAACTGGAATCACAAAAAGAGTATCGAGGGAATATTTTACTTGCAAACACTTGCAGACAACAATATTTTCTAACTGAAACAGAGGCCCTGCTGTGAGCATGGGAAAAGGATGAGCAGAGATGAGAAAATGTAAGTGTGACCTATGGCATGCTAGGCAGGAGGTGTACTCTGGTACGCAGAGAGGTTCATCTGGGAGCCATCTCTGGGAAAAGCAGCAGATGTAGAAAAATGCTGCTGCTAGAAATTCAGCATCACTTGTGTTCTGAAAATGAAAGCACTGTTATCTCTCACATTCACTTACTAAGTACATACAGGTTTTACCCTTGAGTACTGCCATTAGAAACTCAATGAAACAAGTATAAATGTATCACTCAAAAAATACAGTTTCTGCTTCTTATATCTTTAGCTACAAAGTTTATACCAAGAAAAAAAAAAAAAAAGGGCATCTCATTTTGGTGTTCAAACTTCTTCCTATGGTGAAAAGCTGTTTCTACTGAAAGAGCTTGTGTATTCACAAAGACTGTCACTCCATGCTGAAATATGAAATACACTAAATGATTTCACTCTAGCTTTAATCTAGGAAAACACCTGAGCACAAGCACAGTGCTAAAGCAAGCACCATGAATGGTGCCAAAATCAAGGGATTGTTCATACATTTAGACATATTTCAGTTTCTTCACAAATTTGGATTCTTGAGCTAATATTAAGTACAACTGTGTGAAGCTGGACTTTTGGTTCTTAGCCTGGATCTGAAACATTCTCACTTAGAGGCTTTGGCCTACTTATTTCTGTGGGCACCTTCATTTCCACTTATAAGGTAAAAAAATATTTAGTTGCACCACCAGAAATGTATATTACCTGAAATTTTTTACATGCTTTGAAGATGAAAGGCACATACATCTAGTCAACATTGTATGTTATTATTAAAGCTATATCTGACCCAGAAGGCTTAATATTCTCAATTTATAAACTACAATGTATTTAGGCATGACAATCATTTTACTTGCTCTTCTGTCTAGGTTTCATATCTTCCATCAGTGGATTACTGGGCAGCAATAAATACAAACCCATTGCTGCTTCCTTCATAATCTTCACTGATGATATAATCTGAGTAACAACAAAAATAATAAAAAAAATTCCACATTTCTAAAAAACAAATGTTAAAGCATGAGTTCTGGAATATCATCATTCAAAAATATCATGTCCTGTAAGATAACATGTGTGTAATGCATTTCCTCTGGGTCCAGAGAAAGCCAATTTTTAAAGTTATTTTTTCTTAAAATATGCTGTTTTTTCCTCCATAGATGACAGCTTTTAGTTTTTTATATTTTTTCACATGTGCCGAGCTTTGTGCTATCAAACTGATGAGAACACCTCATACAGTGCACCAACAAACATCAACAGTGAGACAGCTATTGGCAGACAGTGTTTTGACATGTAAATAACTATTTCAGTCTATCTTTCCCTCAGTCTGTAATTGCAGGGTAGACTGGTGGACAGGTGCATATTTCGAGCTCTGCTAAGCACTAAAGTTTTTAAGTGTCTCTCTGGGCATGGATTTGAATTGATGGGTGATATATCATCAGTTAGTTAGAAACCTTGAGAACTTCTGTAAACAACACAGCCATCATCCCACAAACCTTCTCCCTTGTATTTTTTTCTATCAGAAGTTAACAAGGAGAGTTGTTTTTAATTAAAATGCAGTACAGGAGGAGAAAAAGAAATAGATGCAGCAATGAGCTGGGTTATTGGATAAACTGAAAGCTTGCAGGAAGAGAATAGCAGCAAAAATGAAGATCAAGGACCAAGACATACACTGTTGCTAAAGGAAATAATTGTCAAACCACAGACAGTCTTTATTTTGCACAAACTCATCTGTAATTCCAACACCGGCTCAGCAAAATATTTTCTTTCATTTTCTTTCATTAAAATCACCTGATTTGGCCAAATGATGTGGGATCCTTTTATCTTGGATTTGGCAATTTTTGCAGAGAACTCAGGAACAGCTTAGAGCACAATTTTAGTATTTTGCAAATGGAAGGGACTTCCTGGCCTGACAGCGTAATGTGTTATTCACGTGTTGATCTTGAAATCTAGGACATGAGCTTGCTCATAGACTACTCTAGGAAAAAAATTATGTTAGTACAGTATTTTCATCCTGAATTACTCCAGCAGATTCCACATAAACAAATGAGAAAATTTTTCATATAAACTAATTCTTGGAATAATCCATAACATCATGAAAGAGGTAAAAGATCACAGCATGCTTAATGGAGTATATAGGTACAATACTTAAATGTTGCCCAAGAAACTCAGTAACCTCAGAACAACAAACAAGCGAGATAGTTCCGGAAAGTTTATCAGGATTTCTCCAGTGCTATTGATAACACTCCTCAGCTTCCTGTTCATCACAGTAATACAAAAATCACCTGTTTTACAGCCATTATTAAGT
Organism: Lanius collurio; assembly: GCA_020086605.1. Classification (NCBI taxonomy): domain Eukaryota; kingdom Metazoa; phylum Chordata; class Aves; order Passeriformes; family Laniidae; genus Lanius; species Lanius collurio. The sequence continues at coordinate 21,258,560 of JACBWW010000015.1, forward strand.
GCAGTGTATGTGTGCAAGGAATGAGTATCAGGGGGCACATGATGGTATGCTGGTAGAAATACTGAGCAGTTTTGGGCCACAGTGTGCAATGGCTCATGCTCTCACCCAAGGACTGCAGGCAGTTTCACAAATGTGCTTGGAAAAGGGAGTGAGAAGAATCTGCTACAAATTCTCTCTTCTATTACCCAGTCAAGCTAAACACTGAGCAAACTTTCAGCTCCAGCAGTCCCCCTGAAACAACTGAAGGCTAAGCTGCACAACAGCTTTGCTGACTCAGACAATGAGACCTTGGGCAGACTTTGAGTACCATTAATTTCTCCATTTACCAACTGGAGTAGGTTTTGCCCCTGCTGGCAGAAATACTTAAGTGATAGTGCTTTAGTTATTTCAGGCCTTACAAACAAACCCAGCTGGTCCAGTCTGAAAGAGGTTAAGGAAAGCCACAGTACAGAGAAGGGATAAACCCAGAAGAGAGGAGCAATTTCCAGCTACCATGGTTACTTGGGCCTCAAATAGCTACAGAGATTAAACCTGCAGATTGCTGCTTGTATCCTCTTGTCCACATGAATTTTTATCTACGTTTCAACAATTAATTACAGATACACAACCAGGCAAAACCACAGAACCCCACATTCAACTCACCCAGCTATGAGATAAAGTGACCTGCACAGCAAAACAAAAGATTGCTGACTCCACAGAAAGATCCTGCACTTCTGCAAATGGTGACAACCCAGGTGTGGGACCTGGCAGTTTCTCAAGTGATCAGCATCACTTCCACACCTTCTTACTCCCTCAGCAGGAGTCAACAGCAGCCCAAATTACCTAAAAAGCATAATCACTAGGAAAGGAGAACTGCTGACAAAAAAAGATACAAATAAAAATACCAGTTATACTCTCAAATACTCAAAGAACTATGGGACTGAACAGCATACTCACAAAAGGTCAGTGGAACCATATGGTCTGACTCTTCTGGGAAATGCTTCATCTCTACTGTCCTCTGAAACACCAGGAGTAATTATGTGAGTTCTCCAAATATTCACCATAGTTCAGGGAGTCAGTCTTTTATAGAAACAAGGAACAAATTAGGTGTCCACTTGAATTTTAACCTGAGGCTCAACTATATGAGTTATCCTACAATTGTAAGGTATTCAGATGAGAACTCAAAATCTTGCTCTCTTTTGAATGCCAGTGGAACACATGACTGAATTTCACTGATGAAAATTTTTGGGAAGAAAGCAGAGCAACTACCGAGTTACAACTTATTCTCAGTCCAGTTCATGACTAAGCTAGAAGTGTTAAGGGAAGATACTTAAATTTGGAAATGAAAGATTTATTATCTGGATGAAGAGTTTGAAGATTTGGACCTTGTGATTGAGAAATGAGAGGGGTATGAACAGAACCTGTGGAGATATATAAAATAACAATAAAGAAAAAGAGAAAATACATATTGGTATTATTATTATAAAATACATATTAGTGCTATTTACTACAATTTATAACAAAAACAAAAGGACAGTGATGCTGAACAGAAACAATTTGAAAAAAATAGGGGGGAAAATACTTCCACATGGCATGTAACATGGTATTCTTCCTGAAGGTATTATTACAAAAACCAAGAGATTAGCAAGATCCAAAAAGGATTCATACATTTATACCCTTAATGAGAACAGCCACAGATATCTTAGATGAGATTAAAAAAGCCAACAAGTGAGATACAAACCTTGATGATTCAGTGAATAAGGCAACTTCTTGATGGTGGGTAGTGGGGGAGGGGGGGGGCGGGAATCTTTCTCAATTGGCAAATTGTTCCAGAACTACTGTTCCTGCAACTTAACCACGTGTTATGGCACTTCCTCCACTTACCTTTGAAGCTGCTGGTGCTGAGAACTCAGATAGAAGGCAAGAACAGACAGACTTTCTTTTTCCATTTCTACATTTCAAGTGTAAATAAAAAAAGTATTATTATACCATCTAATTAATATGGTGATAGTGAGCTCGCAGAATCTGAAAAGGAGAATAGAGCTTCATATCTCAAAATTTCCTTTAATATTCATTAACTGTAAGGTTTAAGGCACTGTTAGGGGAAAGTTTTATCTCATACAGAAAATTGTGTACATCTTTCTCTAAGGCCTATTTGGCATTTTACACTACCACTCAGCCCCTGGGCCAAACTCCCTGACAATAGCCAGCCCTACTGTAAAATACACAGATAATCTCCTTGTGTGTGGTGGCCACTCCTGTCAATCAAGTAGGAGGATGTCCCCAAATTCTGCTTGCCTGCAGCTTACCTCTCACTGGAATCTGACACCAGTCCTCACGACGCTTAAGGGTCAGACTTGGTAGCGCCTTTCAAATGAGCCACGCTTTTCCAGAGGGCCGTACTTTACCAGGCTTCCTGGTAGTCAGCCCTCCTCCCCTCCTTGCAATACACTAATGCCGCTTCTACAACATCATCTTCTCACCCTTCACAATCCTTAATAAATACAAATATCCAATCTAAACCTCCTCTGGCACAACCTGAGGCCATTTTCTCTTGTCCTATGATACAACAGCTTCCATTCAGGAAGCTGTGGACAGCGATAATGTCTCCCATGAGCCAACTTTTCTCCAAGCAAAACATCCTCAGCTCAGCCACTCCTCCTGAGACTTGCACTCCAGCCCTTTCACCAGCTTCATTGCTCATTTAATGTGGTGATGATTGGGCAGGTCTAAAACAATCACAGTGATACCTTCTGGACATTCCCAGAGCTTCACAGAAACTACCCTACCTGTTGGGTTAGATGGAGGTCTGAGAAACATTTCTGACTTCATGATTAGATCCCAAATACTTCCAAGTGTAAATAAACTGGCATTTAGCTATCCATAACAGAGTAGGTATTGCACTTGTAGAGGTCGTGACAGACCTCAAATGAGAAGAAATCTTCCTTTGCCTCTTACCCTTGCAGAAAAGTCAATGTTTAAATGTAACTAAATTTGAATGCTGATATAGACACATAATATCCACTTGGATCCTGTCTGAACACAGTGTATTTATATTTTCACCATATGCAAAAAACATCTAATTTGAAGGAAGAGAGAAAAAAATTGCTATTTATTTCTTTTATAACAATCTGGCATACATACAAAATATGAATTGCTTTATTTTTTTATAGATCATGTTGTAAATTAATATAAATAATTTAACATGCAGATAATTCACTGTGCTGAAAATGACTGGCATTTTTCAAGAATATAAAGATAACTGCTTGACTAAGGATATCAGCAAATGCTATAAAGTCAAAAAAGACTTAACAACTCCCTGTAAAATATTTCAGACTCCACAGATTGTTTCACATTAGAAATTGTACAGTATGTCAGAGGCTAAAAAACAGTGTGCAGCACATATTTTGAAGATCTGTTGTTTTCGCTTCAAGCAAAAGAAGATTGCTTTAATTTTTTTAAGAACTTAAGTGACTGAATGTGTACATGACCATATTGCCACCCGTGCCGTATTGGATTTCACTTGCACTTGGCTCAAATTATTGTACCATCAAGATCAGAGAGGGATTTTTTTCCCTGTAGAAAATTACCAATATAAGAAAAAAGAAAATGTCTTCACTGATTGCTCAAGATCATTCCTAGAGATTGCCCATGCTAAATAAGTCTGTGGACATAGTTAGGTGGAAAAGCAGTGATCATAAATGTCAGCTAGATACAACCCATCACTCAGAGGTGCAAGCCACTAACTCAAAGAATTTAAAGCCCAAAAATAAGCTCTCATTTTAATTCTCTCTTAATTAAAAATCCAATACATCTTGTATCCTCTTTTATGTCACATATAATGTACCTCAAAAATTCAAATGAAACACAAAAATCCCAACACCTTCCCATTAGATTAACAGCTGATCAGGCAAGAATTATTCTTCTGTTTGGTCAGACTTGGACAACCACACATGCTATGGATTTGTCTATATTTCACTGCAAGCATTAAAGACATTTTCCTATATCAGCAGTTAGGATGTTCCATTAACCCGAGACTGTAAAATATACATAACATATACTGTTACAGGATACAGTCAGATGGGCTACACTGATGGGCTTCTGCAGCAGATGTCTCTTTAATTTCTCTGAAATAACATAGCTGCTGTTAGACCTAAAATTTGTAATTAAAATGTAGCACACTTCTCAGAAATCTTATCTACCAACCTCTCCAGTCCAAACAGCCTGCTCCAAGCAGAAAGCTCCAAGTCCCCAGCTGAACCCAGATTCCACGTTTACAGCAAGCTGCTATATTTATAATTGATGACAATGCTAATTACAGACTTACACATACTATCTTCATCTCCCTTTGAGGTGTTAAGTGTGAACATATAGCCACAAGTTGCTGCATGAGTGTATCCTTAACATATTCCTTTTAATGCAGAGGGCATAAAATTCTCATTAACAATAATTGGAGTTAGAAGCAGGAATTCCAGGAAGGATGTGTTGTCTCATTAGGTATTAACTACAAATACTGTAAAATATTCTGTTTATGCATTGTTAGAATTCTGAAGCCCTTTTTTGTTTTTTTCTTCAAATTAAGACCTCTATGAATAAGTCATTTAGAGCTAAATTAAAGCTCATGCAATTCTGGAAAGCTGCACTTGTAAGTTCCCTGAAGGATACAGATTTCTACTGAATGGTACAATTATAAGAAAACAGCTCTACAGCACCTGCTTGCACAGGTTAATAAACACATCCCCACAACAGTTAATGGATCTAATACTTTTAGCTGTGTTATGTCCTCTTAAAATTCCCACCATGTTTGGCTTCATGAAATGTGTAGAGCTCTGCTTCAAGATATGCAAGGGCCTGAGTGTGTTAATACTCCTTGATTACACATGGGACCACACCATTGCCTCTCCATGCAAGAGAACATGGACAAGCAGGTGTAGTTTATGTCATGATTCATGACAGAGAAATCAAAAACCCTCAAATTTTCTCTCAGACAGCAATCCCTTCCAGGAGTCACCCATAAGCGATTTATGGCTCCATCAGAAAACTGCTTCTGCTCAGAGACCAATCCTTCTAAGTCTCACAAAACACATTTCATTATACTGGATATGTCAGGATAAAGTCTTCATTAGTGGATTATACCTGTTTCCTAAAGTTAATAAAATAATTTCCAAGGACTCCAAGGAAATAAGGCTATGCTCATTCCAAGCATCTTTACAAGCTTCAGTCCTCAAAGTACCCCAGATATAAAACATAACAGGAGGAAGGAAAACCTGCACACACTTGACCATTGATAGGAAGATTGATAATATGATTCTTTAACTCTTCTGCTTTAAAAATAATTGTCTGATGCTCACAATTAGAAAAGGTGATCCTTCCAGCTTCCACTTCCATATATAGGATGCCACATGGTCATTTGTTTAAAAGAGAAACAGAAACTGCCTTTTCTGTTGTTTGCTGAGAATTGATTGTTTGACAGAAAATAAAATCCCAGGAGAGGGTTCAGTAATTGATTTCCCTGGGCAAATCTACAAAGAATACAAAGTTAGTTCAAAATAAACAACAGTATAATTAAGAGTTAATGCAAAGCACTTGTATCAATTATCATTTTGCTGATAAGACTATGGTCCTTTTCACACAGTAGTTGTTACTTGAGATAATGAATACCTTGTACAAATTCCAAGGAAACTTGCTTCTGAAGGATGGAAAACATTCTAAAAAACATAACTGGCAGAGTCTCTTAATGAAACTAATAGTCACTTGCAAATTTTTGTCACAAAGAACTTAAAAAACTCTCAAAAATAAAACCAAAACATGCTACAAAGTAGTATTCTCTTATTGCCCTTTCTTGCTTGATTGGTCAAAAGTGACAGTGCAATTTATCATCTTCACTTCATCTCTTAGGGCTAAGCTTTTCCAAAATGCTGCAGGACTGAAAAGGACACTGATCCCATCCTCCTCCTCCTTCCTTTAACTCACTGATTGCTCTGTAAAACTGGACAGGTTTTTTTCCAAAGCTGCAACTCTACACCACAACATTGCACCAAATTTTGTAAATGTGGCAGAACCAAACATCTATAAAAACCATAAGTCCTTACAGTAAAATCCTGAAGGAAATTAGATAAAAAGAAACCATATTTATGTGCATGGTTAAAAAAAAGAAATAAAAATCAACCAAAAAACAAAACCACAGAAGTCAAGGATAGACACACAAACACACACAAAAGAACAGCAGAAGCTACTGCTCTTTGTATGAACAATAAATCTCTCACAAGACCTGACATTATAGGCTGGCACTTAGATTTTATTCCAATGGAACCATCTTGTTTTATTTAACATGATGTATGTTTGTAGGACACAACTCTGTCACGTCTCCAGTAGAAGTTCACACCAGCTCCATCCACCACCTGCTGATTTAGCAATGCCTGTGCACTGACCAGCAAAGCTTCTACATTCTTTCAGCCTCTCGTGACTCCAGTTTACATGATAAGTTTATAGGGCCTACAGTAGCTCACTTTGTAAGGCAGACCCTTGAGGAATTCATATTTTCCCTAAAAAGAGGATTGAATATTGTTTCTTGGCTGTCTTTGCAAAGCTGGCTGCTGTGTTTATTTTGACATGAATCTGTGTGGAGAGGACCAACAGCTTACATACACAGCCATCAGGTCATCAAATAGGGGTGGGGTTATGTGTCTTTCTAGAGCTGCCCGTAAAATGAATGCTGTGAAAGAGAGCATGGTGTATTTCTCAGCTCAAAGGCAACAATAGTTCATATCAGATGCAAAGAAGTGGAGCTGGACAGCACCTGTAGTGTGTTTGCTTTTGCTGCTTACAAGAGACTTCCTCCTGTCCAGTACTGACCTACACCCAAAATAGCATCTCCTCACATAGCCCAGGGAGTGCTCAGGACTATATCTGATTTTTTCCTTGGAGGGGGGAAGAGGAAAATGACACACATTAGTTTTCATCCACCATGCAAAAGACAAGTAGAGAATGGTCTCTCCTATATATCTCTGTCACAGTTCTAACAAAACCAGCTTCTCCTCCATATAAGCACTGTAGAGATAACAGTTTTGTAATCTCTTCCACAGTTTTATAGCTGACTGCACTTGCACGAAGACAAAAGATCATTTATTTTAGGAGGTCCTAATATTGATTTACCACTCAAATTGGCAGTGCTCTACTCTAATATAAAAGTTATATGGTTCCTTTGAAAGAACATTCACATTGTCATCAATAATATTTATAGATATAGGGGTGTAAACAGAATATAGAGAAAACAAATGTAGCAAATATATTGTAATGTTGCACCCTAGCATCTCCCACAGACAACTGCCTCAGCTTATGAGAGGTCTTTGTAACACTCCATAATCCAAACATTTTAACAACACTTTGTTTGGTAATTCATTCACAGAAGCAAACTACATTCATGAACAAAAATGAACCCACATATCTGTAAATAAATTAATTATATCACTAGAAATTGCAGGAAATTATGAAAAAGGTAATGTCATTAATCTCTATTATTTACATATTGAAAGTCCAAAAGGTGGTATTTTTTACAGTCTAGGTACTTAAATTTGCACTCTTAATAATGGTATTGTTTTTTGCTACAGCACAATGCACAAACTAAAAGATATTTTACAATGATACACTGATAGTCTCCAAGAACTATGACCAACTCTGTATTTTTTCCTGAAAGATATAACCACAATAAAATGTGCAACGATGCATACATACAGTGTCACATTGATGTTCTCAGCACCATTAAGTAGTCAACAAACAGAAGTAGCTTAATACTGAATCTCAAATTGTGCTAGAAAAGTCATTTCAGTTTCTTTTTTTTAACAGTCTTATGATGCTCTGTACACAGCATGTAATGCCACAGACCTAGAATATGCTTGTAGATTCTAGAAAACAACCCATTAATGGCACCTCTCTTCTGCATACCTGCTTATCAAGAGTTAGAAACACACACAAGTAAAAAATTTAAATTTTACTCTTTGTTATCTAGAGTAAACAGTAGCTTAACGAAGGCTTTCTCACTCTGTGCTATCAGCCTGAGGAAACTGAGAAAACCTCACATAATTATTAATATAAATAAATGATAATATTAAACTTTTTACCACCTCAAACACTCGCTTCTATTTATTCACATTTACCATAACTACTTCTAAATTCTCCTGCATCTCTAATGCAGTTATTATCATAATAACTCTCAGGAGTTAGTCCTAAATATTCTCTCCATGAAGCAACATCAGACACTTATTAGTTTTTCAGGTCTGTGTATTTTGGTCTCCTGAGGAGATCCTGCACTTCGTTGTCTGTGGTACTTAATAATATCCACTTGCTGGTTGACACTCCTGTGTGTTTCTGATCAAGGTTTCTGATCAAAAGCACAGATTTCCACCTCATGACTGCATTTGGATTGTTTTGCACTCACTTTGCTGATTTAATCCTCAGATGCACAATCTTGATTTTATCAACAATACCTGAAGAACAGCATATTCCAGATCTGAACTAAGTTTTGGCTTTCCCAAGTCTCAGTGGCACCAGAAAGCCATAGTATTCCAAGATGCAAGTGAGGCTAACAAGTGGGTGCATGGAGCTGGGGACACTGGGAGACACAACAACACATGACACAAAACGATCCCAAAACCAACAGACAGTAAAAAGCATGACATTCTGGTTTAGCCCTGATTGTTTTTCTCCATAGCACCATATATTTATACATTAGAGAGACTGACTCTACCAGCAGTCAAATGGTTTTGCTTTCTCCACCCTCTTCCTCCCCCAAAAAGGGATTGTTCTTATTCAAAACAAACAGGTTCAACTTTATATTTCTTAAATATGCTTTTTTACAATTGTAGAAATGTGTTGAAATTTTAAAAATTTTTAAACATTCCCTATTAAAAGTGACTTTAAAATCCTAGTTTTGCATATTTAGTCCTAAAAGGAGAAAACACAGGAAAAAGTAATTAAAGCAGATATGAGAAATGTTTAAAAATTATAAAACTGAGAGGCCATTTTTTAAAGGCAATTTTTGAGTTTTGAAATTGTGAAATTTTATTTCCAATTCCTGAAAAGAAAATGTTATGAACCTTAGATTTTATTTTAGAAAGAAATACTTTCCATTAAGGACCCTGATCTGCTCTTTGGGGAGAGAGGAAGCAACCAAGATATTCAGAATGCCTGTTACTGGCCATCTTTAAAGTGTGCATCAGTAAAGTGTATATCCGTAAGTCTCTCGACATGACTGCTCATCCCAGATTCAGCTAAGATTAAACATCAGCTCTTGTAAGCCAATCTGTTCTTCCATTCTAATTAAAATGATGAAAAGCTAGAATCTTAGATGAAATCTTTTGGTTTCAACATCATGCTTGCACTTAAGAGAATTGGTTTACAAAGTTATGTAAAGGCACACAGCCCCTTGTTTGGGTGTATCTAGAGAACTGTACTGAGTGTTTGTACAAGAGTATGAAAATCTGCTTCCTTGTGAATCCTTCTTCTTGTTCAGATGCCAGGTTGTATTGAAAAGTTGGTTGTTACTGTAGACTTTCTGTAGAGGCTAAGTCTTCTTAACCCCCTAAGACGTGACAAGTGTTTGCATATTTTACTGAGGGCTAGGCAATGTCACCAAGACAGAGCCTGGAGCAGCATGTTTCTGCACTGGAGCATTCCACAGGAGTGACTGCAAATTAGACAGAGGCTATTCCATCCTGCTTCCCTGTTGTTGGAGACAGAAAGTAATTAGCTGCTGGCCTATACCAGCAGCAAATCATTAACCCCTCCTGCCCCTAAACATTAGCTCAGCTGTGCTGGCCATTGAATTGCAAAGGATGGAAATACATCTCTGTCCATCTGCTTCATCTGCTCCAGAGAATCAGCATACGTGCACTGTCCTTGGCTCCTAGATATCCAGTCTAGGAAATCTTGAGAAGGCTGGGCATCATTTGGATTTGCTTAGGCCTGATACCCAAATCACAATCTGGCATTCAGTGATATAAAAATAAAGGGCAAAGTTGCCTGTGCACATGCTGTTCTGGAACAAATGCATGGATTCAAAGGTACAAACCCAGAGCAGGATCTAGAGCTGGGTTTCCTCACCATTTTGGCTTTTCTTCACGGGGCATAATTCAGCCAGATCAGATTTAGTTAAATACTGTTTTGGGTTCATTCCAATAAAGGCAATGCTTACTGTTTAGTCCCGACTCCATGAATCTGTTTCAAAAGCCTAACTTTGAGTAGTATTTCATCAAAGTAAGTATTTCTTCAAATGGTCTTATTACATATACTCGAAACACATGTTGTAGGAACAATTTTTCTTCACAGATACCAGCCTAGCAGCAAAGTAGGCCAAAAACATCCATCTAACTCAATGGGCCAGACATAAAAATGTAGGCTTGAAAGAAATTATGTCTTATCATTTGAAAGATGGAGCCATTGCACTGGCATTAAACAGTCTGTGCATTAGATCAGACAGCAAATGAGATATTGATAGAACTATTTTGAACAGTCAATAAGCTTTCTAATGATTGATAGCTTTGAGCTAACTCTGGCAATATCAACATCTGCACTTGGAAACTAGGGATTGAAACTGTAATGCAATATTCTCTTAGTGGAATTCATAAGCATAAGTCAAGTGTGGGCAGAGGCTCCAGCTGAGGGATTTGCATGGGTCTCTTTCTCCATAGTGTTAAGAAAGAATGACAGCAAATTTTGCTTGTTTAAATCTTTCCATCTAGATCCCACCAAAGCAGCATCTCAGAAGATGAAAACAGGGAGAAGAAAACCATGGAGAAGCCAAGCTAAATCACCAAGCATGCTAGACTCATAGATCTCATTGGAAGTCCAAACAATGTTACTGAACATTCCAAATAAAGAACCAAAATTTTCACTTAGAAGATTTTACGTAGTATATTCAAACAGAAAAAGCAACCATTGAGGAAAAAAGGAGCAGAGGAGGAAACATACAGTCAAGACTTCTAAAAGTGATGTCAAAAAATTATTAATGCATACCTAAAGTAGCTAAAAGGTCATATGCTTTGTGCTCTCGCAGTATAAGATTCTTTCATCTGACAAAGAACCCAATAAAGAGCCACTATTAAAAATATCCCTTGTAAAAAATTCTTTTTGTAGAAGAATGTAATAGGAATTTTAATTCCCTAACCTCCACCTATTAATGATTGAAATTTATGATAGCATATTTATTTTAATTTAAATTTCCAAGCTCTCAAACTTATGGCAATGCTCTGAGAAGGCTATGAATCCTGTTTTAATTACATGTATTCATGTACAGTACTTCCTATTTGGTTAGCAACCAGGTTCCTTTTCAATTTCATTTGAAATTGGAGAGGGGAAAAAAGGTGAAAGAGGTAACCTGGTAGTCTTTCCTCATTATTTATAAACAATTACTTCCCCTTGCAATCTAACTGAATTTGATGCTACTATTCCTGGTGTATTGGCTCACACTTTCAAGAGATTTGCAATCCTCTATTAGTAAAGTAAAATGCAAAAGACATTAAGATTCTCCACAGCAGAGAAAAGATCCTTAAGGATTACTTGATCAAATTAAAGGTTGGCAGTTTAAAACCTGAGCTGCATCAGATCACAAGTACTAACATTACTCCACTTGCCCCTAAGAGCAGTTGGAGGATTCAGTGCACTCAGGCATATCCTCCTTCCTCCCTCTCTGCACCTGACATGGATGCAACCTTGCTCCCCTCTACACAGCACAGAGCATAAAACACCGTGCCTGCATAGTCAGGGATTCTCTCTGGAAAGCTGCCTGTCAGCAGAGGTAGCTCTTCTTTCACTTACTTGGTGTTATGCCAGTGTGAGCCTACAATCATCCATAATGCTGCTCTTGATTCATGCTGATGTGTAAGACCAGGATCCACACCTAAAAAAAAATACATTGTCATAACATACTTAACCAATGCAAAATATTTCCTTCAGCACCAGTGTTTTGCCCCAAGGAGGTGGTAACATTCCTGTCTACTTCACCACTCGCATGAGGCTTTTACTTGCCCCTCACTGTTATCAATGTCTGTGGTCTCTTTGGCTTTCTATAGACACTGTGCCTGAACTGTGGTGGTTGAGTAATCATCTCTATTGCAAACTTCATGATATTAAAAAAAAAATTAAAAAAAAAATTTAAAAAAAAAGTGCTCATTTTTAATTTATACTCTTTACACACATGCAGAAAGCTGTTTGTGTTTTAGTTCACTAAAACAACACAGTTGCAAGGTGTTCCAAACACAGAGAGGTGATGTGGCAGGGTATATATAGCAGTGAGATTACACTTGGATAAGGTAATTGAAGAGAAACAGTGATGACAACAAAGGTTTTGAAAACTAGTGTCTGCTGTGCACTTTGTTAATTTTTATTTTCCTGACTCATCTAATACAAACTTAATAAATAAACAGGCACTGTAGTTTATAAAGGTATCACATCCTAAGTGAGGAAATAAGGATAACATACCTTCTAACACCACAGCAGAAACAATTAGGGGCTGTGATGAATTCTATGAATAAAGACCAAGATTGGCAGAGCGAAAACAGACAGAAACTTTCCCAAATGGACACGTACCATTTTTCAGATTGAGATTTTGAATAAATTTTGGTAAAGTCTGTGGTTGTTACAAATAATTTAAGGTGTTCATACTCTGTTAGTTGTGCTGACTAATAGTAAAAAAGCCTGTTGAATTACATCCATTGACAAGCAGTGTCAGGAGGCTTGAATTTTAACAAAAATAGATAGCATGGATTAGGAAAGCACAGGCAAAAAAAAAAAAAAAAAGGTACAATCTATGATTACCTAAATTTATAATGACTTGTTCTCCCTGAAAGGTTACTGGTGTGCATTTACAATGTATGCCACCTAGTGGGAGCAAAAATTTGATAAAACTGTAAAAATATTTTGAAATGTTAAAAAATTTAGCCTGCCATTCTGCAATCTGGAGGGAAATTAGAACTTGCATTAGGTATTGAAGCACAGTATTTACACACCAAGACCTTTAGAGGAGAGGGTATCTGATTGTCTTTTGTCTCCGCCTTATTGCAAAACATGAGTAAAAGCTGGTTAAGACTTATGTATGAAAACATGCTGTTTGATATTGCTGTGCACTACATCTGTATTGGAAACACAACTGGCTGTAGATAGTGCAGAACTTCTATTTCACAGTACAAATATTACAAAACAGACCTATGAAGGTCACTGACAAAAAATTCAAGTATGTCAAAGACCAGATGAATTCAAGGATGACAGATAAGAAAGTCAGAGAGTTACTAAATACCTGGAGCTACTTCTAGTCTAACAAGTCTCTTAAAAATACCAACAAGGCTAAGAGTACATGAAGTATCCTTCCACTAGTCTTGCTCTTACCACAACCCAATATTACAGAAGTAGATGGACCTTTGAAGTGATTTAGCTCAGAAGTTCCCAGTTTGCATAGCTTATGCCCTAGTTATTCAAGAGTAATACAGAAATATTAAACTCTTGCTCAGTAAAGTTCAAAGGCCTAGAGATGTAAAGTATGGAGTAAACATTTGGGAACATGATTTAAAATTTATGATACAAGACAATGCACTGTAATGTAATTGACCTTCAAAAAAATAAAATTCTGGAAATGGAGGAAGTGCCATTCTGTAATCTTGGCCTCAAATCTAGTCATCCCGTATCACTAGCTAAGGCATGGCAAGTAGTATTACAGAGGAGGATGAGCGCAAGAGCCTGGAAGTCTCAGCCCTCGACGCTTCACAGCACGGCCGCATGGAGAGACACCTGCCCGCCCTCAGCTCTCCCCAGGTAAGGCCAGCGGGCACTGGTGAGGAATTCCTCTGGGTGAGGAAACGAGATCTTCAGCTTGATGCTCTTTCCCCAGGGGCCAGCTCACAGAGAGTTACAGCCTGCGGAGAACTCCCCTGAAGGCTTGTCTGTGCCTTCTTAGCTGAAGGGGGCTCAGACCTCTCTGGCGCCGCGGCAGAGCCTGCGGAAGGGGAAGGGGGCGCAGACAAAGCCGCTCCATCCCACACGCTCTGCTCCCGCCTGAGCGCACCCCGGGCAGCGCACGGGCCCACTCCCAGCTCGCCTGATGGCACCTGCTCCGCTCTGCCCCTGTCCCAGCCCTTCCCACCCTGTGCTGCTCCAAAAGACTCGCAGGCTGGGCTCTGCCAGGAAACTCCCTCGAATACAGGACAACGTGCTCAAACACTTGCCTTGAGCACAAGCAGCAAGGAGACAGGTGAAGACTTTATTTCTTCCCGTCTTTCCTCCCAGGCCCACAGGGCCCTTGGTCCGCTCACTGAGCACCGGCTCGCTCTCAGCCAGGCAATCCACAAATCCTTTTCCCGAGGCCGTCCCGGGGTGGCTGGGGGCTGGGGGCCCGTACCTGGAGCGGCTCCATCCGCAGGGCACCTGCGGGGCGGGCCCGCCGCGGGCAGCACCGCCATCGGCACCGGGAGCGCCCGGGCCTCGGCGGGCTCCTGCCCTCAGGTAGCACCGCTTTGCTGTTCCCTTTTGTGCTCTCGTCAGCACCGTGCGCTTTGGTTTGCACAGTTCCCAGCGAGTACTGCGAGCCCCACCGGTGTTACTCTGCTTTTTGTGTCCTTTGTTCCTCAAGTAGAAGGGTGCTTTAAAGGAATTTCTCGTCCTTTTAATTAAATCAAGGCTATTGGTGCTGTGATTTGTCTTGTTCTTCTCTCAAGAGAAAACTTCAAAATTACTTCTGCCAGGGTTTTGAGCGCAGAAGAGGGCAAAGAAGAGGGAGAAGGTTTCATACTACTCAAGAATAACTCTACTTTCAAAAAAAACTTCTTCATTCAATCATATTTGAAATGTCTTTATAACTGACATCATACATTTCCCTTCTGTATACTGTTTCAGTTTTTTCTTTGGGCAACTTGAGATATTCTTCATGTAAGGCCTGAAGTGTTGGAGAAAGTAAATGCATTTTTCAATTCATTCAGATAGGGTTTTTACATGGACTATCACACAAATATGAAAGCAGTTCACAATGCATTTCAGACCTATTAATTCATTACACTTTCTAAGATTTGGTCACAGTTTTTTGTTCACTTATATTCTTCTGCCTCAGGAATAAGAGTCAGTAAACAGAAGCAAGACACTCTTTTCATTATTTTGGGACAGCTAAAGAAAAGCAAATGAATACAATTATTCAGGATGTATGCGGGCTGTAGAAGACATCCTCATATCTTGCTAGCTCCTTCTGGGAAGAAAATAGACTCAAAAGCAAAGCTCAAAGGCAGATAATTTCTCTGTGTGTTTAGGGGGTCTGATTCCCAGTAGTACTAAAGGTTTGTCAGATTGTATGTTGATAATCAAACTACCCATCCAAGTAGTAAAACGTGGATTTTGACACCACATTTTAGACCACCACATTCTAAAACAGGATGTGGAGATGTGGAGAAAAAAAAGGAGCAGAGGAAATAAGAAAAACACCTGTGGCACTAGAAGGAAGCATAACAGCTGTTTGTATTTATACATTGAGCTTACCAGGGTGTTTTAGAGGAGGCATTGACATTTTCTGCAAGTACTGTTAGAGGACACATTTTCAAATCATTATATATTTTACAAAGGAACAGCTGTGAAAAGAAATAGGCTCTCTGGGAGTGTGCCTTCAGCTAGTAAGTCAGTCCAATAAGAAGCTGGGACCAAAGGGGGCTTCTTGTGCTACTTTCACATGCATGGTTCTATCTCAGTCCTCTGGGCTGGCTCTAGGGTTTGGCTGACCCCACAATGAGCTGATTTGGGCAATCCCTGTTCTGTGAGTTTCCGGTGTGATTCCTGGAACTTGTTACTCTTCAGTCAGAGGAGTGCTGAAAGAAAGGAGGATGGAGGGTAGCAGAACTACCCCTTTGTACAACAGGTTGTTGGCTGACATTTTAAAATTGAAACCATCATAGCACAGTAGAAACAATTGTTCCAAAGAGGGGGAGAATTACCTGGTGCAGATTGGTAAAAAAACATGGAAAATCATTTTTTTCTATCTCTGTTTTTAATCCATGTTGTTTGAAAACCTACTGTATTTCAATTCTAGTTGGTCTACTTCCAAAGCAGTACATGGAAAAGAAAACAGGGAAAAGTATCGCTAAAACCAATGTATTTAAGAACGGGAAGTCAGTTTCCGCCAGCTCATCTAAGCAAACAAAATCAAAATAGGTGTGTAGGATGTCTCAGTGGGCTGAGAACTAACCAAAAATTATGCTGCTGTCTTTCATTTTTGGCTTAGCTAACCTGCAAAGCAGAATTAAGTTTCAGAAGGAAAACCCTACCACAATTTGGTAGCTCCTCCTATTCTTTTTCAGCCTTCAAGGTAACTTGATGTAAACTAAATGTAACTTAAACTTCAGTTTAAATTTTCGGAACTTGCCAAGTCTGCTTTGTCTTATCTTCCCTTTAAGTTATTGAAGTGTTTTATCTAGCATTCTATCTAGCATTTTTATCTAGCATTCTATGACCTGTTGCTCATCCACCTTCTTTTGCTCCACACTATTTTCTGAAGAAAAGTAGTCCTAGTACACCTAGTCACAGTATGCTATAAAGAATAAACTTCTCCACAGTGGCTACTTTTGATCACTGGTGTTTTATGACAACAAATAAAATGTGAGGGAATTTTAATCTGAGTACACTTAAATTTTAAGAAAAATAATGACCCAGAAAATCTGTGGAAATGAGCAACAAATCTGCTTCCAGACCTTCTGATGTCTTAACAATATTTTTTTTTCTTTTCATGGGACTATTGTTTTCAGATCTAAACTGAAGATGTAAAATTTGTACAAAATTTATGTCTGTATTAAATTCTCAAAATACTATATCATACACTTAAGGCATTACCCTTTTCCTACTGAATACTACAGTAATGCCACAAAGAGGACAATAAGGCCAAGATGAAATTTATCAGTAAAAAAGCAAGTGGGATTAAAAGAGATAAAACACTAGAGGTTTTGGGGTGATCTACTTCTTCATTATTGAAGACAAAGACATATTTTGTTATTGCCAGCAAATTGATTTTACCTGAAGTTTTCTCTCACTTAGCTTCATCCATAAGAAAAAGACTGATATCCCTCTTATTTATTCTCCAGTGGTTTCATCAAAAAAAACCAGAGGTGTGATACCTATTTAGATTATTTAATGTTGTTAATGAAATTTCATGAGCAATCTTATCTATGCTTTACACTACCAGAGATTTTTGAAGATTCATAGAGGGAAATTTGTATCAATGGTACCAAGAAGGAACTAAAATATCCTCAGCTCCCATAAATTCAATAAAAGCAGTAAGAGCTCCCCAGAAGAGCCAGCAACTTAAAGGCTTGAGCCCTTAGGCAGTGTTGTCATTTATACCTGGAGAATAATACAGACATACAAGTAAAATTGAAGGTCCTTTTTATCTTTTGTTTTAAAGCGTGTTCCTGTTCAAATATGCAGTTCTTCTCTCATGCTGTGTCTTTACCAGCAAGGGTGAGTTCATAATGATTCCATTCATACAGGGTTACTAAGAGCCAGATAAATGATACTTGTCACATAAGTAGTTTCCTGGGCTGCTTCTCAGAGTTAATTTTGATGGTATTGAAAAAACACATTTAGCTTTTGGGTTCCTTGTATTGATTTTTGTCCTTCTAAATGTAACGCTTGTTTCACCCCAATATGTAAGTGTTTCTTTAAAGTGGATCTGTAATGAGGGAGTTTGGACTGTGTGTCTTACCTCTCTCTGAACATTATTAGCATTGGACTCCCAAGAGTAGCTTGTGCAGTGAACTACGATAATGAGGTTGATGGTTCATAAAAGGGTTGATGTGACAAATTACTGACCTTTTTTGGAGATTAAGTAACTGTACCTTCACCAAGATCTGCATATCAGCTTTTTATTCAGCATAATTCTCATAAGTATGGTGGTTGAGCTGTTGAGTGCTCCATGTGCCATGATGATCAAGAAAACATTTGCAAAATGTAACTACTGATGTGATAAGTTGTGCTTCTCCCGAGACAAAACACATCATTCTGCGATTCAGAATGTACAGTGGGTCAAATTTTATGCAGCTTCTTGAAATGTCTTTAGTTCCTCCTACACCTGCTGCTTTAGTTGAGAGAGTATTGGAAGGTCAGAACACTTCCTCATAACACAGATGTCGCCCTTCTGCCCTATTACAATCCCTGTGGTATTTGGTTAAGCTGCAGCAGTCTCAATAGTTTCTCTACCTGTAATCAGGCCTTCTCATAACAAGTCTCTTTCATGAGACACTGGACTTTCTCTCAGTAAGTGGGACATACATTCTTTTCTCTGGTAATTGCTTTTGGTGCTAATGCAACACACCTATTGATTCAGTTTAAAATCTCAGGCATTACAGATCACTAGCAACAATGAATTTGTTGTCATCTGTAGAACATCTGTATAGGTGTTTTTTTAATATTTGTCCATCAGCTGGTTTGTGAAGGTAGCCAACAGAAATTATATCCACTGTGTATTTTATTCCTTTTTATTTTGGCTGGTAATTTTTAAACCTTCTCATTCGTGCCTGCCAGACTTTGGCTGGGTGCCTTTTTATGGGTGAAGAATGGCTCTGTGATACACAATGTGGATTTACATGTGTTCCACAATAATATATGGTTCTCAACAGGAAACACAAAAGTTGTTGTCATACCCTCAGAAGTGTTAGATGATGCTTAATTTTTCATTTTATTTTTGGAACACTCAGCAGATTGAGCTTCATTGTTTTACTGATGTGGCCAACAGAGAGTTAGCATTGAGTCTTTCCTCATTAACATTGACATTGCTGGTTGTGCTAGCTTTCGTCTCTCCCCATAGCTGTTGCTTCGGGTTTTTTGCTGCAAGGACTCTCAAGCACTGAAATGATCACAACTTGCTGTTGTCCCCTTGCTGCAGTGGGATTGTCATTTCTGTCCCTCACTCTGTCTCACATGCATATTATTCCCGAGGAAGAAATTAATTCTGTGAAGTATCTTGCATAATTGTCTGTTCCTCTGTGGTGTGTATAATGATGTGTAACATTATTTTGAAAAGTCATGATCAAAAGTTGAATCCTCACTGTATTCCTGCTTCATATTTTATCAACACAGTTGGCATAGTTGGTCACAGTCCCTAAAACAAGGGACTAAACAAGGGGCTGAGCTTATCTCTGACCAAGTGCCACAAAATAATTGAGCCTTTCTGCACAGATAATGGTGCTGTGTAGTACAAGAATATCAGCACCACTGAGAAAGTACGGCTCCAAAGTGGTCAGCAGATATTGTGGCAGGGGTAATGACAGAACAATGCAGCAATGACAGAACTTGTACTGAAATTGTCATATACAAAGAATACAATTTCTTTAATTTCTTTAGTACTTTTCACAGTCTCTGTATGTTTTAAACTCATCCTTACTTAGTGTGTGTTTTTTTAAAAAAAATTGAACTGGAATATGAATTATTTTGGAAGTGCAGGACTCTGCATTTATTACTCAGTAGTCCTTTGTGATAGTGCAAGTAAGCTTACTTAAAGTGGAAGTCAAAGTAGGTTTCCAAAAGATGAGCTTCAACATTTCATGCATTTCATATGTGAATGAGTGATTTGCGTGTACCCAGGAAAAGAAATCTTGTACTATAAAGAATCAGTCTTGAATGCCAGTATTTTGAAGCTTTTGGCTTCTGATTTACTAGTTTCTTACAATTTTGATAGCTATCCTAAAAGTTTGAGCACCGTTCTTTATTTTTATTTATATCAGCTCACAACTCGTGCCAAGAACAACAAAACTCTTGAAAGTGCATTTTGCCTTCAGATGAATTAAGTCCACTTGTGAGAAATGTTTATGAGCATAAATCTGTTTATTATTATTTGTTTAATAACCAAATAATCAGTATTTATTTCCTAGGTTTGAAATTAAAAACTATATTAAAAACTCCTTCATCCAAAATGAGCATTCAAGATTTGAAAGCAGCTGTTATCATGGCCCAAGCCTACAGATGATTCTGTATTCTGCTTATAACTACACCGAGACAAACCCATCCCTGTCAATAGCCCAGCTTGGAGCAGAGCCTTCCCATTCCAAAGCTTGTATTAACAAGTATTGCAGCATCTCTTGAAAAGATGCAGAGATGATCTTTTCTTTGCAGGGAGGGTCTATGTGGCCGAGATGCAGCAGCATGATCTGTTATGCAGAGAGTTAAAGGATCTGCATTGCAAACAGTATTTTTGCCCACTTGTGTGGGTAAATCATGGTTAGATCAACCCAGAAATTTACTGATATGTTGATCAGAAGTGTGTGTGCTGATAATGACAAAGCTGAGTTAAGGGAGCAGAAAGAAGAGCTTGTCAATCAAAAATTCAAAAATAGAATTACTTTGATTAAACCTTAAATGCCATGTACATGTTGTGTTAACATGTGTGGCTCCTATTTCGATAGGAGTAACTATGCCAAGACTGATGAATGTAATTTTATCAAAATCTGTCAACACCACCAGATATTGAGTATCTGTCATTCAGAGACTCTGCTAGTGCCAGTTAAACAGGTATGATATAAGTAATTATTTTAATTATATAAAATTTCTTCTTATGATGCAAGTTCTAGTAAATGAAGGAACTCTTGAATGGCTTAGGCTTCCATTGACTTTTTTGGGGTCTAGTGTGGTAACAGATTGCTCACTTTCTTTATTCTTCAAACAGACTTTGTTTTTAGAGCCTCTAGAAGGTCACTCATGCATCACTGACAGAAGAGCCCTGTTTTGATTTCCTATCCTGATTAATTATTGCAAACCTCTAACACGGTATTTCATAGTTGTAGAACCATAGAATAATTTGGGTTGCAAGGGACCTTTAAAGGCCCTCTCATCCACTCATCTGCAATGAACAGGGACACCTTCTACTAGATTAATCAGAGTTCCATCCAGTCTGACCTTGAGTGCTTCCAGGGATCCCACTGGCTATGTAATTGATGAAAATGTTAAATAATACTGGTCCCAGTACAGACTCCTGAGGGACACCACTCATTTCATGGCACTTCATTTCTGAGTATAAAACAGCTTTCTATAATCTATCATATTCTTCCCCAATAGATTCCTTTACCTAGTCAAATTGATAAAGGGCTGCAGCTATTAGTAACAACACTATCATCTGATTCTCTTGATCATATTCAAGAGCCCAGCAGCGTATATTATTGCTGTTGTCATGGCAAGAAGATGGGATGCTTTTCCAATCCTTCAAAGTCCTTAATTGCTTCAAGTGGTGTGGGGTTCCATTTGTGCAGCATGTTTTTCCTTAACACTAGCCCACATAACTCCCTCAAACTAAAAACTGAAGAGGGCTCAGGATAATGCGTTAAGATACATTTTTCTCCTTACAGGATTCAAAAATTCTCAAAAAATTACCACATTCTCATGTTCATAGTATACTGATTGCTTGAAAAGATGTGTAAAGGATAAATTACAGATCACATGATTTGAACTAGTTCAGAAAAATGTTTCCAGTTTAAATGACAAAAAAACCTATAGTATGTGCAGCCTGTTCCTGGGTTGTCCTGGTTTCAGATGGGGTAATTTTCTTCTCATTAGCCGGTACAGTGCTGTACATTCGATTCAGCATGAGAATACTGTTGATAGCACACTGATGTTTTGGTTGTGGCAGAGTAGCTCTTACTCTAAATCAATAACGTTTCTGTGTGCCTTGCTCTGGCAGCGAGCAGGTGCACAAGAAGGGAGTATGGGCAGGACAGAATTACACAGAATCAATCAGCTTGGAAAGGCCTCTAAGATCAAGTCCAACTGTTACCACACTGAGAGACATGTCCAGTCTTATCTTGAACACCCCCAGGGATGGTGACTCCACCACCTCCCTGGGCAGCCCATTCCAATGTTTAACAACCCTTTGTGTAAAGAAATTCCTCCTGATGTCCAACCTACATCTCCCCTGGCACATCTTAAGGCCGTTTCCTCTCATTCTGTCACTGGTTGTGTGGGAGAAGAGGCCGACCCCCTGCTTGCTACAGCCTCCTTTCAGGGAGCTGTAGGCTGTGAATACATTTCTGACCCGTATTCTCATAAGTCCTGCACAGTACGGTATAGGAAAAAGACTATCCAGAATTACAGAGGAAACCCTTATTTATCACTATAACACTGCAGACAAATTATTGTGTATTTGAAAAATAATTGACTACAGATATTAAGTGTGTATCTACAAGTTCATAAAGGACTCTTCATCTTACTACCTGAAAACCAAGTCCTAATTAGGCAAAGATATTACAAGAAGGTTTTCTGAATGCAAATAATAAATAAAACTCAGTTCAAATAGGAATTTTATTGAACCCCATATCACTAATTATTACTCACTTTATTTGTATGACTGTTTCACATTAACTTCTAGCTATGAGGTGCTTATTATACAAGGTAGGAAAAAAAGTAATGGTTTTAGTCCAATTAAAAGTTGGAAAAAATCCTGTGACATTTATGAGAATTTTGGTGAAATTTCTCACATTTTAATCAAGAAGAGGGAGACCTTCATGTGTAGTTATTACTTCCATTTCTCTGCAACTCTTCATAGTACTATGCCTTCTAAATGACACCCAAATAGTTCTTGGATATTAATATAGAAGGGATTCTCAGATTCAATGGCTTAAGGCTTCTGCTCACTTTGTCCTCCCTTCACCATTACTCATTACATTTCTACTTAGTAAGAAAAAGTACCATGCAATTTCAATTTAATTTGAGAGTTTTTCTAAAGCCAAACTGATCTTTGTGGTATATGTAGTCCATACCATCCTACAGATAGCTTTTTCTCTGAATATTTCAGGCACTAGACCTAATAATTTTAAATACAAAAAATTAAGACCAATACTTTACACTCACTTGTGATACTGGGAAGCAATGTTAAGGCTGACATGATGATGTTACTCCTGGACTTGATGCAGCTCAGCCAAAGTGGGCGTCAGAGCAGTTGGAAGCCAACTGATGCCTGCTGCACCAAGGTACAGGAGGGCTCATAAGTGCTGGCAATGGAGAACATTCAGTGTTTATCTCCTACAGAAAGCAGGCCCTTGTGTCCCTTTGATTTTTAAACCAGCCTGATCCATCTGGCACAGTCTCTGCTTCCAAATAAGGTTCATCTCTCTGTTGCCTGCCTGAGGAAGAATGGAAAAAGGACCCTTAGAAGGAATTTCAAACTAAGGTTCCTGCACAAATGACTAGTTTTCCTTGTCAGAATTTTGCCTTAAATATGATGCCTGCTTTTAGGGGAAGATGGAAATTCTATCATCCAACCATATCTTAACACTACTGTTTTCCAGATTAGTCCAAATATTTGCCAGAGAATACACACTTCAGATTGTTGTAGAAAAAGGGTAATGGTGTCATAAGGAGGAAAAAGGAAGGGTTCTCAACAAGCTAATAACTTAGTTGATTTTTAGAATTACCATAACAGATCAAACCCACAGACCTCGATAAGTTGGGAAATTAAACATTGCAGTGGGAGACATTGAGAATAATCAGCATGCAGCAGAAAATCCTGTCTTCTAAAAACAAAGTTGAATTTGGATTATACCAAACCTCAAACAATTATGCTCTTTGTTTTCCCACTTCAAAGTATCCTCACTGTCTCCAGCTTCTGAACATTCTTGGTAGTCTTGAAGATCATCATATTCATAGGAGGTTGTAAAATATAGCTGCCAAGTTTTTTAAGTCTATGAGATGTTTAAGTGAGTTTTGCAATTGCAGAATGATCATGGATAAGTAGATGTATCATGGTTCTTATTAGTTATGATATTCATTATTTGTATACTTCTGTCATGTTGCTTCTTCTTAGTCTGTTTCTTGGACTGATTATTTCTGTTCTGTACATTTATTTTCTCTTGAAAGTTGTCCATTACCCTACAGACTTCTCTTAACTGTGTTTGGATTTCTTATATGCCTGCATTTACCTCTCAAAAGCTGTGGGAAGGGAAAATGTTCTTTTTGATGAATACCTATAATTGATTTAATGATGTATTTTCAATTATTTGCTACCCTAATCTTTATGTTTACCTTGTATTTAGCTACTGACAAAAATGTAGTTGGTATTTTTAGTGATGTCTCAAATTAATTCAAAATCTTTCTTTCCTCACTTACAGGAGATTTACAATCACTAATTATCTATTCAGTATACACAATGCTTTTGTCATAGAATGACAGCAGTCATAGTGTTTTATCTCTCCTTTTGACATTCTCTCAGGCTTTTTTTTAGGTTTGAGCAACCTAAATATTCTACTATCTGCAAATGTTGCCACTTGCATTCTGTTATTAAATAGTGAATGTACAGATTCTGCTGTGACATCTTCAATTGAGGCCTCTAGTTTTCAAACCAGACTTTTCTTCCAGATTATTGTGTTACTATAGTTATTTACACGGGCAAGAAGTGGCCCCAACAAATGGCAAATGATGTAATAGTAAGTATCTGCTGTCAGTTCTTGAAAACAGTACATGAATTTTGACAAGCAGAGGGCAAATTAATGTTTTTGGAAGTCCTAGTTATACAGCAGTTCTCAGGGTGAAAAAGGTGGGGCAGGGAAGGGGAGGAAATATTGTCAGTCTTTGGCAGTGAAATAATGTGCCAGAAATCTTAACAAGAACCTATTTAGTGACCTTCTGAAACAAGGCACTGTAGATTGAATAAATTATTTAATAAATGCATGGAAATTATGAAACTGATTTTCAAAAAATTTACAAACTCTATCTTACAACTTATTAAAATACAGCCTTCCTAAACCTCTCCTTATTCTGTGCCAGCCTTAACAAGATGATCTGGCCTTGTGCCTCAGTATCACAGCTCATAGGAACAGGTTGGAGAGGTTACAGAGAAGGGACACAACAAAGATGATCAAAGTCCTGGAAAGCTGCCCTGTGAGGAAAGGCTGAGAGAGCTGGGTTTGGGCAGCCTTGAGAATAGAAGGTTTAGGGGAGACCTTATCACCATGTCCCAGTATTCAGGGGGGGCTACACATGAAAACTGTCTTTTTAAAAATAGCCAAATGGAAAAAAGGAGGGGAAATGGGTACAAGTTATTCCCTGGGAGATTCTGAGTGAACAAAGGAAAAAAGTTGCTCTCAATGAGAACAATCAGCCACTGGAATAATGCCCCCAGGGAAGTGGAGGATTCTCCAACACTGGATATTTGTAAGATTCAGATGGATAGGGTACTGTCCCATCTTGTCTAGACCATGCTTTTACCAAGAAAGTTTGGACCAAGTGATCCTTGAGGTCCCTTCCAAGCTGGTGTTCCATCTTAGTCTAATCCGTTAAACTTTACAGGTTAGGTGTCTTGGTTGGATTTTTTCTTCCAGATTGGTATTCCTATCTGAAAAGCAGATGTTTATCCTAGGAAACTTGCCCCCAAAAGTGAATCTGTGGCAATGCAGGAGGCATTTAGCAAATTAAACGTAATTTGTTTCTGGGTGGTTTTGGTTCATGACTTTGGTTATGCTGAAATATTGGAGGCACACCCATCTTGCATCCACAGTCAGCTCTATGTGGAATGTCACATGAAGGATACATCAGATTCTTATACGGAGTCTGCTGAATTTTCCTGTTCCATGTGTGTGCTGGTTTTGCCTGGGGCGGAGTTAATTTTTTCCCAGTGGTTGGTATGGGGCTGTGCTTTGGATTTGTGCTGAACATGGGGTTGATAATATAGAGGTGTTTTTGTTATTGCTGAGCAGGGCTCACACAGAGCCAAGGCCTTTTCTGCTTTTCATATGGCCATACTGGTGAGGAAGGTGGGGGTGCCTGGGAGGCTGGAAGGAGACACAGCCCAAACAGGTGACCCAAACTGACCAGAGGGATATTCCTGACCACATGACATCATGCTCAGTGTATAAAGTGGAAGGAAGAAGGGAGGACACTTGCAGTGATGGTGTTTGTCTTCCCAAGCAGCTATTACATCTGATGAGGATCTGCTGTCCTGGAGATGGCTGATGGAACATCTGCCTGCCTGTGGGAAGCACTGAATTAATTTCTTATTTTGTTCTGTTTGCACGTGCAGTTTTTGTTTTTCCTACTAAACTGTTTTTATTTCAACCCAAAAATTTTCTAGGTTTTGCCCTGCCAGTTCTCTCCCCAGTCCTACTGGTGGGAAGTGAGGGAGTACCTGTGTGGGGCTTGGTTCACAACTGGGGAAAACCACGGCAGTGTGCCAGCTTACCAAATTGCTCTCATCTTTTAGATAGAGAAAAGAATTACAGCTACCAAATATCAAAACTGGAATGGCTATGCCCAGCCTCAGATACTGCATGAAATTTAGGTTTGGATTCAAATCTAAATTTGATATGAAATACTGCTTATCATTTTAGCAAATGTAAAATGTGTAACAAACACATGATAAACTCCATCAGTTAGCACAGTTAGACCTCAATCAATTTCTTTTTAAGACTGCTGTTTGGATGACATGTGTCAACCAGCTAAAGTGGTTTGATAAATATTCCAGCTACACACACCCCTAGCCAGTAGCAAACAACCTTTTTCCTACCCCAGTACATTTTCAAAGCAAAGTCATCAGCAAGGTACTAATAAGCCTCTGATTTAGTCATGCAGCTTGCAGTGAAAGCCTCAAGCTTAAGGCTGTGTGTATATATAATTTCCTACCTGCTTCTCTGAGCTACAAGCTCTTTCTATCAAGGTAAAATGCACTAAACTAGCTCATAATTCTTCTGTCTGCTTTGTGTTGCTTGAGAGGCTTTAAGGAGCTATCATCAACTTGCCAAATGAATGAAGAACAGCCATGACCCTGCATCATGCACAATGAAGAATTCACTAGTGAAAATACTTTGCATATACGTAACTCCTCACCTGTTATACAGCTGCAAAAGAATCAGGGTCCTTGAGATGATATTGTGTGCTGAATAAAGGAGAAAGACATAAGATAACAATCCATACTGTACTTTTCTGAAGTGAAATCACTTATCTAATCTTGAATTGGGCATGATAGAAAATGAAACTTTCTGGGAAAATCCATTCTAATTCACAGGTGTTCTGTCTTTCTCCCTGCTACTAATTTAAGTTTAAAATTGCAAGGTCATATACTGTGGGATTATTACACATGAAAAAAATGCTTTATGCAGAGCGTGTGTGGCTGGGAACTAAGGCTGTAGGTGTGTTTGGGTGAAAGAGAGAACTACCAGTCTGTGTTTGGCCACAATTTCTCGAAATGCTTATGTTGAAAAGTCATTGTTGGTAAAAGCAGCTTAATCAATTAAGGGCTTATATGGATATATTATTTATAAAATCATGACCAGCCTATCAAAAGTCCTGGCACAGAAGAGTGAGGTTGTGGCTTCCTCTGCATGACACATAAAACAAAGGAAAGCCCAAACCAGCTACACAAAAATTGTATTTCTAAAGAGTTGTCCTACCTGTGTACGCGTTTATCCCATCTCAATTATCACTCTTTGTAACGACCACTGAAGACTGACTCTGCAGCCAGAAGCAGCTCTTTCTCTACACTTATATAGTTTCTAATACACCATGATATAATGACCAAGAATTAAGTGGCAATCCCCCTTCGTGTCACAATGAAATTCCCCTATTTTGGGGAAAAAACATTTTATTGTGCTGTCAGAGAAATAGTTGATAAAGAGGTCTAAGATGTGACAGATGATAAATCACCTTTCCTTAGAGTTCCAAGTATAATAATTTTTTTTAATTCACTGTTATTTTCCCTCTCATTTGTCTGTCATATAAAACATAAATAAAAATGAAATTGTGGGAGTTTTACCCCTAAGAGAAATTCCCTAGATATATAACCACTGTATAACTCAAATAGACCAGGTTTTTTTTGCATGGATAAAAACTTCTCAGAAACTTCACAAAGCAGAAAAAAAGAAATTAGAAGATTGACATATCTGCTGCTCTGAGGCTGCTCTCAAAGTTCAGTATCACCTTTTCCTTGCATCCTTTTTCACCTCTCAGATTGTTTATAAAGTAACAACCTGTAAGCATCTTTTGCAAATGTCTTCTCTATTTCCTTTCAGATATGTTAATTTTTAACAACTATTATTTGAGACCATGTCTAATTGGCAATTAGATTCATTGGTGGTAGTGTACTTAGGAAGGTACATATTTCCCAATAAGTAATCAGCAATTGTTTTCTGACATCACAAATCAAAACAGTTGGAGTTGGGCTATTGACGAAGTGAAGAACTTTTCTTGCAAAGCTCCATGATATATATATTATCTCACAATGTTGTTTCCTCCAGCCAGATACTTTTCTGTAAAGCAGTCAGTTCATCTTTATTTGTGATACAACTAGCTGTGATTGACAGTTTGAAAAAAAAATGTTGAGGGAAACTGCAGTTTTGTGACCTTGCTTCTTAATGGGTAGTAAAGTTTTAAAATTATGAGCCCATGACCTACTAGGGCTCTTCCTTGGTTTTATTCTTTCAAGGCAATTACGTCAGTGAACAGTGTACTCAAGTACTAACATCGCTAGCTAACATCATAATGGCAAGTCGGGGTGTTAACCCAGAGACTCAGCAAATGTTCAGATCATTGCTTATTTCAGAATTTTTAGAGAACTAACCCTGAAAATGGAGATATTTAGGGGAGGGGCTACAAAGAGACAAAGGATGACATTCTTTTGGTCATTCATAGGTCTTAAATAAACTCTTTTAAGTGACTAGTATGATTTGGGCTCGAACTTGAAAACCAATTAACCCTGCAGAACTCTAGCCGCTTCAGTTTGTGAGCTTATTTCTCTTGTAAAAGCACAAAAGACCTGTGCGACTGATCCCCTGCATGCTGCTTGTACCATACTGACTCATAAATATGTCCCAAAACACTAAAAAATGCCTTGTTTTCAGAGTTCAAGATGAAATCAATGTCATCTTTTGAAGGTGGAATCTACTGACAAACCAGGAGCCAGCCAGCTCTGTGGACTGGAGTAGATGGGAAGAGTGCTGCCCATTTCAAAACAAGCAGCACAAGACTCTGAGTAGGCAGGAAACGTGCTCAGTTTTCAGCAAGGGGCACAGTTCAGGTCATGAGAGCAGGGTTTGGAGTAACAAGTTTTCTTCTGATACTCAACAAGATATTCTTCTGTTTTGTGGCAGCACTCTTACCTATTAAGTAGCCCTAATGGAAGGATGAGGAAAACAAACAACAATCTCACTTTCGTGGTCTGTTTCAAGTCTGGACAGACACTGGTGCTGTATGAGTGCCATGTATTCAGTATTTTGTATGTCCCAAAGACAGGTTAGCAACATGCAACATTTTCTGAAACCTTCAAACTCTAGTAAAGTCCTTATCAGTGAATAGTGTTAGCTCTGGAACAAGGGCAGTGCTTCAGCTGCAGGCCATAAATAGCAGAGCTTAGACTTATCAAAAGTGGGTTCATTGTAATCTACAAATTAAAGGGTACACTTGAAAATTAAAAAGGTGTGAAGAGTTAGGAGTGGATGTTTCTCATTGATGATCATTTAGATAGGATTTTTTTGCCTTGCTATGTTTGTTTGGGTTTTTTCCTGCCGTATATTCATCTCTAAACATTCTTCAGATCTGCTTTCACATTTGGGAGCCATGGGGAGAACAGCTGTGACCTGGCCACAGCAGCTGGGGTCAGCTTTATAATGAAGTTGTGGGAGGAAACAGAGTTGGGAAGGACATGGTGCCACACAGCAGGTGAGTTCCATGAATCCTGAATGCCAGTTGCTCTGTGCTTTGGGGAATTTGGGTGTGAGAAAGGATGTTCACAGTAGTAGTTTTCAGGGTGGGAGAAACCAACTTTGGTAAAGTATGGTCTGCCCAGCAGTTCAGTGCTTGGTCTTTGTTGATAACAGCATGATGGTGTGGGACACAGGACTAGTCATTTCCCTGTTCCTCCCAAAAGTGGTGTTTTTTCCCTTGGAACTTGTACTTTCACAAACACATGCATGCATATGAGTGTGTATACATGTGTGTGTACATATACACACTTTCTTGTCCATTGCTGGTGAAGAATAGTACACTGAAAAGTCCTAACCTTGTTTATTCAAAAGAACTTCATAAGAGCAGCATTTTATATTGCAGTTCATCTTTTTGACACTCAGTTTGAATTCTTCCCCTTCTGACAGTCCTTTGCTAACTGAGTAACTGAAAGACTACCTAAGCGAACCTCCAAGGTATGAGAAGAGTATCTTTAGTGCCATCTCTTCGTAACTCTGCAGCTACCTCTACTCATGTTCTCTCTATTCTGGAAGTCTTTTGGGACAGAGAAGTGATGGCTGAAGTAAATTCAACACACACGGTCCCTGACCCAAGTACCACAAAAACAGTAAAGAAGAAGGATTAGTTTAGTTGTAAGGGGACTGTAATTTTTGAGGGCACTCAAAGAGTGGTGCTGTGAGTTTGCTGATATTTCATTCTAGAGTCTTAACCATCAAACTCCTTTCCTTGTGATTTATTTTAATAAGATGACATTAATGTTCCCTGTGTATTTTCAGCTAATGAATGTAATCATCTAGAAAGTCACAATTATCCGGTTTTCACTAGTACACTCTACTTCCCATGCAGAGAGCCAAAATTGCTTCTGGAAGAGCCTGGTTGATGAGAGTGAATTGTTGCTCCTGTGGCAGATGGAATTGCCCAGAAGCCTTTTGAGGAGAACAGTCTGATTGCTGGTGAAATTACAATTTGCCTAACTGTGAAAGACTGGGAAGTATAATGG
This sequence comes from Lanius collurio, assembly GCA_020086605.1. Classification (NCBI taxonomy): domain Eukaryota; kingdom Metazoa; phylum Chordata; class Aves; order Passeriformes; family Laniidae; genus Lanius; species Lanius collurio. The sequence goes on from JACBWW010000015.1 coordinate 21,289,203, forward strand.
AGATGGTAAAGATTTAAATGTTAACATTTGAGAAGAGTGAGAAAGATTCTCCAGATGGCTCAGATCTGCAGCAAGATCTCCACAAATAATGCCTGTACAGTGAGTGAGACCCTCAGCCTTTAAACTATCTAGACAAAACTAGAGGAGAAGTCTCCAGAAAGCATCTGACTGTCAGTCCTAATCCCAGAAATGCTACTCTCTCTGTTTTGGTAAAGCCTAATTGCCTATCTAATAAGTTCTTACTGCTTCCTGTATTCAGACTGCGTGGAAGAACAAGGGCGTTAAAGCTGTGTTTATTTGCCACTCAGTATTTACTGGTGTTTCATCAATAAAATTTTAAGCAGTAGAAATTTTAGCTGTAATTGTCTGGGTAGCATGAATAAACAGTAGTGTATATTCAAAATCAATTGTTACCCCAAAAAGGAATACTACAGCAGCTTGAATAAATTCTTATGGAAAAATTAGATCTAGGCCTGCTTTCAACTAACCTATTAGTCAGTAACACAGTAATAGAAGATTGTGTATTTAATCTGAAGTGGTTGTTTGTAATTAGTGTCGTACTGTTGTGGTTTGACACAACCAAGCGTCAAGCACACGAAAAATCAGTTATTTTATAAGGAAAACAAAATAAGAAAATATTGATGAAAATCAGATAGCTGCGAGGCAAAACAGGTTCAAACTTAAACGGTTGCAGTACAAGGAGAAAGTTTTATTACCAACAGAATTAAAAGTTAAAAGATATAACAAGAAATTACACCCCCCCCTTCTTCTCAGCACTTTACTCCTTTTCTTAACTAGCACAAAAGATAACATAGGATTCTAGTCAGTGTTACAGTTCTCGAAAGGTTTCTCTCTTATGCTTGAGGAAAAAGGGTTTCTTCTTCTTGCTTCACGTGGTTCCTCAAACTGCCCCCAACAGCAGACCCGCCCAGAAAGAAACAATCTGCTGTGGTGTAATACATCTTTTCTATGAAAAAATATCAGTTTTTTCACACTGCCACACCTGGGCCATCACATGGAGTTATCAGTCTTTTTAAGGATGGGTCATTTTGGCCTGAACACAAAGGCTTTTTCTGCTACAAATCCTTAAAAGACTCTCACTATTTCTATATATCCTGGCATAGGCACTCTTCACAATCTTCATGGGCCACATGTGAGTCTTCCATCCCCCCATGTACTTCAAATGGCTTGGAGAGACAAACAGTTTGAGATATTACAGATATTACTTCCTACCACCACATGCAAGAAGGATTTTTAAGCTCCGTGCGAGGAACGCGGCATTGCCCCTTTTCTCTGTCGCCATTTCCTGCTCTGTCTCACATGGCTCACTCTCTTTCTGACTCCAAAACCTCTATGATGAGGAATGTTCTTGTTCAGGCTTCATGGTGAAGAAAGTCTTGCTCTCTTTGTGCTGCTAGCTGCATGGCATTTTCTTCAGTTCACCATAAAGTGTGCTGGTTGCAGAGACGAGGCTCCACCGGCTCCATGTGGAGATCAGGGGGGACCTGCCGGTCCCAAGAAGCATCTCTGGAAAGATTTTAGCTGTGTGCCAGTCCATGGCTGGGTTCAGCTGTGCCAGTCCATGGCTGGGTTTAGCTGTGTGCCAGTCCNCCATGGCTGGGTTCAGCTGTGCCAGTCCATGGCTGGGTTTAGCTGTGTGCCAGTCCGTGGCTGGGTTTAGCTGCCTGGGCTCTGGGAGGGTTTCCTCTCCAGTGACCCAGGGTCCGTGCCGCAGCATCAGGGAGAGGGGAAGGGGGTCCGGAGGCTCCGAGGCTGCCTCACCTCCCTCAGGCAAGCTGGAACAAGAGGAAACTCCCGCCTTTCCGTGCGGTTTAAATGTGTAAATTGTAAGAAGCGTTATTGGTCTTAGAATCTGTCTGTCAACTCAGATTCAACCCACTACATGTACTAATGTTGTTCCCTGCAGATAGTCTACCATTTCCGTTATTATATCTGTTTAACCATGTTTCATTTTACATGTTTGGATTTAACTGTGGTACATCCTGAATTGATCAGTATTTCTTAGGAAGAATTAGTTTTCATACAGCTTATTTTAGCATCCATTTATTCAATGTGAGGCTGTAGTTCAGAACATCCTTTAGTAATCAACATGTGCAAGAAATTTCAGTGCTGACTTCAATTGTCATTCACCCCAGATGTTTAACAGAAGTATCCAGCAGAGCTCTGGTCACATATTTACTAAAAAAGACCATGTTAATCTACTCTTTTAGTATTTGTTTGCATCATCTGTTACAAAAGAGCATAGGTTTCTGCAGCAGAGATTAACTATCTCTTCTGGATTATCTAGCATTTCATGAATTGTATTTTTTCAGGGGAGCCCGCTTGTTGCAGTTAAGCCTTTTTAATGAAACAGTCATTAATGCTGGGGTTCTACAGGATCTAAATTTAGATCCCATACTGTTTTGTCATTATATATTTTCCTTGGGCAGTATCAGATCGGTCTCATTTTTTCCAGTATCTCATGCAGATGATCTTCAGGTTTCCCTTTTTCTATGCCATTTGAAGCTGAATGCTAACAAGACAGAGTAGTTACTAATTGGTCCAGCTCTAGGTCTTTGCACTTCTCATTCATTGGTTCTATAAATAGATGTTCTGTTTTTCCTGTTGCCAAGGCATGTAGCCTTGGTGATAAAAGAAGAAAGAGAGAAAAATTCAGTCCCTGAAAAACAGTAGAGAACTCTTTCTCCTAGGTGAGGCCGAGCAGTTCTGAAAGAAATGAGATGTTTCACTGGAGTTCTTACAAAAGAACAGATAAAATAATATCAATACAAAGAGTAGATAATGATGACTAAAAGGAGAAAAAAAGGCTGCAAAAAGATGAACTAAATGCAGATAATAGATATCATCCCAAGAACCTTTGTGGACAACGGGATATTTTTGCAGATAGGCAGAGGATACCTGTTTAAAGAAGCATTTCTTAGGCCATCATGGAGAATCTGTGATCTTAAAGGCCTCTATACAACAAGTAGAAATACAAATGTGACGGGGAGGTGGCAGTGCAGGCCCTGTCATTGTGCAAGATGACAGCAGCTTGACTGCAACATGGAGCTTTTGCCAGTGAAAGCTAGAGAGCTTTGGAATCTATAGTCATTTTTCAGGAAAGATGAAGACCCACTGCAGAGAGTCCAGTGCAGAGCAGCAAGATCACAGCAACAAAAAGTTAGCAATAATGCACTGAACAGTTCATTTAGTTCAGTATTTTGCCCCTAGCACTTACAAGCAGTGAGTATTTAGGGAAAGAGTGCAAAAATTAGGCATAGGGCAATAAGCTTCTTGATACATTCCACAGAATTTTGTTAGCTGAAATTTAGGGAATTCCTGTGTTCAAACATGTGCCAGTATCATGCTCTTTAGCTGTCATTTTGGTTTAAATGTTGAATGTAGCTTAATTACTTTTTAAGCCATTTAGAATATTTTTATCTGCCACATCTTTCAGTGAAGAGTCCCACCAAAAAGCTCTCTGTCAGAAAGAAGGCAATGAAGCACTGCAGTGGACTGGAGCTCATGCTTATCTGTCGGTATATGTCCTTAAAGATAGGTTAGACAGAAACTGCCTGTCTGGCAAAATGTAGTGGTAATGTGACTTGGGCAAATGGGTTGACTGGTTTATCTTTTCTTGTTGGTTTTGTCCATACTTTCCTACAACTCTGTGAAAGTAATACCATCCCAGGAAAGAAATCTCTGCTCCCTAAAACCTCTCTCACATAACAGCCTTTGAAGTCAATTTATTTGCTGTCTCTTGCCTTGATGCCACAGCAGATCAGATGACAAGGCACATCCTAAACCTTGTCTTATAGATGTAACGCTAAGCAGGTACACAACACTAAGAGGACATCTTCATTTGATCAGACACTGACAGAATTGTATAATTTTGACATTTTTTTCACTGCCAGTTAACTCAGGTTGTGAAGCAGAGAACAACAGGCCAGCAGATTTTTCTGCTGTTTTGGGAAGGATTTCTAGAACTATTCATAAAGGATGAACTTGTTAGCATGTTAGATAAAAGTCTCTTATGCAGTAGCCAAGAGCCATGGTTTTAGAGAATTAGATCTTGTCAGAAGCACATGATGGAATTAATCAAGGACCAAGAGGGACGAAGAAATTAGAGACTGGGGATGCTATAGATCTGTTCAACTTATATCTGAGCATAGCTTTGATAAAATTTCACAGAAGTTGATATGCAAATTCAAGGATCTTAAGGTCAATGAGTGGATGATGAAATGAATGAAAAACTGTCTGAAGTGAAGAATCCTGAATAAATCGGCATAAACCGAGTTAGAGAACAGAAACCATTAAAAGTGCCTGGATTCATTTGTCACTTCAGAAGTTCTCCATACTTTATTCAGATGCTTAGTTGCATTTAAAATATGACCAGTGTTGCGGAAAAATAGCTGGGAAGATGCAGTAATGGAATATATTTCTACATCTGAGGAAATTTGCTACTTCCCCCTAAGGGAGTGAAAGAAAAGGAACTTACAGAATTCAATTTCTCTCATTCCAAATATTAAACAGACAAATTCATTTTTTAGATGTGTTTTTTTGTTTGTTTCTATTTCTATATGATGAATTATGGGTTACTGGTTCATAGACACAAACATTGTGGGCATCTCAAGTGCATGCAAGATGAAATTACTCTGGTGCTTCATTTACACCCGTTGTACATTAGCATAATTTTGTTGACTTGCATTACTACCTTAACTCTCTCTTTAGTTAAGATTTCTCCCTTATACCACCTTTAAATGCCCCCTTTCTCACTCACATTTTCAATCTTCTGTTACATTCTTCTTTCAGTTTTTAAAGACTGAAGTTTAAGGACAGTATATGACCTTACAAAGGTTCATTGCTCATTTTTTTCAGGAAAAACTCCTCTCTCTCTTTTTATATGAACTAGATCTTAGAGCTAAACTATAGAAGCATCATCTGGTACATAAAGGTTTGGGCTGGGATTCAATCCTGGATCAACTATAATTTGACCTCTGAGCAATCAATTTATGTTTTGCCTCAGTGCTTCATTTGTAAAAATGAGAATGATACAGAGTTATTTTGTAGGCATAATTGGGTAATGAGGCATTTAGCTTTCTGCCATGAGACAAGGATGTGTGTTAATGAACAGAATCTTTATCAACTCAGATCTTGGAAGAATCTTGCTGTTCTCTGTTCTGTTAGTTTAGAAAATGTGTGTGTGTGTGTTTGCACATATATATACATGTATGCCTAAATTCTCTCTGATTTATACTGCTGAATGTATTCAGAGTGGAGCACACTCTAACACAGCTGGTATATATAAAACTAACTCGCATTCCCCCATACAAGTGGATTCATGACAACACATATTCAGAGACTTTTTTTCCAACCTTTTGTTGTTCATTGGACCCCTCTGAATTGGTTCATTGCAAGGTTTTGCTTATGATGAAGAAATATTACTCTGCATTCTTAGAGCAGCAAAACTGTTCTTTATCAGAAGAACATGCTAGAGAAACTGCAAGAGAAGTACAGTGATTCCTGGGGACAAGGGGCATTGTCTATCTCCAGCAATGATGGAGAAACATTTGCTAAGTTCTGTTTGGGTTATTATTTTGCTAAAAGTGCATGGTTTTCAGTATGACCCCATTACCAAAATCTAATTTACAGCGCACAGACAGAACATAAACAACAGTACCTTAAAATCAGATCTTCCCTGAGGAATTGTGGATGCCTCATTAATCCAAAATTGGGAGTGGGAATAACACTAGAGCAACTTTTTGGGAAAACAATCTAAGCGCAGGAGGAAGAAAGGAGGCAGTGTGGCTTTTTCACATCTTGTATGCCCTTAATTCTACACAAAAAGCCTACAGTTCCCATTCTTAAAGTACCTAAAAATACTCTGTTCCACTGCAATATGCTATTGCAATGATCTGTCTGCTGGTAAAGTACCACATAGATTTTTCATTCAGCAAAACTATTTTTTCCTTTTTCCCGCCCCACCCAGGATCAGGGGAAACACAGTGTCTTTAAACACAGGAAAAGGAAGACTGCATCAAGCATTCTGAATTCTATACCTCAGCTGGGTTAACAGGGGTGTTACAAATAGAGCAGCCCCACATTGCTTATGTCCTGCTTTCTTGAATTGGATGGCTGAGTGTCTGAAAATACACTTTTTATGCTCTGGGGGTGTCCTGATACCTGAACTATCTCCTCATAATTTTCAATTTTATTTAAATATATATAGCTTGAAAAATAAAAACGGCAAGAAAATACTGCATCTTTATTTTATAGATTTATTTTTAATGAAAATCGAATGATTTCTTCTACTTCTAGATGAGTTGATAGTTTGCTTTCATTAGATGTAGAATTATTTTTTTGCATTTATTGAGTTGCCTGACTAATATAACAAATTAAATTTAGAACTTCTAAGTTAAAGAAATGGTTAATGAGGCGAGAGAAATGAGTTCTTATTCTGCTACATATATACTTAGGAGACTTCTTCATGCTGAGTCTGTGATAGTTAGGTCAACAGTCTGTTCCAGCAATATGCTAATCAATGCCTTTCCAAACAACAAGCTCACAGCTGTTTTTCTCCTGTGGAGAAAGTGGAAAATCCTATAAAGCTTTTATTGACTTTAGGCTCTGGGTTTGGAAGCTACTTGGTTGGTCCTAAGCAATGTATTGACTGAGTTCAATAGCAAGGGGCTGGTGAGGGCAGAATTCTGTCTTTTCTGGTAACTGTCTTGTCTGGTAAATGTCTGGTTAGAGCTACCACATGGGATTTTGAAGGACATAAAACAGACTTGACTGGTCAAAAAGAGGTTATTAGGCTGCTAGTCCTCTTAATAACCTGAGTGATTCCTTATTAAACATATTGCATGCTAGTAACTTTGCCTATATATTTCCTACTTTCTTCCAAATATGTAATCCACCAGAAATAAGATAAATATCATTTATTTTGAGAAAAAGATGTTCATCTGTTTAATTGAAAACTGTCATGAAGCTTTATCTCTTATTTTTTCTTCTATCTTGTTGTTCAAAAGGAGAAGACAAGGTGTCCAACATAGGCCAGGATGCCTTCACTATTAGAGCTTTATTCTATGTACAGACTCTTTTATTCACATTTGTGAGAGTTCAAAACCTTATGGCTTCTAACTCACACAGTGTATGGTCAAAGTACTAAAGAAACAATTCAAGGGCTTAAAGTTGAGCTTTTAGTACTGTTTTTATGTCAGTTGTTGGCTACCATTCAAAAAATTTTGGTCTTTCAACGTACCTACCAGATCATATACAATTTAAAATTGCCCTTGTTTAATCCCTGGATCAAGCTTCCCAGACAGGCTACTGGCCTTAATTTAATCATTAAATTAAATGTGTTTATTTTCATTTCATGTTCAAGGGGCTATTTTTATTCAAAACCTGTAAAGTTACTACGTAAGGGTAATCATGCGGTTACCTTGTGAATTTTGATGTTGGTTTTGCAATAGTCCGAAAGACTCTTTCATCATTTCCTCTTTTCTTCTGATTATTTTAAATTGTTTTACTCCTGAAGAGTTATCTGAGTTTCTTAAGGAAATATCTGAGGAGCCTGCAATTGTTGCTAAACTGGAATAAAATAATATTTCAAATATTCATGAAGTATAAAAGTTACCTTGCAGACAAAGGGGGAAGAGGGGGGAAGGATCAAGATAAATTTCTGTTCCTGGTACATTGTTTCACAAAGTACTATCACAAGCCATGTCGTAGGCAGTTTTCCTTGTCCCCTAATCAATGTCATATCACATGGAGCTTTTCACAACAGAGCTCACACCTAAAAGAACTTCTCCAGATAAGACTTTAAATCTACTGCACCTTGTGACTGAAGGACCTTGATCATTGTTTGCCTATGAATCATTATTAAAAATTAAATCCTCATCACCTGGCTGTAGGGACACGGGTATCTTCCTACCTCTTTGGAAGGCAAAGGAAATCATGGGAGATGGTTTAGTTGTTCCATGCAGGCGGTGTTTCTGCAGGCTAGGAGGCTTTGCAAAAATCCCAAAATTGAGACAGGATCCATTGTTCAATGGATTTAAGTCCTTTTTTTCTTTTTTAATAACTGCCTGTTGTCTTGAAAAGAAGACTCTGCAGTTTGCTTCTGTTATCATTTCCCCAAGGCAGTGGTTTGAATGGATGTCCTTCGTTCTAACGCTTGTTCCCTTTACTTATGCTCATATGAACACTCCATTTCAGTGCTCAGTTCTATTCTCTATTTCTGTGTTACAGAAGTCAAAATAACTGCCAGTGCTCTAAGCTGCTACCTGAAACATTAGCATTCCTAAAGGATGGGGAAGGGGTGAGGGACACTAATGAGTAGGGATTTTCTTCTGGGTAAACTACAGAACTGAACAGATGTGGCCAGTGCTGTCTCATGCAGGGAAGAACCACATGCATCAGGTTTCAAGCCATAGCATTTCAGTGTATGAGGATTTACACATTACTTGGGCAAGCTTTTAGCAAATGAAAATCTATCTTAAAATATCACAAAAGGGATATTTTCTTGCCTGTGCCACAGCCCGTGTTGCTAAGTAATTCGGTTGGACAAGATTTAATTAATGACAATCACAGCTTGATAAAGGCGAAGATACTGAAGAGATTTAAAGGCCTCTTGATCTATCCCAAGGCAGAAGTACACTTATAATTTAATGTTAGTCATGTAGCTAATAATAATTAATAATTTCACCTTCAAAATTATGGTGCTGTTGTCACTTTGCACACAAGGAAACTGCAGCAAAAGCAGGGAAATATTTTCAAAATCAGCTAACCATTTGTGTAGCTCTCAAAAATATTGTCGTAAGGTTTTTCTTCCTCAGGCTTAGCTGGTTTTGATAATTTCAAAGTAAGTTAGAAGTACTAAGGTGTTACTCAAAAATTGGTAATACTTTGTATTTCCAAAATTCAGTTCTGAAATCTCAGTTGTTAACTGAGCTAGAGTGTGCCGCATTATTATATAAAGGAATGTGTTTAAAATTTTTGAAAATCTATGCATATCATAGGCTTTCCTAATTTTATTTGTGATTGTTTTATGACAGCACCCTACATGGACTGAAATGACAATGCAGATTTCCATTTTCTTTTCTTTCTCAAGGACTTTCTTGAAAAGGGGATGAGTTATCCCAGGATTTCTAATGTTAACTGAAATGCTAATAAACAGATAAATCTTCAAACTTCCTACTTTATGCTTTTGTGTTTAGAAAAATTTGGAGAGGAACTGGATAACTTTAGTGAGTTGGCAGTCAATACTCACAGCTTTAAGCTGTAGGTCACTTGTATAAAAACTAGCTCAGCTTGAAAGATAATACATTATATCTGCTTGATGGCTGATTAGCATCTCATCTGATATAAACTGGTCACCTTGATCTACCTGATGGACAGGTGTCTACTACTGTCAGAAGAGTTTTAAAGATTTTAATAGAAATTTGATAAATTATGAGTAAGGATCATATCCCCAAAAAGGAAAATTAAAGAAAGCATAAAAGACAGGATGCTCGTATAGTGTTTAGATTGATGGAGCAAATAGTTGTCTATTCCCAGAAGAGCAGCATGGTTACCCTCATACAGCAGATGTCACAGGCCTGAATTATATAAAGTTTGGTTTCAGCTGCAGACTTTTATAAGAGGTATCACAGAAACAAAGCGTAAGTTTGGCACCAGCTCACTTATCTTAACCAAGAAGTTGAGGCAGGAAGTGGCCCAGAGATTAAAAATGTCTGAATGATTTGTCAGAAAGGGCAGATGAGAAAACACATAAAAGTTGCTGCTGTATGGAATGTGACACAGTCATATCCTGCTTTCCTCCAAAGGCAACAAGTTTATATTCTTTCACAGTGTTAAACTTCTACAGAAAATCTGCGCTTCTACAGAGATTTTGCTTTAAGATCATTCTTTTGGGGGCAATCTTGAATGTTACCTGCTCAAAACCATTCTGCTTCATAAGTGATACTGCTCCTAGTGGGTGTACTTAAGAGTCTAAATAATTTTTTGCAAGATTGGAATCTTGGACAATATTTTCTAATCAAAAGAGTCCTGTGTGGTTCTTTTCTCATTTTATATCTACATGTTATTACTGTCTGTAATTTAAATGTTGCATAAGCTACATCTCAAAAGAAATAAATCTTGATTTATAATTAAATAACAGTATTATTAATAACTGCTATACATTTAATGGAAGCCTATGACTACAAGCTTTTTTCATCTAATAATGTAAAAGCAATTGCATATCTCAAAGTTTTATTCTAACATGTCATAAATAATTTTCAAAAGCTTCTCTTCTGATATTTGACATTTTTAACTACCAACCTTTTAAAATGGAAGCAGGAATACAAAAAGCTATGCCAGGGAAGGTTTAGAAATTTGACCTTCACTAAGGCATGGGATAGAATAGTTTTGTGCTGGTGTTTAAAAAAAATAAAACCTTCTTCAAATTCACTTTGCATAGTATGAGAGATTCAAGTGCAGGCAATAATTTACAGAATTACTTCTTTGTTATTTCAAATAGGATTGTTAATAATCAGAGCATCTCTTCTCTGTTGCATGCATTCTTTGCAAACAATTAGATCTCCACAATAGCCTATTCTAAGCTTATTTCTCATTAGGTTTTGGCACCAAATTACACATGGCTGTGAGTTTTCTTCATTTGAAGCTAATACTATAATAAATGCTACTAGGAAACTGTTTTATATAAGTAGATTTTGCTTGAGTTTGGATAGTTTATAAGCCACAAGAACTATTCTGTAGAATTTGGTCCTCAGCACAGCAAGAGGCTTCTGTATGACATCTGATCCTTTTTTATAATTTTCCAGAGACTGCAGCTATGCTACAGATTTTCTCTGTGTCTTTCTGGAAGAATTTTTAATAAAGAAGACCATGTACAGCCATCAGCAATAATTATGAAAGCAAAGATTGATTACTACCAATACTAGTTAGTCAAGACGATAATTAATGACTGAACCTACCATGGTTTAAACTGTCAATTTTACCAGAGGTTAGCACCTCATCTATGTTATCTCTCAAGTTACAACTCTGTGTGACAAGATGTTTAGAATAAAAGAATATATGACTATGGAATGAACTGAAACAAGCTTTCTTTGTGGAGGCATAAAGTATAAATTATATCTTAGAAAAACAATCCAGGGGCATTGTAACTTGGGTGAAAGGACAAATTCTGCCAGCTTTTATGAACAACTATCCTTGTAATTTCTAATTACTTCCTTTCAGTGGATTTTACTTCTTTGTTCAAACTTGTAAAGCTACATTATTCAAAATAAATCCACTTAGAGACTTGCTTATTGAAAATGCTTATATTTGAATTCTAATGTTTGACTGGTAGGAAGAGCAGCTCTGTTTTTGAAGTGCCAAATGTCTGTGGTTGCATTTCCTTGGATCCAAATTGTGCCCTATGCCAATCGACATCGATGTCTAAATGTCTCCTGTTCACTTAAAATTGGAGTACTGTGTTTCATCTGCCATCTCCTCTCTCCTTGAAGATACTGGGCCAGTATTCAAGGTCAGGGTCTATGTAGTCCCATCTGGCTATAAAAACTAGCCAAGCATATTTTTTACTGCTGAAAGTTGATATCACAAATAACCACAACTATTTTGTTTCTCTAAAGCAATAGATTTGCAAATATTTGGAAGCATCACAGTTTCTCTCCTTCCCATTTCCCATCCTGGGAGTAGTACTGATCAAACTGTACCATTTGCCAAAGTAAGCTCTCAATAAAGGGACTGTGTTTTAATACAATAGATATGTACAAATTCTGAGTCCTTCACCTTGAAAGTACACATTTTTAGTGCAGGAAACAGAAAAAACAATTTAACCTGTTATCTTTGTCCATACAAGTTTAGTGCAAAATTGCTTGGACAGAAATTTAGGATATTGAGGACTGGAGCTCCACTCCTTACAAGCAGATCCTTGTAACTAGAACTCCTCAACTTGGAATTGGAGTTCATACTGCAAGTTATAGGTGTTTACTTTCAACTGGGGAATACAGGGCCTTAACACTTCAAACAGTTTGAAAACTTGGACCCCACTACTTTAAGCCACAGATGAGCAGTCTTCTCTCTATTTTTAATGCCTGCTTCTCTACTGCTATTTCTTTACAAGTTTAATATACCATGGAATCACAGAATGGATTGGGTTAAAGGGACTGTAAAGGTCATCTATAATCCCCATGGCAGGCAACTTTCCACTAGACCAGGTTGCTCAGAGTCCCATCCAACCTGGTCCTGAGCACTTCCAGGGATGGGGCATCCACAGCTTCTTCTAGAAACCTGTTTCTGAGCCTCACCACTCTCACAGTAAAGGATTTCTTCCTAATATCCACTCTAAACCAACTCTCAGTTTAAAGACATTTCCTCTTGTCCTGTCACTACAAGGGACTGTAAAATGTCCCTCTCCAGCTTTCCTGTAGGCTCTCTTTAGGTCCTGGAAAGTGTTTCAATGTCTCTGTGAAGCCTTCTCTTCTCCAGGCTGAACAGTCCCAGCTCTCACATTGTCTTCATAGAAGAGGAGCTCCCACTCTTTGAGCATCTTTGTGGCTTCCCCTGGACTCACTCAAACAGGTCCGTGTGCTTCTGATGTTGGGGGCCCCAGGGCTGGATGCATCTCAGATCTCCCATGAGAGAGTCTCAAATTCTTGGAAGTTGTTTAAAATCTTGTTGTGGTTTGATGAGACTCATTTTATTACATCCTCAACACATAGACAGTAGTACAGAAAATGTATCCATCAGAACTTAGATTTAAAATACAAACTGAAACTAGGGGAAAGATTTATTCTATGAGATAACAGAAATAGGAATGCCTTGGAAAATTATGACTTTGTATAGATAGAATATTAAAAATTATTAAGATGCATGGGGAAGTGAACGGTAACTGACAAAACTAGAATATATATTTATAATTATAAAAAATCCATCAAGAATAAGCAATGCTGGAAATGTTGAAAGAAAGGTATATTATAGGAGTATCAGCTATTGTCTTAGCTGTGCAGATGAGATATGGATTTACAGAACTTTTCCAAAAACGACTGGCATTTTTATAATTAATAAGATTTTAGAGGTATAAATTCAGATTTTTTTAAATGAAATAAAACAGTTTAATGCAACAACACCAATATGCTTTTTCTGCTTTATCAACTTCCTGGAAAGCATTCCTGTCTGAGGAGTCTTTCAAGCATAAAATCCTGCTTGAGCCTCTACCGAATCCTGTGGGGCCAACAGGAGAGGTGGGGCCATGGGGACACTGCTTCAGTTTGCTTCCACTAAGAAGCAAATCCTTGGAGAGTGCTGGAACCAAAATAAATTTTAACAGCATCTAAAGTCTAGGCCCACATTATTTCCAGTACAGAGTGTTTTAAAGCTGCTTTTTCCTCCCACTCTCCACTTCCTGTGGTAAGTACAGCTCAGCTGAACAAAGAATTCCACTCAGTGAGCTGGCCAGAAGGAAAAAAAATTAGGAGGAAGAGTAAATATGTGTTTGGAACCCTGGGGTGGTAAAGATCTGGACTTGACTATGTCCTTTAAGAATCAACTGAACATTTGCCTATAATAATAATAAAAATAATAGCATTTGAATTGTTTTGCATAGTAACAATTGGATACTATTAAAACAATATTTTTCAGACAGAAACCCTGCAAGTTTTCTTGCAGAAATTATGTAAAAATTATTGTACTTGGGTGATATTCACATAAAGAAAAAAAGAGTAAACAGAAAATTGCACTTTGCAGAGAAAAATTCTTGATGGGCCTTAGAACTACTGCTGGGTATTTTCAAAATGGAGAGAGCTAACTCCAAATTTAAATTGCTTAGAGTAGAGCATCAGCGAAGTTTAGGTGCCAAAGTTATGACATGAAAATTTCAGTTTAAGTGCTCTTTACACCCAGTGGTGCTCAAGTTCCAGTAGCATCGTAGTTCTTGGGCAGCTTTCCTACAACTTTGTTTGTATGTTCCTAGAAATGCAAAAGGTTTGACAGGATGTCTGGCTGGTATTAAGGCAGATGTCCAGCTGGTATGAGCAGGAGCCAGAAACAACTTCTTTCCTAACAGCCTGAGAAGGTCAATCCAGGAAGCAATCTCAGAATATTTGTAATCTGCACCCAGAACAGTGTTCCCAAATCCAGTAATGACCCCTCCTACTCTTGGTGTGAACCCTGTTTGTTTGATTACCAAGTATTTAGAGAATTTATCTATAAAGCAGGAGACTTAAAGTTCAGCTCCACTGTGTGTCTGATCATGTATAAAACTACTTTTTCCTTTCAAGGTAAAGAGGGATCTTTTTGACACCAGCCTTAGGTAACACTGAACAGGGATATCTCTGTTCTTGTTGAAATTCTGTTGCGGTAAAAAAGCATTTCCTAGGTCAGGGAAAAAGCGTAAACTTGAGGATGAATCCATTGCCTGGAACACTTGTCTGGAAAGGGAAATGCCAGATCTGAGCTGAAAGAGTGTTGGCTCAGTTTTGATTTCTAGGGTGCTCCAAGTAAAATAGCCTTGTAGTTAAAACTCTCTTTGTTCACATAAGAGTTGCTTGTTTGAATCAGCTCTAATAGCAAATTTGAAAAGTCTGACATCTGATAGATTTTTAAAAAAGATGTATCCCCCTGTCCTCAGAAAACCACACTCAGCTTTGGAGCCACAGACATCTGAGTGAACACAGGCCCCGATATCTGCACTGTAAACCCAGGGGCCGTACTTAAGACACATATTGCTCCCAGCAGCATTTCCTATTGCTGGTCTTCTCAGTTGTGCTCTTGGGTATATTTGGCTCTGTGTTTAGCACATTAGTTGTCTTGGATCCTGTTCTGAGAGCTCCCAATATTTCTCCTTGGCACCCAACCTAGTCCTGGATTTTGCTACATCTTTTCATGTTGGTTTCATTTAACATGTGGTTTATTGCATGTAAGTCCTTAGAATGATTGTTGAAAACATTTTCAAGTCAGTGATTTCCTTAATCTGCTACAAGGAGACGATATAGTGAACCAGCTTAATGATAGGTAAGATAAATTATCTACGTACCAGTCATGTAATAAGAGATTGCAGAAACTTTCAAAAGGGGAAGAAGTAAGAAATCCATTTAGGCATTTACCAAATTTTACTGATATTTTGTATGCCAAAATTATTCTCATCATGACCCATGACCTAATCTTTGAATGTGCTACTGTTTGGAGAGGAAAATCTGTTTGTCAGGCTTGTGTCTTAAGATTTGAATTCATGCTTCACAAGGAAATCCACTTGGTTTTGCTGTGGTGTTTGCAATTGCTTCTGCTTTTCTCCTTGCTCCAAGCCTCAAATTACATGCTTAAATGCATCTTCCCCACTGATGTTCTCAAATACTCACTCTCTGTGCTACATAAAACAATATTGAACAAAAATTAGTATTACACTTAGGGAAAATGTAAAGGATGGAATGCTCTTAAGATAGAGAGAAGAAATAAAAATTTGACTGAATTAAGGGAAGTCTCAGATGTTGGATTTTAATGGCAGAATAATTTTCTTTTGATATACATCAACTCTTTTCTGCTGATGTTAATTGACTTTGGCCACACTTAATCTGCTAAATGAGAGTAGTGTCTCAGACAGAAAGAGCTGCAGCAGCAGTAACTGTTAGCAAGATATTGAGAAGCTTGACAATATCCAGGGTTGACTGATTGGTCTAGAAATTACAGGAATTTGGACTACAAGTTCTACAGTGGACCCAGGAGATGGAATTTCTTAACATGCCTTTATTTTTGGTTTTATCAGGAAATGAACTTGATGGGAACAACAGACTTTTTTTCACCAAGTAGGAAATCCAACTTGCATTATTTTTTTTCTTTCTTCATTTTGGTACTCCAAATATTCCTGTATACTGTCTAATAATGAATATCCTTTTGAGAGACTGTCTCCATAGAGAAAACCCTCTGAGCTGATGAGACAAGTACTCTAATTCATTTTGCCTCAACTGACTGTGTTGATCCTCTTGTTTGTTTTGGACTGAGTTAACTTCTTTTTTATACTTTATGCTGTTCATCACTATGGGATTTTAATTAAATTGATATATTAACTCTTTGGTAATTACAGTTGAAGAATCTGTTGTAAATGTCATGCTGCTGTGCTCTCACCCCAGGTCAGGAGTGAAAATGAGATGTTGTGCTTCAATATATTTAACCAAGGAAATTAAAACATAAGATAATTTATGATTTATCATTGTCATTACAATAATTTATTAAAATTATTTATTACCATGCATCATGCAATGTTTCATAAGTGCATAATGTTTTGTGCCTAAGTAGAGAATAAAAGAAAAAATGAATAGGGAGATTTGACTTCAGTGTCAGTGGCAGACTTTCTGTGTGGCAACCCACTTAATCTTGCCTTGCCTGCTGGAAGTTTGGACAAGGAGGAGAGGTAACACCAAAAGACTGTAGCAAGTTTTAACTTTAGGGCATGCCTTAGACTCTCACTATTCTAAAATGGAATTGTTAACATGTGTTTTCTTCATGCAGTTACTAAAATGAGCAAAGACAAGCTTTTGGATAATTTAACAGTAGCATCATAGAAAAGTCTGTGAGGATGCTTGTTCTATGTTCAGCAGAAGACGAAAGTGAGTGTGCTGTTCAAGGTGTACACTGAAAAGTGAAGAGGAAATTCACAACCTGTTAAGCAAGTACTTTCAACTGAATGCTGGAAGGATTCCCTAGAAAATCAGTCAATATATTATTAAAGAAAATATTGTAGTGCAAAATGTACAAGCAGCTCTAGTTCCAGTACCTCCTATCTGTTGAAAGCTTTACTTTGCAGGCTTAACATTTGAGTGTACAATATGTGCACATATTTGACTTACACATTTCATTTAGAAATTACTTCCAAATAGGATTTCTATCTCTGTTTCAGAGATTAAGGAGACATGTCACTACTCTGTGTAATGTGGTTGTGTACAATGTTCTAGTACTGCCATTTCTGAGCAAGAGCCCAGCTGAGGCTGAAACCACACTATCCAAGACACTATTCATACTTATAATTCTGGAGAGTTTAAAACATAAAAAATTTAAAGGGGTGAACGGTGAAGAAGCTGACTAATCTAACTGCCCTTTTATTGCTTGAGAATTTAGAGGCTGTTACATATAGAATTAATAAACTTATTCTAAAAAGCATGTAGGAAGTTACGAACTAACTGAACCCAGCTGCTGAACCAGCTGCTTGACTGTGCCTGCAAATGCCCTATGGAACAGGAAAGGTCCTCATTTCCAGTGAACAGCTTGTCTGTGTCCTGATTTCACACCTCAGTCAGGGGGCTGTCAGTGCAGCATTGCCCACATGCCCTGCTGTCCCACAGAGGGCCCTCAGCACACCCAGGAGTGGCCCCTGTCGAAACAATTCAAGGATAAAGGCAGCAAGATGCACCATAAAGCACATCTGCCACAAAAGAGATATACAGCTAGTAGGATCCTCCCTCCTATCTTGGTCTCTTAAACACTTATTCAGGGTTTAAAGTCTGCAGTTCTAAGATGGTTAGTCGCATTGCTTTATATTGATACAGTTATTTTGATGTTACATTCACTGAGAATGATCCTTAATGACCTTGCACATGTCAAATAATCAATATTAAAAAAAGAGGGAAGCTCTGAAAACAATAACCAGCACTACATCAAAATAATTCACTACATAAATTCCTAAAGGTAGGGATCTGTTTTACAGATCGTTATAGTTTCTTGAAACTGCCCTAATGCCAGTGTAAATAATTCTTACATTAGTGTGTTATAGACAGAGCAGTGTGTTCAAGTTACTTAAATTTATTAAGTAGGGAAATATTTTCAAAATATCAGTTTTTGGCCAAAGCACTGATATTTTATGAAAGCTGTTTCACTTAATAAATATGTGCATATTCTGAACATACCATTATGCCTGGAGTGCACAATAACTGGAGAGGGGACTCTTCATGTAGGAGTCAAAACAATTGAAGGATATATGCCGATCATTTTGTTTGAAATAGACACTTTAAATTTCCTTTTTAATGTCATTTATGATTTTATGTATTTGAGGCTTCAGAAACCCTTGAAATGTGTGAGGAACATGCAGATTAAAACCTCACTCAAGCAAATGCTGAACAGTTGAAGGTCTTACTGTGATCCTGGCTTCATTCCACCAATTTAATGGCAGAAGGATTTCTTACTTTGCCCATGAACTGACCTTTAATTTTGATTCCTTGTGTGGTTTTGGACAACCATTTAATTTCACAGTATCTTGATTTCTTGTTCTGTAAAATTAAAATATTCATATTTAACTAATTTTCACAGACAAAACGATGCTTAATTAATATTTATATAAATTTAAAAGAGGCTTAGAAAACAGATTCTTAAGGAAGATGTTATTTATTTTATTTTTTTTTAATAATCAGAGGAGCGATGCTCACAACACAACATTGCTAGACAAATGCAAGACGCAACCTGGTTAAGAGAATTTTGGACTAATAAATCACAGAATATTTTTAACTGAAAGACACAAGGATCATCAAGTCCAGCTGTTAAGTGAATGAGCCATGCAAAGATCAAACCCATGACTTTGGCATTATTAGCACCATGTTCCAATCAACTGAGCTAATGCTTTAGCTGTTGTTTCTCACAGTCAGATTGCATCAGAACTGCAAGGAAAGTTATATTCATTTTCAGCACTGATACATAATGAAATTCAATGAAACTACTAGGTGCTCAGAAAATTTGGACTAAAGTTTTACTGGGGAAATATAATCATGAAATTCTTGATCAAATAATAGTCACCATGTGAAAATGTGTGGCAGAGTTTTGAAACCACAGCCCCTTAAATTAATTAAAGCTTCACAGTATTGTCATTTTGATGTTAAGAGTTTAAGACAATTGTTTCTGAATTTTGAAGACTGCATTCATATTATCCCCACACTTAATATGTTACTTTAATATCAATCTTTTGTGGATAATATAATGGAGTGAAATCATGAATGGTAAAATCATTTTGAAGATCCACCAAATTGGTAGATGTAAGTAGCACAAGGATCTATTTTCTTCCAATATTTCTGTATGCATTTCAACAAGAAATTTAGCAACAGGTACTTGTTAGGGCATGCTGGACATTCTGTATAGACACTGTAAAGAGAAGTAAAGTCCTGGAAACAAGTCACTTTCTCCAGATTTAACATCAACAGTTATTTGAAACAGTTAAATTCTTTTGACTTTCTCCTTATAGGTGCTGGTATCACAACTATGGGAGATTATTTAGAAGGAGGTCTCTGCCCTTCCTCCTTATATCACTCATCTGCAATAAAGAGTCTGGGTTTTTTTTGTTTAGCCTTCTGAAAAGCAGTGAACTCGAGTCTTTTCAGAGTAGCAGAGTTTCAGAGTAGCAGACTCTTATATCCACATTCCCATGACTGAACCCCTTGAATTTTAATGGTGCTTTTCTTGTACTATTCCCCATCAGTAGTTAGATTTGTTGGAGCTTGTTCACCTGCCCTGGACAGACATGTCAGAGGTCTGTAGCACATTGAACTTCCAGCAGAAGGGTTCTTCATCTTTGCTTCTTCAGCAGAGTATGATTGCCATATTTATGGAACGGAATAATATAGATGTTTACTAAAATTATTTTCTTGTTCCAAGTGAATCTGAGTTTCACTATTGTGAGTGCAGTGCTGCTGCATTTTTTCTGGTTTTGAGTGAGTTTTCTTTTACTACATACATTTTTATTGTTTAAATTGAGCACTATTGCTTAGTTCCTTCACAAGATGTTTGCACATTTACGAGCAGTTTAAGAAGCAGACTGACCCAACAAAGTGTTTGGTGAAGGATTGGAATCAAGAGGCTAAAGTTTTGAGGTATTAAGCAATAAAGCAGGAAAACAGGGCAATTAATGTTTTTTCCCTTGGTGATATAGCATCTTTTATCAAAAGAAAACTAGAGGTACTGTTCATCTGAGAGTTACTCTTTATTTCTGTAGCCCCTAATGGCATTCCAGAGGCAAGGGAAAAGTTTCTTCACAGACTTTACACGCTCTTGCAGAAAGCTTCTTGTAAAAGCAATAAAGAATGTAAACTTTGTGAAGCTGAAGAATAAAATCAAACATGATTTAACTCACCTTTCAAAAATATCTTTTACATTAGTCTCACCATTTGATAACTACCACATCAGTTATGCAAAGGGTGATCTCCTGGGAATACCCAGGTGGAGAAGACAGTGCCAGACTCAAAGTAAGCGCTAGAAAAACCATTTGTTCTGTGCCAAAAGAAAGAAAGAATGAAGGAAAGAGAAAACTGACTGAACCAATTCCTTAATGAAATGGTGGGAAAACACGAGAATATGAGGTAGATGAGTCTAATGGAAGAATATCAATCTAGAAATTAGTATTCAATGGAATATAAAGAAATATCAAAAAGAAGATTCTCAGACAGATATAAAAATGAATAAAAATATGTGGCTTGGAATCCTTCATGGATAAATGGAAGAAAACCAAGAAAGAAATGTAAGTTTTGATTGACATGGAAAAGTAGCTACAGAACAGTATAACATTTCTGGCCTCTTTTAAGTACTTCCTAGAGTAAAATCTAAATATGTAACAACTCAAAATAGGCACCAAGCCACCACAGGAAAATAGACTCCTAACTTGTTTCACTAATTCTATCATTGAGTTCACTATATTTAATTCATTGCAAAACTGAGAAAGGAAACTCAGACAGATCTTATGTCAGAAATTTCTAAAGCTTTTCTCCTGTGTGAACCAAAAGTAGAAGATTTTGGGTTTTCATAGCAACAGAAACAGTTTATTAAAAGAAGTAGAAATTTTCCAGAAGCACCTGTAGTTAGCTGTGCTCACGAGATACCTATTTACTTAGTCTGAAGACATTAAAGTTTCAACTCTTGTGAATAAATGGTACACAATTGTCAATACTTTTGATGGGTTCATATTTCAAATGAACCTCTTATTTTGGGAAAGCTTTTCACGCTTCAGATACAGTTAATCAATTTTTAGAATTAAGAATGAAATCAATTATGTATCATCATCTGTGAAAGAAAAGTTTCACACAGGGAAGATTCATTCACCAGTTGATAGCAGTCAACTCCCTGTAAAGTGTTTCCTTAGGCATGAAGATATCAGCACAAAACAAGGCTCTGGGAAGTAAATGTTCTCCTCTTGAAAAGTAAATTGATCATTTCCATCTTGAAGAGCAAGTGGTTATTCCAGCCAAAGTTTTAGCTTGAAATCTGTTTAGGCTGTATGGTTATGCCATAAATATCCCTGTGGCTATCTAGAACACTTGGCACATAGTTGTTGCTGCTGCTGCTGCTGAGTCCAGGGAACATCTCTCTCATCTCAGTCGTCTGACACAATAGAGTAGTGAAGGCTCATCATAGAGTGTATTGTGAGCTGTGCCACTCTCATTTCTCCTTCTACCAAATGGTCTTTTATTTTGGATTATGGGGTATTATTCACTACGCATTCTGCTTACATTCAGGATTCTGTCATTGGTTATCTTGCAAGTATGACCATAACTTTGGTGCTTAAAAGACACAAACTAAATACAGTACAATGCTGGTAGCATTTGGCTGAATAATTTACAATGCCAATCAGTCAGAGGAACACATTTTAACAGTGTTACATGGTATCTGGAAAATAATTTTCTACTTTGTAAGGCCATATGACAATGGAGAATTAGGATAAATTTACTTCATCTACAAAGCTTACAAAGAATATGTTTTGTAAATAGACACATCCCTTTTTACTTTGAAGGTTGAATTTTGGAGGTCTAAACAACTTGAAAACAGCTGTTAGACTTTTCTTTATGGCTAACTGCAGTTGCTGTAAATGACAAAGTAATGGACAGAAATAGAGGAACATGCTCAGCTGAGAAAGGTTGAAATACTACTTACACCCTTCTGGCTGTTGAACCTCATCTGCCACTCTCTGTGGCAGCACAAGACCATTATCAGCTGTGAAAGGGCTCAACCTGACACAGAATAGCAAAGCTGGGGTTCTGCTGGACACAGCCAACCTGCAGGTTGATGTCTGTGAATTATGCAAACAGGGGAGCAGAACACAAGCTTGTCCTTAAAAATAGGTTGTATTTTCAGTGGAAGGGGGAATGGAGAAACACTCTTGCCTAATAATTGTTGAAGTTGAGAGAGTACTTATTCCCATGGTGCTTCTCAGAGAGGAATAGTTTGTTTTGGCTTGTCTCTTCAAGTGGAAACATAACTGTGAATTAAAAAATGGCATGCTGAGTTTTAGGAGCAGCTTTTTTGCTGCTTGCCATAGAAAAGCGGTGGGTAGAGGGCAAGTTGTCATTGATTTTTGAAGCCTGAGTGCGCTTTTCATACCCTGATGCTGAAGAGTGAGCCATGCAATGCTCCTCATGATGGACAATTTATGAATAATGCTAATAAACGGAGTGTTCACACTGCTGTTTTCCTTCCCCAGTATGACATAGCCACCTGCTCCCTACTTTTGGAAGAAGGTGGTAGAAGATAAATTCTGCCTTATTTAGAAATATGAGAAGCTAATTTATTCACAATAAGAATACCATGAACATTAGGTTTCCTTTGTTTGTTTAAGTTTCTTTCTACTTCTGTTTGATAATTTATAATTAATATATTAATTTATTTATTAAGTTTCATTATTTCAGTAATATTTTTCTGTATGTTATCTTCTAGAATAGTAATAATACTGTAGCACCAGTGTGAATGTAAATCTGGATGGTGCAATGTGGAGTCAAACTACAGATTATTATAGGGGTTTTTTTAAGACTGATTTTTTTTGAAGAAAAAAGATGTTATTACCATCATAAAATGTAAACCATTTTTTGTAGACCTTAACCACTATGTTGTTAAATAAATTTCCAGACCTGATGAAAAAGATGACCATTTTAGTAACATGCCAAACATTTGAGAAGCTATAGAGTGTAAAAAGCAATATAAATATAACATTATTACAGAATTTGAATAACTTTTATGTGGTGCTGCTGTCAAAGAGCAGGGCTCACTCTATCCAATATGATTTCATAAGGACCACCAGAATTAAATCACATGCACAATACACACAAGTAAAAGTAGCACTTTTGGGCAGGATTGTTGTCATTTTGGAGCCAGTACAAACTCATTGTCTAACTGGTCGCACATAATAAAAACAGCTCATTTCTCTCTCAAACCTTTCTCATCAACAAGAACTTATGAATAAAGAGAATGAAAAAGCAAACAAGTGTAGAGTCCACATCTCCTTATTCCATGGAAAAGTTTGCTTATGTGCTTACCTATTTCACCATAGCTGGATGGCAGTTTTCAGTAAGAGACATAATTTATTAACTATGTTGCTATAACGTAATTTGCAAAAAAACCATGAAGGATCCATTGTCAGACCACAGAAAAAGGGTTTGCTTTGTATTCCTTCTTTTGAAACAAACATGGCATTAGGCTTTCTCTGCTAACAACAGAGGGAGTTACTCTGCAATTATATTAAATTTTCTAGAGAAATGTCTGAGTAACTGACATGAATAGAAATTACATATTGTGTGTAGAAAAGAGTTTAAATAGGGAACTTTTAGGTAGGCCAACACTTCTTACCTCTTTTTTTTTTTCTCTGAAAATGAAATTCAACATTGTGCAGTGTATGTGCAAGCCCTAAATATCATGTACATTCTATTTGGAGAGCTAATGGGGACTTATGTTTTTCATAGGGTTTTTTTGGACATGGAATTTTACCTGTGCGCTGCAAGGCATCTGCAGAAGTCCATAAATGGATTCAATAAATGTTGCTCAGACTAGGCTGAGTCTTGTAATGATTTTCTTACTTTTACTATTTCACTTTCATTTTGAATGCTGCTTAATAGTTTCTGTCAGGTATGAGTTATTGTTCTTGGACTTTAAAACATAATATTGAATCATGTTTTTTTTCTGTAAACAGATTTCATTAAATGGCAGGTTTTGTCAAAGGCTAATAATATTCTTACAGGAAGATATCCTCAGAGTCCCATAGAAGTCTTTGTCTTTCTCTCATCTTGCATGTCCAAAATAATACATTACTTTTGATACTGTATAAACTTTTCTCCCCATTTTTGCCTGTTTTCAGGAGGGTAAAAAGTAATACCAAAAATTCTCTATTAGTAGATATTATTGCTTAGTGCAATTGCTTTAGAAGGCAAGTGTCTGTGTGTTGTGAACTGTAGCCCACACAGAAATTACAAGCATGATTCCTTTAGCTACCATTAGTTATGTGATGCAGATGAAAAGTTCATTTCTTTCCATTGCAGACTTACAACTGCCAATACCCATAGACACCAGAAAAATAATATATATAAATGATAGTGTTCAATAAGTGAACTGTCTCTGATCTCTTTTATGAGGTACAGATGCTCTTGGGAGGGAAAGCAAAAAGAGGATCATATTTCTTCCTCATAAAACAACATTGTGTGTGGTATGAGAGGATTAATGAACCTCAAAAGCTTAGAATCAAGGAGCTATTTAGAAAAGAGAAATGCACAACTACAACCAACTGTAACAATACAGCAATATATGACTAAAAATCTTGATAAGTAACTTTCCTATGGAAGTATTTGTAATACTTTTTTTCCAGATTGAAGTTCCTTCAGTAAGGGTCATAGTATTAACTGATGTTTCTACTAAGGTGAAAACTGTTTCAGAATAGTCACATTCTCTGTGGTTCTGATGGGGGTTCATTGCTTATTTGTGTATCTGGTAGTCTAAAAGTGTGGAGAAAATGTTGGGAACAAGTGTGATTTTTTGAAGTTATGCTAAAAAATAAATAATTGATTTTTTCTTTAAGCAATATAATTTGGACTTTCATCAGGAAACCTAATTCCTTGAAAGAAGTTAGAGGCTGTTTATTTCTTTTCTTTAGTGAAGCACAGGCTCAGGTAAGGTCAGTTTTCTGCATCGTTGCCAACTAACTTACAGGAAAAATGGATATTTTGGAGGATGGTCTGGAAGGTCCTCTGTTCTTCCATGCCCAGTCCTCCATGACTGGTTGTCTCCCATCATCTCACCCCAGTATTTGCTTTGGTTAGAAGCCTCTCTTTGAAGGCTGCCACTTTTCTCATATATGAATCCTGAAGCAAAGTATGCTTGAGGTGAGCAAACACACACCAGAGTAAAGTTACCTACATCTAGAACAATGCCTGAATAGGCTTTCCCTAGAAAATCTACTGCCAGGCCTTTTAGATCACCCATGATATTCCCCCTCAATTCTTTGCACAGTGATACAGTAGATGAGTTAGATTTAATTGGAAATATAATAGTGTGGTAAATACTGTCACTCACAAGCACAAATATTGCCTTCAGTTATCAGATGTACTGACAAGGACCTCAGAAATAGGCTAAGACAATTTCATTGCACACTAAATATAAAAACTTTTCTTCACATATGCTCCCAAATGTAACACTGCTCAAAGAAAGAGGCAGAATTCCATTCAGCAAGGGAGATGCTGTTGGTTTGCTACCAGTACTGGTATTATAACTTCAGTGGAAATTATTCTGGGCTCTGCTGGAGTTGGCAGCCTGCAAGTCTCTAGTGGAAGCAAATGATAGACTTCCTAAAGTGACAGTATCATTTCACTAATGTGCAGCTAAAAGTACTCAAGTGAAATCTAATAGCTTTACTTTTCAGAAACATTATTAAAATAATTGCTCCCTCTTTTTGCAAAGTAGTGTTTCATGTAGCAGATTTTCTGGAAGGAAGGTAACCTAAACCATAACAGGGTTGCCTGGACCATACTTTAGTAATTCTTGAGTGGTATAACCAGCATGTTTCAAGATACCAAGACTCTGCGAGCAAAAGCAAATCTGCCTGGGAAAAAATGGTCCATTTCCCTCTGTGCAAAAGGCCATGGGACTTAGCCCATATTGCTTATTTTACTAAATTATTTTATCTGTGCATTTACTGTTTTTGTGATTAAGGCATCAGAACGACAGCCTTGTTGTACTCTGATGTTGTCTACTTTTATTTCCATTTTCACACTCTCAAGTCTGTGTGTGTATGTATTTATACACATGAATACTTGGGTAGTCTGGGTATGAATACGTGTGTATACATGTATATGAAGAAGAAGAGAGAGAGACCACCTGAGTAAGATATTAGTGATGTATGACTAAAATATGACTAAAAGCTAAAGTAACATTTGGAAAAAGCTGTATACCTGAGCACATTGCCTCTCCTGGCATAAGCTGTGTTTCAGAGTATTGTGGGGTTTTTTTCATTTGAGAAGTGAAGAGGAATAGGAAATATACATGGAACAACACCATAACAGGGGTGTTTCATGCCGTATACTTCAGTGTACACTTCTGACCAAATGGGCAACTGGTGGTCTTGTGTTTTATTTTTTTGAATTTTCTTGACTCAAACCTCCTCTGTTTTTTATTATTAGGAGTAGGAGTACAATTCATTACCTCTATAAATTAAGCATAACCTCAAGTTGTGTTTTTGATACCTCATTGCCCTCAAGCATGATAACTGGCACTCTTGATCTCTGGCATTTCTCTTTGCTGTTGCCTCAGGAAAGTGATATAGCCACAGGTCAAGAGTTTTCCAGCTAGACCTGAGTGTATTCCCATTTCCAGATGAAAAAGATTGCTGGGGAGTTTAGGGGAAAAAAAGAGCAAGGTGCAGGATGTTGGGGGGCTGTTCTCTGCTCACCCCACTGGGCTGTAGGACAGTGCTTTCAGCAACTGCTGCCAACTCCCTGCAGCTGCAGTGCACCAGGCTCTCCTGTGATCCCTCTGTGCTGTGCCATGGGCAGCAGCTGCCAGCTGGAATATGTAGCACCGTCTGGTTGTACTTCAAAAAGATGTAGACTCTCTGCTGCAGCTGAGCCACTGTATTTCCTCACAAAGCAAAAAAGTTACTTTTGCAGGCTGAACCCTCTGTGGGTTTTCATGTTCTTCACACTGTCTCCTTCCAGTGACCACTGTGTGGAGAAAAGCAACGCATGAGTGCATCTCACCCCTCAAAGTGAGGGTCAGGGAGGGGGAATAACCTTAAGCCTCTCCAAAGTGAGGAGATCTCCCATTCCTTTCTGATCATATGGCTGTGGGCCTTCCCCTTGCTGTGTGATTACGGCCTTGCATTAAGCTTATGGTGCAGTTCACTGCCTGAACCTTGGAATTTAACACTCTGAAGTATTTAACCTCCTTGAAATGCTGACAGAAACATTTGGTTTTAGGGTATATAAGGCCAAATTCTTCCCTCCCATAATTTCATTGGTTATAGTGAAATTATACCACAGAGAAATTTGTCACGGAAAATGCTAAAATAGTACTTTAATAGTACTAATAACCTCTAGTCACATAGTGCTGCATGAAATAAATAAATCCCCTTTTCAACCTTCAAAGTGTATGTCTAATAAGAAAAGTGAGAGCCTATAATGGGGTGTCATTATATTCAACTGATCTGCTTCCTTTCTGGAACCAGAATCACATTAACCATCTTCAGTGCCTGCATAGGATCCTTCCTGCTTAACAGTGTTAGTAGCCCTGCAAAGCCAGTATCCATAAAAAGAACAGTCCTAATTAATTTTGGTCTGAAATGATGGCTCAAATATATATTAGTATAATGTATTTGTCTCTATTTTTTAAAATTCTGTAGTTGATTATTATGAAATTTTATAATTAGAATTTCTCCATGATGAAATCTCTATAATATCTGTCTAAATCTCAACTACTCCTATTGAATTTCACTAAGGACAGTAGAACAACACAGATGATTCTGATCATATAATTAGAAAGCAGTGGTGCTCATTGTCTGGTCTATCCAGCAGAGCAATTGCCAGGGAGAATGCACCAGAAATAATTCCATTTAAAGTGAGAGTCATTAATCCCCTGTGACACCATGGTAGAGAGGGCTTAAGCCACTCTGAAGACAGCTTGAGCTTAAAGTTACTGTGACACAAACATTCAGCCCAAGGGTACACATTTACCCCAGGTAACATTTCAGAGCAGGGATGATGTTTAGAACTAATTGGCCCCCATGTGGACATGCTGTAGAGTCTATATACTCAAATTAATATTTCTCTAGACTTGGTAAGACATAAAAGTGCACTTCATTGAGTCATGTACCTAAAGGGTGAGCTGCACTGGGGAAAGAGATCCAAATTTAAGTGCTGGGCAAACCTAGGTACTGAAAAAGAATAACACTTGCATGTTGTATACTGGCCACATAGAAAAGAAATTTTTCCAATATTTTTAATTCTAAGATTTTGATCTTTTTTTTTTGACGTCATATTCCTACTTGTCAACCAGAAATAATTTCATGATGGACCTTAAGCAGCAGAGTTCATCTGTCTTTCAATACTGTATGAGCAGAAAAAGTGGAGTCCAGTGTTTGTCCTTTGTTCTTTTCCTTGTGTTTTTGTTGTTGTTTTCAAAACATGGGGGGTAGAATTCTTTTGCATCAGTTTTTGTCCATCAGTGAACGTGACCTAGAGGCTGAAACATGGGGTCTGAAATGTGCTGAGTTTGAGTCCCTTGCAACAATATCAACAATGAATTATTTTCTTGAAAAAAAACCTATATTTATGTTTATGTTTGAATTAATTTCTTAAATTCTTTTCTTTGACTTTTGCGTGGGCTGTCATGGGTGTATTTTTTGAGAAGACAGAAAATGAGAAGTGTGAATCTTTAGAAATAAAACCTTGTTACTGGATCCTTCTCCACATAACCAACAAAATTGGGACTTTTCTTTTCACCTCACAGCTGTAATCATGTCTGAATTTATCTTTTTCATTAAGTTCCAGTCTGTTTTGATTTGTTTCTTTTTCTCATTTTTCTGCCTCTGTGCATGTGTGCATACACACATACACTTGTACTCTGACCTGCACTCATATGCTTACATACACACACCCACACACTACTACAGGTGAGATATAATTTAATTTCCCAGCGCACACAGCATGGTCTAAATCATGTATATGCAGTGAATCCCCAGCACGTTAAACTGCTGGGAAAATGTGCCTGAGCTCTACAGTCAGGGTGATGTTGACACTTCCTTCTCCTGCAGTGAAGTCACCTGGGTTTTTTTTTCCCCTGAGTGTAAAACCCACATAAGCCTGAAGCAATATTACCTTTATGTTAAACAGTGCACTGCAATGTGTTCAAGTTATTTTGTGTGCAGGCAGTAACAGGACTCTGGATAAAGAGAAGAAAAGCAATGGATTTTGGTTGCATGATTTTCCTTACTGTCCCAATGGTTCCCCTTTACATTTGAAAAGCAGGTGTTTGTTTTATTTAATACCTGACTGGAAGGGTCCATGGCATGAATCGAGCAAACTGTGTTTCTGCAGAACTAGAGGCCTTTTGCATGTGTATGTGTGTGTGAAGTTGGAGGAGACAGCTACAGTTTGATAGTGGTGAAATCCCATTCACAAATGGCTCACCAGGGCAGCAAAGAGGATTTCAGCTCTAGTTTGGGATACTGGCACAAGGCACTCTCACACTATGTTGTGCTACCCTGTTGGACAGTGCTGCTGTCATGGCTGTGCTTCCTTCATTCCTGAAGGTACTGGGGATCTCCAGGGAGAACCATCTTTGTGAGAATGGGAACTGTGACACTGCAGGATGCAACCTGAGTGTTAATGGGTCAGTGAGTGACAGCTGAGCCTCCTCTCTGAGGTACTGAGCTGGCTATCACTGCCAGGAGCAAAAGGTCTAGACAGTGAAGTGTGCCAATTTAATTTTGTCACATGTGGCTGGGTTGTACAGACATGGCTGTTTCTAGAACTCTTTGACAATACTAAAACTGATTCAGACCACAATGCAACATTTAAGGATGCTAATTAGAAAATAATTGTGCTGGATTGTACAGATTTTACCATTGTAATATATCTTAAAGGCCCCTATAGAATAGGAAAGAAGGTATTTTAATGTACTTTGCATGCAAAATGAGGCACTAGATTTTGTCATTTGTAACAAAGCAGAGTGCAACTGCCATCATCTAGTAAATCAGGAAGCAAAAATAGTTCTTAAGGAGTTAGTATTCTGCTTTATTTGCTAATTAAAATGGGGTTTGGAACTGCTCTTCAAAATGATTGCTCTAATTAATTCGTTGCTCTTTTGCAGTTCTACCTTCTATGCCATCTGAATACAAGGCAATCCCTTGTGCTTCTCAGAAACATGTCAGCCAACAGGGCATCCCTCCCTTTCTCAGAACAGCAGGCTTTATTGCTTGTCAGTGTTTAATAAAATGTCTATTCTATACCAGGGCTAAAAAGTCATCCATATACACATTTTCACAAATTTATTTCCAATAAAATACAAGTATAAACCCACATTTTTAATTAACATCAAATATTTGTTTAACTTAGGCAGAATTAAAAGAAAAACAGATGATCACTTTTATAAGGCCAGTGACAGATTTTAACTTTAATTACTTTTAAAGCTTAATAAAAGATAGTGAGTTTTGTAATTGCTATTCCTGTCCCTGTGATATAATCTTTCATTTTGTGTTTAGTGGATGATATTTAAGGTAGTTCCTACAGTTGCCTTTAAAACACTGCCTGCAGTATTGGCATGTCTGTGCAGAGTACCAGACATCATGTATGACAAGGAGACTAAGGGACTGAAGAGTGGAAGAAGGTGCACTCATTTTACATTCTTCAGTGTGCTCAAAAGTTTGAAAATTGTTCTGATCAGTCAGGACATGGATTTAAGGAGGTGTAATTGAAGTATTGATTGTGAATATATTATCTGATAGAGGTAGCCTTGTGTTTTCTTAAACATATCCTGCTATCCATGCATACATTTATATTATTCACAGGTTTCAGTGAAGAATGTAATACCACAAAGTCTGCTTGCAAACTGTTGGAGTCAATGGCTTGTTCAAAACAGGAAGATGTGTGTTCTATTGTTTGTTCTATGTATCAGAAAATTTGAATTAAAGGAAAAAGTAAGGAATGGATCTGGAATTGAAATTCACTGAAGAAAACGATCACTAGGAAAAATCATTGGAAAAATCAATAGAAAAAAAGATTCTAGGTTATTTCAAAACCTTTTTGATCAAATCTGCAGTACTTGCAAATAGTAGCATGATCCCATAAGTATCAGTGGAGTGACCTCAGCTATATTTGGAAAAGAGATGTGAATCTCTCACATCTTATACTATTTGGCTAGTTACACTTGCCATAGCTGACAGGGAAGCTTTAAACTCTTCATTGCCAGCATATTTGGAACCAAGCTCTCTTTTCTTCAGGAGTGTCTAAATGTCCATGATTACAGCCTGTTGTATTTTAAATAATTTAGGATATTAAAGATGAATGGTCCTAAATTTAGTTTTGTCTGTTTTTCTTCAAGCTTGAGCTGTGTCAGGGTAGTGGTTTTGGGATTATGCTTTGTGCAATATCTGGATCTAGGGTGTTATGAGCACTATATTAAATATTGGATAACTGTAGCAAAAATCCATTTTTCAGGAAAACATCTCTGTCCGCCCAAACCTCCAAGCTCTTTCAAGTTTTTCTCTCCATATCTATTTGGTTGGTCATTAAAAAAGTAAATATGGAAATGACCTCAGAGTACCTAGGTACTCTCTGGTTAAGAAATTTCCATCAGAACAGTATTTGTTAGTAAATAAATCATGGTAAGGAATCAGTACTTACCTTTCTTTTCTTACCCATCTGTCTTTTCAACAGCAGTTCAATATCAAACAAATGCTTTTAAAGTTTTCTTCCTTAGAAAAGAGCAGGTAGACTAAATGGCCCCTACAGGTCCCATAAAACAAATCCTCTCTGGGAACAGAGACAATGCTTGGCCTGTCTGCAGAGTGTCTCTTGCAGAGGGGCTCCTCTCTGCTGGGCACATGCTGCTTCTTCCCAGGACAAGGTTCTTCCTACTCTTGGGAACTGCATCCATTTTTGTGTGTCACCAGCCCTCATCTTGCTCACCTCCATGAGATTCTCTTTTCAACTCAGTACTAAACTATTTATCTTTCCTGCTCCATTTTTTTCTCCTAATGATTTATTAAATTAATGACCCACATTTTCATAGCTGAGTTTTTGCGGTTTGCAGATGGTTGTAAGTACTTAGCCTTCATTTTCGTGCCTTGCAAGGTTGTGATTTACTGCTGTAATAGTTATTTTCCCCACATCTGAAATATGAGCTTGCATACTCAAACCTTCATGATCCTGTACATTTACATTTGCAATTCCTTTGCATTTCACTCCCACTGCCCAGAAGTTTTGTAGCTAGGCATTTCCAAAATACTACTCTGACAACAACAAAATCTTTTTCAGCTAAGTCTATATTTTAAAATAGAAAAAGAAAAATTTCTCTCAGTAGCAGTAAAAGGGAAAAAAATCCATGTGTGATTTGCTTCCTAATTTCACTGCATTATTGTCATTCCAAAGTACCTGTAATCTGTCCTTACCTGTCAAAATCTGCTGATTTTCTTCTTTGTCCCTCCATATTTTAATGGAGGTGCTTATTTTAATGGAGCTTTTTGGAGGTTCTTTCTGACACAAAAAGGAATTAATTCAACTGGTTTTCTCCTGCATAAGCAGCATCTGCTGATACTTCTACCTGGTAAAACAAATATGTCTGTGGAAAAGGCAGGAGTGTCTGGGAGGTAAAACACAAAGTCTTACCAGTCTGAGTACTGACGAGATATCTGCTGCCAAATGTGTGAGATGGAGAGGGGTGCGATGAGAGAGCCTGGTGGTATGGAGAGATAGCTGAAACAAGCAGATGGCTTCAAGGAAGCTGAGAAAGGCTGTTAGCACATAAAGCAGCAGACACTTGATGATGAATTGCCATTTTGAGTTGCTAGTTTTTTCTTCCTTATTTAGCTAACTCTGTTCCAATAATGACTTATATAATAGCTTCTCTAGGAAGACTTTTACATCTCCTTTAGATTGGAGGTATCTCTTTTATAGAATGAAAGCACAGATTTAAAAAAAAATCAGTAAGGTCTAATAATACAAGGAAAGGAAAAAAAAACTGGGATGAGAGAGAGGTAATTATGTAACTTGCTTCCTTTTCCTCTAATCAAATAAAAGTCATTATTGCCCTATCAATGGGAAATACGACCTAAGAGTCCCCAGAATGGAGTTCAAATGGCCAGGATGCTCAGGTTATATATTCTGTACCTATGCCTGAGGTAACTTATACCAGTCCAACTTTCATGTCCTGGACATAGGGTCTATATGACCCCTAAGCACTTCATATCTTTCTGCTTATGATGTCTCATTAGAGTAGTAGATCTGTCCATTACTTCTCATCTGATTTTGGGTAGACCCCTTAAATTTACTCTTAGGTTTAGTTTCCCTGCCTGTGAATTCCAGCTTACAGCTCTTAACTGATCTCAGAGCAGCATATGTGGGAGGTGGGAGATTGTTACAATACACCAAGTATACGGTAATTATCAAGAACACTCAAGGACTAGACATCTTCTCAAAGCAGGACACAAAGATTGCATTTTGCCACGTGAGTACAGTGCCAGGCAGACATCTCCAGCAGGTCAGTCCTGCACGATCAGCACATGGCAGGACAGATGCTCTTTTCAAGTCATTGTTCCCATCAGACAGTATGGGCAATTTATGGCAGGTGCATGTGTGGCAGTCACTGCTTATTTGGACAGGGGTGCACAAAGGCATACTTCAGAAAGCTATGAAATGTGCATTCATGTGACTAGGCCTGTGCTGAGTCTTCAGGCAAGTTGTGTAAGTTGTTTGGTGTCTCCAAAGAAGAGCAAAGAAACTGGTGAAGGGTCTGGAGCACAAGTCTTTTGAGGAGCAGTTGAGGGAGCTGGAGATTTTTAGGCTGGAGAGAAGGCGGCTCAGGAGAAACATTATTGTTTTCTACAGTTACATGCCAGAGTAAGGTGGGACTCAGTCCTCCCAGGTAACAAGCAATGTGTCAACAGGAAACAGCCTCGAGTTGCACCAGGGGAGGTGCAGATTGGATGTTAGAAAGAATTTCTTGGCTGTAAGGGTAAATAAGCATTGGAACAGACTGCCCAGGAAAGTGGTGGAATTGTCATCCCTGGAAGAGCTCAAAAATCATGTGGATGTGGTGCTTAGAGATGGGATTTAGTGATGAACTTGGCAGTGCTGGGTTTATGCTTGGATTCAATGATTTTAAGGCTCTTTTCCAACTGTAATGACTCTATGATTCAATGAAATACATCCTGGATTAGATGGGAATAGTGTCCTTCACCACTGTTACCCAATAATGGGGTGGTTCTGGTTTCTAAGAGAGCAGTAACATACTGGTATGTGTCAAGGCAAAAGCACATGCAGCTCTCAGAAACCTGGCAGTGTATTCTTTCGTTTCCTTTTTGCTAAGTACGTTGGTTTAATGTTATTCCATAACATCTATTCATTACTGCTAATGAACATAGAAATGATAATGAAGATGTAACTCCAATTTCCTACTATACCTGTAAAATATTAGTAATTTAAATGAGGCCATGCAAACCATAAAATTACAGCATCACACACTCTCATTGCAATATGATTGGATTGCCTTTCTAAATGGTCCATCATCAATTCCAATAAAGGTAAAGTGTGGGTCTAACTGTTGTCTTGAATCCAATAGCTTAGTTTTATTGCCTCAGTAGCAGCTGTCTAAGTGCCCCTTCCTCTGCCACTCAGCACCGTGATACGCCTTTTCCATAAAGGAAGTTCATCAAACCTGCCTGGATTCTGCTCCAGCCCACTTCAAGGGTTAGTCTCAGCTTTAGAACTCCACAAATTGTTCAGAGGGACATAAATGAATAATGGAGGTGTGAATGCCCCCATTTTACCTTAACTTTATGAAAGTTCAACAGGAAAAATATAATTAGGATTATAGGATAACCTGTGTTGGAAGGGATCGACAAAAGTAAACAAGTCCAGCTAGTGGGAATAGTCACCAAAAGTTCTCAAGTTAGCCAGCCATCCACAGGACACTACATTCATGAAGGAAAGACATGGCAGGGTCAGAAAAGTCCAGGCATACAAAAAAACCTTTGGAAGTCTCCTAAAAATATCTAAGTACTAGTGAATCCTAGGTGAAGAATTTTCTGTTCTAGATGGTTGTTTACTGCCAGGAAATTCCTGGACTGGACATCATTACTGATAAATCAAGAAAATATTTAAGAAAAAAATCAATGAGGCACTTAATGTAGTCGAAGTTCAAACTTAAACACAAAAGTGGAAATGAAAACTCTTATCAGTATCCAGAGTTCTATTCAGTTAGTATTTTTAACAGGTGAATTTTAACAGTAGGCAGGAGCTGATTCTGTCTGATACTCTGAGGATATAAGTGTCATAACTTCTAATTATTGTAATTCTTGTTCCAATTTCAGTACATTATTTGAAGTAAGATACAGTGCCAATGTCTTAAATTGGGAAAAAACCCACATAGGCAAATTGAAGCTGATCAAAACGAAGGTAAAAAGTGCAAATTACTTTGCAGTGTTCTAATACAAATTTGAAAGTGCTTATATAACCCATACTCAAGCAAAATTCCTTTTTTCTCTCTTTAAATATTTTTTTTAGTGGAAAATTTACATTTACTTTGATTTAAAATCCACTTCACTATGGTGGCTGGGGACTTCTAAGCATGCATACTGTGGAAATATTTCTTTGTAATTTCTGGGCCTGAGTTGTTGCGGGATAAAAAACTGCCTCCTTTCTCTTTCGTATCACTTCCAATGAAAAAGGTACTGCTCACTATGGACACATGGCAAGCACTCTGGAAAGCAGGGAAAAGCAAGGAAGTTTTCCTATATTTCATTGGATGCCTAGGCCTTTCCTGGCCACCTACCATGGAATGCAACTCTGACCCTATAGTGCAGAATTTCAAGTTTTAAATGCCCTACTGTCCTACATAAGAGGAATTTTAGAGGTATTTTGGTGCATATATTGGTATTTGGTCAGGAATATTTTAAACAAGGAAAGCCTCATTTAAACGGAAATAGATGGCAGCCATATCTCCCACTTGACAGAGCAGCTTTAACTGTACACCTTTTGATTGTGTGCAATAATGAAAGATCTTTATAGTTTTATTCTTGTGTATTATTTCCCAGCTAACTTAATTTATGAGAACATTGATAATCTATTGTTCAAGTGCACATGAAATGCCAGTAATACATTGCCAGAGTGTTTCCCAGAAAATGTATTTTTGCTTTGTTTTCTAAAATTAAAATTATTAATATTCCATGAGACTAAAATATAATGTTATCATTTTGTTTTCAGGCGATTTTCACAAACATTTTATGCCACAAGGAGAATAAATATAAATACTCCCACTACTGCTACTGTACATATTTTATTATAATCTTCTATTGGTTTTCATATTTCAGTCTGGAGTTTCACGACCTGGATGACAGTGGTTATGCTGATGAAATTGTTCAGCTAATTAATATATAATGAAGTAATAGCTAGGTTTATCTCTGCACTTCCATACTAATGCCCAAGCAACAAGGGATGTTTATAAATAAGCATTCATGCTGAAAAGAATATTTCTGTGAACACAAGTCATTTCAGGCAGAAAATGAACTAATGCATCAAGGTTGATGAAAAACAAACCCAGCAAAGATTTTGGTGTGAATTTAAACTTTCATCCTGACAGGTTTTATCATTGTCCTTTAGACGTGTTAAACAGCACCTCTGGACAATCCACGAAAACAATGTTTATAGAAAATCCTATTGAACACCTCTCTCTGTGGCTTCATTCAGAGGCCAATGAATTTATATCTGCACTTGAGACAAAGTCTCATAAATTGAATTTTAAAGTCTCTAGTGGTTACCACAGCATTCCACATATCCATCTTATTTAGTAGGCTTTAAGTGTGTGTTTTAAGACAAGCATTAGGAAATATCAATACTGCTGGCATGAAAATAATTGACACAATAATTTGCTAAATAAGCATGCTGCTGAATTGGGACATTTACCACATTCTAATATAAATATTTGAGACTTTTCTAGGCAGATGTCAAAGCACAGGACTTTCTCCCTGTAATTAAGCAATTATTTCATATTATTTACTTGTAATTTTAATAGGGGAGGGTGTGTTTGTTAATTTTTCATAATTACAACATGATTTTGTGAAGTATATCTAATATTAGTAAGTTCTCTAAATATGTTTGAAAATTTGGCAATATTTATCAAAAATATCAGAAGATATTTCACTATAAATATCAGTAGTATTAAGTTCATGGCTTTTTATTTTCTGATCATTAGGGACATTCAATTGTTTTTTTTCCCTGTTTAATTGACTTACAAAAAATGGGTTTTCTAAGTCTAAGCATCTGGATTTTGAAATTCTTATTTTTCAATTACTTTTTTTTTCTTTTTTTTTTATTTTCTGTGAATATATTTTCCAGAAATTTAACATTCTAGAAAATAAAACGGTATAGAGCAAGAAGTGAGATTTGGGGTTCTTTTATCAAATCTATAGCATAATAATTAATTTATGAAGAAAATATCTTCCCAGATTCCTAGCATAGTCACTAAATGGAGCTAAAACAATTTCAGGCTTGATTGTCAGTGGGGTTTCATTATGTTCACTTGAATCTTGTCTGATTTTTATTGCATTGTTTACAAAATCTCTGATCTCATTTTCATTATTGTACAACACAGGGACAGCTACTTCTCTATTTCTATAAACTTAGTATTTATTAAGAGCCTCATCCAGTTTCAAAGGTGGATTTCAGATTAAATGATTTCATGAGAAGCTGCATGGGCAAATCTATATCATAGATATAAATCCGTGGTTAAAAAGGGGCATTTCAAATCTGCTGTTGTTATGATTCTTTCTTAACATCTACTAAATATGTTATTTTTCCAAGTTATGCCTTCTGCCCAGCATTATTTTATTCTTGATTTATTTTGGAGGCCTTATTCATAGACATATCCCGGACCACAGCAAATGAAAATATTGAAGGGGTTGTATGAAAATCATTGAAAACGTATCCATATCTGTTTTCCACATTTTGGTCCACTTGATAAAGGAAGTAAGAGGTGCCTACATGTAGTAATCAGAACAGCTGAAATCACAAGAATTAAAGAAATTTCCTGGGTTAGCAGATCATTTTGTTAGAAAAACACAATAAGTTCATTGTCTTTACTGAGTTTCTAAATAAGCTTTAATATCCTCTTTTCTGAAATATAGGTTGGTTTGATAGTCAGCATCATGGCTTCACTGGATTAACAACTATCCATTTCCCTAAATTAGCAGCAGTTAGGAAATTAACTATCAACAGACTGTGTAAAGCAGGAAAAATAATTTTGTGAACTTTATTTTATTTTTATTTATTTCACAGCTAGTAGAAAATTGTCCCACTGTGTAACTGTGTCCCTCACATTGCAATTCTTCTTTCTGAATAAAATTTGTAAGTGTGCCAGTGAGTCCTGTCCTGGTTTTGTATGAGAAGCAGACATAAACTATGTTTGAAATAGTTTTAAATACTTCTTTGTAGCTAAACAAAATTATTTAATCTTCCTAATATATTTACTATTTATTATTTAGCAAGTGTCTAACTATGTCAC